>CAWUER010000055.1:0-40000 GCA_963921195.1 Pegoplata infirma
TTATGTATTGGAAAAAATATTTAAATAATTTTTAATATAGTGTCAGGTAATATTATATATTAATTAATGTGGTCACATATATAAATATATATGGCGTATATAAATATACAAGATTTGCCAAATTAAATACAGCTCCACATATAAATATATAAGCTACCATTCAAAACTATATACTATTATATAAAAGAAAATGTAAGGAAAATTTTCTAAGTTAGTTTTGATATTATTATATTTAATTTTATAAAAAAAAAAAATCCAAATTGTTGAAGAGAAAAATATAGCAAAAATTGTTATAAAAATAGAAACTAAATAAACTGAATTGACAGTTCAAAACGAAAAATTTGGCTAAACACTTTTTTAGCTCTAACAAGGTAGGTATCCCATTATGGGATTCCCATAGCTTATACTCCAATTGCTCTGTAATGCAAATATGTTATAGAGGACAAAAATCTAAGATTTACCTTGTTTTTAGGAATTATCTTGGTGGTTAAAGGGGGAAAATTGGAGGAAAATTTTTTTTAGTTTTTGATTTTTGTATTTCTTCCAAAGGAACTACATATATGAACATAATGGGTGGTATAAATGAAAAAGTATTTACTTTTGAGTAATTACTTTTGTCGATAGAAGACTTTATAATAATAAATTTTTGCATAAATCTGCATAAATCTGTGTAAACAAAATTACAAAAAAAGGTTTTTAGTCCGCTCAAAAGCACACTAAATTTATGAAGTAAATGCTTAAACCCCCTACTTCCCCATATTAGTAAATACTATTTTTTATTCATACCACCCATTATATGGATGGAAAGGTTTTTTAAGGTCTATTCAATTATGTATGTGTCGGACTTGGCGAAATTGGGCTTTTTAAGTTGGTTTTTTCAAAAATGTTGAAGTACTTTATATGAACAAGTATGTACGAAATTCATATTGTATAATAATCTCTATTAAGTTTAAGCCGACACATGTTTTTGCTTTTGGCGAAATTCCTGGTAGTACGGATTTAATTCAGATTTTCCCCAAAGGTCATAGTTTTTCATAAAGTGGCAACCGTTTTTTTAAATGTTTGAAATTGTATCATTAAAAATAGCTCATTAGATCATTATTCCAATACCATATAGCGTCATTTTATGGTAATGGAATAATGATACGATTTGAAGACTATCACCTTAGGCCATGTTCACACTACAACAACTTAACATGGTAAGTTGAGATGATTTTGCAATTTTTCTTTATGCTAGTACAATTTGAGATGATTTTGTAAATCACTATGTGATTTTGTTTAAAGGAAAATCACATGGTGATTTTAAAATCACGCTAGTCTGTATACAGTATTACATAATTACCCCCCAGGTTAAACTTAAATGTCAGTACTCATTAACATATATAAATTAAAGAACAATCGGAGTGTACGCTATGGGATAACTTCCTTATGAGAACAGGCTATTAATACCCTGTTCTCACTTACAGCTTAAAACGGGTTTTATGAAAATATTTGTTTTGCAATTTCTTTACACCTCGTCCACAACTGATAAAAAAACTTAGCAATAACGTCAAAATTGATATAACGCCAAAATATATATATAACATCAAAATCGAACGTCATCTTCGTTTGGAATTCATCAAAATAGACGAAAAGTGTTTTATTTTGTCCCAATTTATACAGGGCAATTTTAATTGCCGCAATTCTTAGTTTATAGGAGAGAGAGGTGAAAGGAATGGAAAGGGGAAAAAAAACTTGCTCGTACTGGCAATTCGTTTTGTTTTTTCATTCGCAACTTCAATCTGCAGAGTATTTTTACATTTCTTTTTGGAATTTGCCGAACAGAATTGCCAGTGTGTGAACATAAACGGCAAGTTCAAAAGAGAAACACAAAAATTGCCGCAATTAAAATTGCCCTGTCTAAATTGGGACTTTGTTTATTCTGCCGACGTTATTCGTTATTGACACCGAAAAAAAAATCAAGTGGAGACCTGAGGGCCAATTCTGTTTCTGTGATAAATTTATCACTGAAAAAATAATGTCACTTTGCATAATAGTTTTCAATGAAGTAAACTGACATATTTTTTCATTCATACGTTTTTCACAGAACCAGAATCGACCCTCTGGTGTTATGCTATTACAGCTAAAAACAGTCTTTAGCAAAATTTTCCATTTCAATCTGTCAATATCATCTTATTATTCCATTGCAACGAAATGTCGCTATATAGTAATGGAATAAGCTGATGATTCGATTTGACGATTATCAGCTTGCATAATTATCCCCAAGTTTTAAACAGATTTTTCCTTTTATGCTGTCCATATAGTGTCCACACTGATAGTTTTCGTGTTAAAGAAAGCAATCTATTTAAAAAAATCATCTGTTTTTATTTGCAGCGACTATTTTTTTATGTCAAACGCCGGTTGACCCAAAGACAGGGTTGATGTTTGTGTTTTATTTCTTGTATCCGAAATTTAATACCATATATTATATGTTTTCCCCATACAATTTTAAACACTTTGGCTCTTATTCATAATACTTATAACAGACTTATTGTAGGTTTATTTGACAATTGTTCCTGCAATATCTGTCAAATAAACCTACTTTAAATATATTTTAGGTTTTATGAATAACCACATTTATCTGTAAGAATTAAACGGCGTTTTATTTTGACAGATAGTGTTTAAAATTGTATGGGGAAAACACATAATTACTAGTTAAAATAATTGCGATATGGTATAAGAGTCATTGTTTTATTAATATTTATATAATAGCCTGTTTTTTCACATAGCTAAAAACGTGTTTTAGATAAATTTTTCGCTTTATACTGTCAATATACTGAAACAACATAAAGAAATTTCTTAAAACATGTTTTAAAACGCAAGTGAGAAAAAGGCCTTAAAATAAAATGTGAAGAAACTGTTGCTTGCTGCCTACAGCCAGAGTTACCGTTGAGAATTTTGAAAAAGTCGCAGAAAAAGTAGTTTTTTACAAAAAAAGTCGCACAAAAAAGTCGTTTTTACAAATTAAAGTCGCACATTTTTTTAGGGTTGAAGATAGAGGTTAAGTATGTTCTGAAAAAAAGTTGGAGTTGAAAAACTACTGGGGGTCGGTCATACATTTGACTCCTCTAGATACACTCCACTTAGGGAATGGTGAGAGGGCCTTAGGTATGTTTGGAAAACGTTTAAGGGTAAAAAATCCCACTATGAAAGAGAAGTATCTCCCCTTATTTTCCTATTTTATTATTTTTATATATCAGGAAAAAGGAGGTACGTCCATCCAAAAATGGGTCCTTCAATATCATTCAAAATTTTCAACAAAATATTTTGATAAAGTTTTTAAATGACTTTATTCACATCTTTTTATCCTGATATGGCAAAATATGAAAATGGAAAAATTAGGGGAGATGCTCTTCTTTCATCTGCCGTCACCAGTGTCATCCTAGGACAATTACAAAAATATTTTACAAAATGTATCCTTTAAAACTTTGAAGTCCTTTTAAAAGGAAACAGGATCACGAAATGAAAAACTGTAAATGCAATTTTACTCCATTTGATCTCTACTTTCAGACGTATATCATCCAGTTCATGTTTAATATTGGCTGTCGGATGGTGTAATATGTGAAATTTTTAATGTATGTCTTTAAAAAGAAAAAAAAATATTTCACTTTACAAATAAAGGGGGAAAAAGTCGCACAAAGTTGGAAAAAGTTGCAAAATTAAACAAGTTTAAAAAAGTCGCACAAAAAGTCTCAGAGCGTCAAAAAGGTTGCAAATTGCAACTAAAGTCGCACAACGGTAACACTGCCTACAGCTTTGATTGTAAAAAAATGTACTTGCAATTTAAAAATCGATGGTAACTCTCACTGTTGCCAAGTTGGAGGTTTTCCCGCTAAATCTAGCGCTTTTTGTTTGGATTTAGCGGGGGAAAATTGGTTTTAGCGGGAACGGTGCTTTAGCGGGAAAATCTAGAGCTTTTTATTTGGATTTAGTGGGAAAAATTTAGAGGTTTTTTCAATTTTTCTTTTTTTTTCAATCGAAAACCCCAAGTTTGTCGAATTTTAGCGCTTTTTTGAAATTTAGCGGGAGAATTTTGTATTTTCCCGCTAAAATTTTTTCGACCGTTTCTTGCGCGTTTTTAATGAAAAGTAAATTTTCGTAAAAAAAAATAATTTGGAGGTTTTTTTTTAAATTTTTCTTTTTTGTCAATCAAAAATGCCAAGTTTTTCGGTTTTCAGCGCTTTTTTTTGTAATTTAGCGGAAAAATTTAAAATTTTCCCCGCTAAATTAATTTTTGGCGGTTTCTAGCGCTTTTTTCGTGAAATTTAGAGGTTTTTGGTTAAAAATAGTTGGCAACAGTGGTGAAATTTGTTTGTCTCCACTGTGGCCAATTTGGTGTTTTTCCCGCTAAAACTAGCGTTTTTTGTTTGGATTTAGCGGGGGAAAATTGGTTTTAGCGGGAACGGTGCTTTAGCGGGAAAATCTAGCGCTTTTTGTTTGGATTTAGTGGGACAAATTTAGAGGTTTTTTCCAAGTTTTCTTTTTTTTTTCCATCGAAAACGCCAAGTTTGTCGAATTTTAGCGCTTTTTTTGTAACTTAGCGGGAGAATTTTATATTTTCCCGCTAAAATTTTTTAGGCGGTTTCTTACGCGTTTTTAATGAAAAGTAAATTTTCGTAGAAAAAATAATTTGGAGGTTTTTTTAAAAATTTTTCTTTTTTGTCAATCAAAAATGCCAAGTTTTTCGGTTTTCAGCGCTTTTTTTTTGTAATTTAGCGGGAAAATTTTAAATTTTCCCCGCTAAATTAATTTTTGGCGGTTTCTAGCGCTTTTTTTGTGAAATTTGGAGGTTTTTGGTGAAAAATAGTTGGCAACAGTGGTAACTCTGCTAAGTTCATAAACAAATTATCATTTAAAAAAGATTGTGCATAATCTTCTAAAAAAGAAATTAAATATTAAATTAAGTGAGACATTATAAAAAACGTGTTAAATAAATTTAATTACATTACTAAAAAGTGATTAGATTATGTAAATATAAAGAGCTCATTATTAAAGACATAACTAAAAAATTAGAGTGTATTGTAGACAGCAGCATAGAGAAATAAATAACAGCAGCAGTAAAAAAATTAAAAAAAAAGATTGTGTTGAGATCAATGGGTGGTAGGAAGTTTGTCACATCCCCACCCGTAAAGCTCTTTACGGTTAAGGGTTTAACCCTTGGGATCCCCTCCATATGACATTCTACAAACATATGAAGTCACCAATTTGCATTCTAATCAAGATCACCTCCATAGTGAATTGGTTTAGATGTTGATACACCATACATCTTTTAATAAAATATTTACATATATACAAGAGGGAAAAATTGGATATAAATTGGCTCTTAGGTAAGTAATATATGATATTATTTGAGTTTTTGTCAAAGTTCCCAGCGGAAAGTAGAACCAATTGTCCTAAGTGTCAAGGGTCTGGTCTAAACTTCAACTTTATTTGATAGGGACTCATAACTTTAACAAAGTTTTTTTCTAGGACGGTTGCTTATTGACACCTGATGACGTTTAACAGAACTTTTCTTTGATCTCCGTTCTTTAGTCACTCTCCGTTCTATAGTCACATGTACCAGTTTTGGGAACATTTTATTACGGTTTTTAAGTGTCATTTAAGTCAAATTTAAACGGATTTGTATGGGGGGGGGGGTCAAGATCTTAACATGAAGATTTTTTTTTTTTTAATTTTAACCATTAGTGATTCTGATGATTGAATCAGGACTTGGAGGACTAGGACTTATATTTCGGGTAATTACAACACAAACTCATTATCCACTAATTTTTTTTGTCCACTGTATCAAAAATAAAAACTAATTATGTCTTATATTTTGTTGTAGAATGGATAATTGGCCTTTTAAATAATAACGAGATCCCACTTCCAGTTAACGTATCAGTATTCATTTAAATTCTATTTCTGGAAAATATTGTAAGTACACATTACGCTACCTGAATATACGGATGTCGTATGTAATTTTTGTCGACAAACATAATCAAGAGCAAAAACGCTAATAAAGGCTTTTTAATTATAATTACACCAAATTTTACTCGGCTGATGAAAAAAATCAATCCAAAACTGGAGAGAATCCATGGGGTAATTTTGAAGATATTTAACCCCGTCTTCGGAAAAGTTATGGATTGCTACGTACGACATCCGTATTTTGATATGGCGATTAGTTATTACTTAAAATATAGTACTGTTTTTCACGGCTTAAATTTCACTTAAACTTTAAACGCCTCAAATCGTAATAAAAAAAAAATATAAATCAACAACTTTTGACAATTTTAAGAAAGAAACTGTCATATCAAAACTGAAGTGTCACTTTTTCACGACAATTTAAATTGTCTCGTACAATAAATATACTTACGTGAATAGTTTTTTAACAATTTCCCTATAATTCCTCACGTGACCAATTTTTATTTATCTTTTATGTATATGGAGTTTGACAGATTTGTCTGTGAAAACAAATAGAGTACTATACTTAAAATAAAAACATGATCATAAATTCATATATTATACCGTAATTTATACGTTTTATCGTTTTAGGTATGGATATCACCATTAACTATAAAATGTCTACAACAACGCGATTTCCTAATGTTATTGTATACAAAATCTTTCTAATTTTGTTTATGCCTATAGACACCTGTTTTTATTTTGTATTGGATTGATATTGATGATAAATTCCCTTATGATAAATTCCCTTATAGAAAAGTAATGTGTTTAAAGAGTCTTTTTTTGTTGGTAAATTTTAATAGCACTGTTCGACACCAAAAACCACCCAGTAAAATGTCCAACTGGTGCTTTTGATCTCCTGACTCTAAATCTGCCATCCATTTTCTAGCACGTACCGTTTTTGAGATATTCGCTTTTAAAAAGTAAAAAAAAAATAATTTGGCACTTTTCACAAAATAAAACTTGATTTTATATAATATGGACCTCTTGATTCCAAAACTGCAATCCAAAATTTTCTCTAATTATACAGAAAATAAGTGCGTAACGGTGTAGTTTAAGTACGGTACGCGTTAGAAAAATTTGGATGGCAGATTTGGAATAAAGAGGTCTAATTTACAAAAAATCAAGTCTTATTTTGTGTGAGAAACTTAAAAATACGTAACATGGGGGCCCAAAAAGTTCTAAATTATTTTAATATTCAATACGCGAATACCTTAAAAAAAAAACGCGAATACCTTAATAACGTTGCGTATTAGAAAATTTTTAAAGTCATATTTAGAATCAAGAGGTCAAAATCTATTATAATCATGTATTCTGATTCATGGGAGTGCGAATTTCAATGAATTTGTTCAATGTTAATGTTCATCAAATTTAATTTAGCGTCGGTAACAATTGTTTTGTAGAAAATTTAGCATTTTCGAAAAAAATTTTAATTAACAAAATCATATTTTTTTCTTGAAACAAAGAGAGTCATGTACAAGAGAATCATTTACAATGAATTCAAGTTAATATTAACTTCTAGAATTGTTTGCTTTAAGACATAAGGTAAACTTTGTATGACAGTACATTGCTATCTATACCAACAAAATGCCCTTATATAAAATAAATACGATCTGTCAAATTAAGATCGATAACACAAAAGTTAATTTAAGTTATTTTGTGCAAATTATTACAAAAAGTGCGCTCACGATATGTAAAGAAAAAATGGTGGCAAATACTTGACGTTTAGTATAATGGCAAATTTGCCAAATACCCAACTAAAAAAGGCAAATTTAATCGTCACTGTGAAAACCCCAACTGTTATCTAATATGATTTACATTGCTGGCAAATATCAATCCAACACAAAAAATTGCAAGTGCCGTACGGCTTAGAAATTTATTAACAATAAACGTACTACTATTATTTAAGTAAATTTTAATTTTACACAAAGAAAATAAAATCAATTGATTTAAATGACTTTATGAAAAATATTTGTTTTATTTTTAAACATTTCTAGTCAAATTTTTTTTATACAAATTTATATGAAATATCAATTTATATAATGATTGATATGACTTGATAAAATTTTACAAAATAGGATTAGACCAAAATTCGGATCTAATTAAATCTAATATTATCATAATTAATATTATTAGATAATTTTAGATAATTTCTGATACAGCCAATTTTGAGATCAGATGAGATCAATTTAGAGCTGGCATCAGATTAATTTAGATATGATTACATAAAGCACCAGATTAATTTTTTTACTCGGGAAATGAAATTTTATTTAAAAACCATTCCACTGTTTTTTCATTTAAAATAAAAACACATTACAGTCAATTTTAAATGTTAATTTAATGACTAACCAAAACATTAAAAAACTACTGAATATTCACTTATTTTGTATTGAAAAACAGTAAAACTATAGAAGAAATTTTTTACTGCCGAAAATGAATGTAACAGAAAATTCGTTTTTAAGACAGTAAATTATATTTTTTAAACTACAGAAATAGTAAAAAAATTAAATCCTTTATAAAATACCTGATTTTTCTTTTAAAATAACTTTACTGATTACTTTTTAAAATAACCTACAAACAGTTAATGAAATAATTTTCTTACCCTAGTAAAAATATTATGCTAATTTTACTAAATAGATCTAATTTGATCCGTAAAATGGTTGTATCAAATAATATCTAATTGTATTACTTTAGATCAAAAAATATAAAAATTGATACAATTTGATCCTGAATTTGGTCAAATCTAATTAGATCAAATTGATCTTATAATATCAATTTTTATATAATTTGATGAGCAAAACCAAAATACGAATCTAATCATATATGGAGCAATATCTAACCATATAAAGTGGATCAACCATATCAAAGTGATAGATAAAAATTTATATAAATTTTTACGGAAGCATATTAACTTATATAAGATTGTTTCAAATTATATATGATTAGACCAGAAAATTTTTACTCGGGTAGTGTATTTATTTCTAACTTTAAAAATTGTTAAAACGAAAATTCAAGCTGATCCCGTTTGTAGAGTTAATGCTTAATAATTACACTGTTCGACAACAAAAAACCTTTCAGTAAAATATCCAATTAATTCTGATCCTGATTTCAAATTTGCCATCCAATTTTTTTTAAGTACGCCCGGGTAAAAATTAAATATATATGATCATATATGAAGATATATGGATCATATATGGATTTATATAACCATATATTATTATATATGACTCCATATATGTTTATATATGATCGGATCCGTAAATTGACCCGATATGGGCTCATATCGGGCCAATTTTCGGATCAGATCATATATAAACATATATGGAGGCATATATGATAATATATGGTTATATAAATCCATATATGATCCATATATCTTCATATATGATCATATATATTTCATTTTTACCTGGGCGTAATGTTTTTGAGATTTTCGCTGTTAAAAGTCAAAATAACCAATAATTTTGCACTTTTAGGGATCCACTTTTACATATTCTCACGTTGCTTCCAAAAAATATTGCTTGATTTCATTTAAATTAGAGATGGGCACGTGTGTGATTTTTGACTCACACTCACTCACGCTCACGACAGGAATTTTGGAATCACGCACACTCACTCACAAGTATATTTTTTCCACTCGCACTCACTCACAATCACGTGAGTAAATTTAATACAACTCACACTCACGTGCACTCACGCAAACTTCACTCACACTCACGTTGACTCACACTCACGAAACTCATATTCATACAAAAAAAAGTTTCAAAAACTAAAATTTCAAAAATCTTTCAAAATTTTCAGCAAAATTTAAAGTTCAGCGAAATTTAACATTTTTTTTCTTTTGCTTTTTTCGGGATAAATCTTAAGTTAAGCCAAATTTTAAAATTTTTTTGTGGCTTTTTTTTGGTACGAAAGGAAATATGAAGAGAAAAAAAATCACGCAAACTCACGCAAAAAAATCTACTCACGCACACTCACTCACGCAAAAATCTTACTTACGCACACTCACTCACGAAATTTTTTTCTCCGCTCACACTCGCTCACAATCACGTGAGTAAAATTGAATTCAGTCACACTTACGCGTGATCACGCGTGAATTACGTGAATCACGCTCTAATCTGCTCATGTGCCCATCTCTAATTTAAATGGACCTCCTGATCAGGGCTGTCAGATATGGCGATTTCTCGCCAAACGTGGCGATTTTGAAATGTGTTTGGCGACGAGTTTTTCGATTTGGCGACGTGGCGATTTTTTGGCGATTTACAAAATGATTGGCGATTTCTTTGGCGATTTTGTCAAATTATTTCCTGCATATTTTCAAAAGATTAGTAGAGCCATTATTTCAAATTATTAAATTTTATTTACTTTTGCTGCGCTTAGACAGTTAAAACTTTTTTTTAACATTTTCGACAGACTCGTCTAAGTGGCTCTTTATGAATTAAAACAAAACAAAAAACATTTGGGAAATTTGTCCAGTGTCCAGGAGAGTCAAAAACTATAATACGAGAATCACAAAAAAATTAATTACTTTTTTTTCCAATATTACACTGTTGTAAACTGTTGTTGAGTAAAAATAGCGACAAGCTCTTTGTCTCCCGCTCTTAAAATTTTGGAACTTGATAACAGAAGGTACGAAAACTGTTAGACGAGGAAAATACGATAATGTTAAATTAACATTGTTGGTTTGACAAATAATGCTAACTTTTTATATCGAAAAAGCGCTTAATAAATTTTGAAACAATGTAACAATTTATAATTATTATGGTAAAATTATTTAAGAAATACCTTTAAAAGTGTTTAAAACAAATTGTCAGCAAATAAAAAGTCATAGGATTTCCCGATAACCCTCAAAAAAAAACTTTTTTTACAGCTAGATGAAAAAAAAACGCTAGCTTTAGTCTAAAAATCGCCAAACTGCAACACTTTTTTTTTGTTTATATCAAACTTAAGGGATTTTTTTTGGTTTGATCAAACGTCCAGTTCGATGGCAGACTTAGCAAAGGGAATTTAAGAGAGGGTTTAACAGAAGAAGGGAGACTTCACATATCTTTAAGTATTGATAGTCTTTGATAGCGATAAGAAAATTAAGAAATATTCAAGACCGATTATCATGGATCGATTGGGGTTTTTGCATTAGTGCAGAAAACAAGCATAAATGAATTTTGAGTGAAATTTATTGCCTATAGACAGATTTTAGAAGTAATTAGCAAAAATTTTAAATGTAGTAATTTATAATTTACCGATTGAAGTAAAACAACACAAAAACTAAAAAAAAAAATACTTTTGGCGATTTTTATGTATTTTTCTAGGATTTTGGCGATTTTTGAGTATAATTATTTTCTAGCCATTATAAAGAAAACAAAATATTTTTTTTTAAATAAAATTAATTATTTTTTTTTTTAACAAAAACTGAAAAAAATTGAGTTTTGGCGATTTCTGGCGATTTTTGACATCCGATTTGGCGATGAGCGTAAAAAAAATCTGACAACCCTGCTCCTGATTCCAAATCAGATATCGAAATTTTTCCAGAATGCTCTGTTTTCAAAATGTTTGCGTTTGAAAATTTATTCACGCGAATATCTCGAAAGCTGAAAATTTTGGATTGTAGTTTTGGAATCAGGGGTTTGTGAAGCAATAAATGGAAAAAAATTTAACAGTTTTAAAAAAAAAAATCTTAAACGTAGAATAAACCGAAATTTTTAGAAATTTTATGACAAATTTCAAATGGCTACACTCAAAAAAAAAAAACTGTAAAGTTAGCAAAAAATTTAGTTAAATTTAACTAAAAAAGCACCTGATTTTGGGCCTACTAAATTTTTAGATAATTTAACTAAAAATATTTAGCTAACTTTTCGTAGAATGAATATAGCAAAAAAAACCGTAACTTTAACTAAAAATTTAGCTGAAATTTCGTAACGTTTTTATGTACATATATTAACAAAAAAATTTGTTGAATTCAGCTAAACTTTTTGTTACTTTTCGTAAACTAAAATTTACAAAATATTTAGTAAAAAATTTTAAGTTTATTTTTTCTGTTTTTTCATCAGCTTAAGTAGAACTTATGAGATTCGCATAGGAGGCTACACAAGAAATTTCACTTAACAAATTTGTTACGAAAAATCAGCAAATTTGTAAAAATTCGTAAACTCAGTTTTGAAGTCAACAAAAAAAATTAATTAAAAATTTGTTCAAAACTAGTATTTTCGTAAATTGAACTTAACTAAAAAAAAGTAGTTAAAACGCTGATTTTAACTAAAAATTTACTAAAAAGCCAGTAAACTCGAGTTAACAAAAAAAATTTGTTAACTTTACAGTTTTTTTTTTTTGAGTGTATATGAGGCATTCCATGTGAAATCGGACACTTTGAAAAACTTTTTTTTTAGATTTTCCCAATTTGTTTACAGTTTTTAGTACCCTTCGAAAACTCCTTCGTGGTAAATTTTCAGATTTTTTTGATGACCCGTTCAAAAGATATCGAATTTTTAAAAATTGGTAGTTTGTTCCTTTACTCAAACTTCTTTTAATCATAACTTCTTCAATAATGGTCCAAATTTCCAATTTTTTTTTTTCAAAATTTTTGTTTTTTTAAGTACTTTCTAAAAAAAAATCCCAAAAAATTCTTAAAAGCGCTTTAGTATGCGATTTTTAAGTTTTAAAATTTAAATCTCATTTTTGAAAATGAGAAACTCTTCGATTTTTTTGAAATTTTTTGGTGTAAAACTTCTATCAATTCTACAAATTTTTTGCCCAGGAAGATCGTGGGATAACGATTATTACTATTTTTTAAAATTTTTTGAAAAAATTTTATTGTAATTTTCCAATCTTAAAATCATTTCTACTGCTCCAATGGTGCGCCATAGAGGGGTCCTTTATAAGACCGACCCCCATTAATTTTTACGTCTTAACATTTCTTTGGAACAAACTAATACCCTATCTCTAATTTCTAAGGGGGCTCCCACACAAATCGACATTTTTTTAAATTCGTTCCAACCGCTCTAACTGCCCTAATATTGCCCTTAGAGCAACAAAATGTATGACCGACCACCAATATTTTTTTAGTCCAAACATTTTCTCTGAACACACCTACCCTCTATCTTTAACTGTTAAGGCGGTCCCCATACAATTTTTTTTATTTTTTGTAAATTTGTTTTATTTAATCAGCTTCTACAGGTCCAATGGTGCGTCCGAGAGGGGTCATTAGTGAGACCGACCCCCATTTATTTTTACCCTACAACATTTTTTCAAAACATACCTACGCCCTATCTCCACTCCCTAAGTAGGCTCCCATACAAACAACAGTTGAAGCAAATTTTATAAAAATGTTATTTTGTATACAAAATAACATTTTGTATACAAAATAACATTTTTATAAAATTTGCTTCAACTGTTGTTTGTATGGAAGCCTACTTAGGGAGTGGAGATAGGGCGTAGGTATGTTTTGAAAAAATGTTGTAGGGTAAAAATAAATGGGGGTTGGTCTCACTAATGACCCCTCTCGGACGCACCATTGGACCGGTAGAAGCTGATTAAATAAAACAAATTTACAAAAAATTAAAAAAATTGTATGGGGACCGCCTTAACAGTTAAAGATAGAGGGTAGATGTGTTCAGAGAAAATGTTTGGACTAAAAAAATATTGAGGGTCGGTCATACATTTTGTTGCTCTAAGGGCAATATTAGGGCAATTAGAGCGGTTGGAACGAATTTTAAAAAATGTCGTTTTGTGTGGGAGCCCCCTTAGAAATTGGAGATAGGGTATTAGTGTGTTCCAAAGAAATGTTAAGATGTAAAAATAAATAGGGATCGGTCTTATAAATGACCCCTCTATGACGAACCATTAGAGCAGTAGAAATGATTTTAAGATTGGAAAATTACAATAAATTTTTTTTAACAAATTTTAAAAAATAAAAATAATCGTTATCCCACGATCCTCCTGGGCAAAAAATTTGTAGAAACGATATAAGTTTTACACAAAAAATTTTAAAAAAATCGAAGAGTACAAACATTTTCAAAAATGAGATTTAAATTTTAAAACTTAAAAATCGCATACTAGAGCGCTTTTAAGAATTTTTGGGGATTTTAAAAAGTACGTAAAAAAACAAAAATTTTGAAAAAAAAAAATTTGAAATTTGGACCATTATTGAAGAAGTTATGATTAAAAGAAGTTTGAGTAAAGGAACAAACTACCAATTTTTAAAAATTCGATATCTTTTAAACGGGTCATCAAAAAAATCTGAAAATTTACCACGAAGGAGTTTTCGAAGGCTACTAAAAACTGTAAACAAATTGGGAAAATCTAAAAAAAAAGTTTTTCAAAGTGTCCGATTTCACATGGAATGCCCCATATGTATCTCGAAAACCGCTCAACCGATTTCAGAATTTTTTGATTTTCATATGCATGCCAAATAATCCGAGAATTTTTATTTTTAAAAAATTCAAAATATTAGTGGAAATTTTCCGAAAATCCAAAACTTTGATCACAGGGTGCCACGGGTTAAAATTATTGGACTTGACTCAAATTAATATGGTTTTATACCGATTTGTATTTACACCATACTATTTCATAGAATTTACACAAAATTTTTACAGATATTATTACAAATATTATAGTCTGAAGGTACCTTTAACGATAGGTATTAAAATTCAGCGAATTCAAAAGTTATAAGCAAAAGAGTGAATTTCGGCAAGGGTTTTTTGAAAATTTGCGAGATTAAAAACACGCTAAATTTCAAAAGACAATCCTAAGGTTGCTGAATCTCGGATTGGTTTCATCTTATGTTGAAAACCCAAGCTTTAAAAAGAAGCTTTAAAATCTTTGGTAAGCCACAAAAATATTTTACAAAGTATTTTTGTCACTCAAAAATATTTTTACACTAAAAAAAAATTTTACACTCAAAAACAATAGTACTTTTTTTACAAAAATGACTAAAACCTGATTCTTTTATTATCCGGTATTAACATTTTTTGTTTATAAATAATTTATAAAAAATATTTAAACATATCATAGACTGCTCCTTTAAAAAAAAAAATATGCAAAAATATTTTTTTTTTGTAATTTATAAAAAGTTACACATTTCGTAAATGCATATGAAAAGCCGGTAAAGACTAATCTTGATGGCCATGACGTGAATGAACTCTTTTTTGTATTTTTTTTTTTAAATTGCTTTTCTGTTTTGTCGCGTTACGTTGTTTTAACAATTTTTTTAAAAAATTATACAATCGTACATATTGTCATGTTAATTCTTGGTACCATTTTTTTTTTGTGGGTTTGTCTTTTTAAAGACATAATTTAAATAAATATTTTGTAAATTCAGTCTGTTTGTTATTCCCAAACATACAGCACAAGAAAGAGATTGTCGATCATAGTAGATTTGAATGTGATTGCGTGAATGTAAGTGTGTGATTTGGTTGACGGTCTGTTAATGAATCATCCATCCATCAGCCATCCAACAAATGCATTGAATGGCATTATTTAGAATTCCGAAAAAAAAAACATTACACACAGAGTTTCTGTCATAAACAATAATAATATTTTTGCGGCAAACTTAATTTACGACTTTTAAATTATTTAGTTTTAAACATTTTTGATCTTTTGTAGTACATTTTATTATGCGGAAAAAAAATTAACACACACAAAATGACTCATTGAGTTCTTTAAACTTTATATTAAAGTTTTAAGTGTAGTGTATTTTTTAAAGAAATTTTAAATTTACCCATTTTGATCCGCTGTTCAATTTTTCGAACATAAGCAATCAATTTGTTCAAAAAAATATTTATGTATGAAAAATATAAAATTTTTTACAAATTTGTGCAAAAATTCATAATATTCATTACAAGTAATCGTCGCAATCAACTTTTTCAAAAAAATATTTATGTATGAAAAATATGGAATTTAAGGGGGGTTACTGCGTATTTCGATTCCAAAGAAACTATTCGAATTCGAACACAATTGTAATTCGTAAAAGAGCAATTTTAATTCGTAAAAGATCAATTGTAATTCGTAAAAGAGCAATTTTAATTCGTAAAAGATCAATTGTAATTCGTAAAAGATTAATTTCGAATTACAATTGATCTTTTACGAATTACAATTGGTCTTTTACGAATTACAATGGATCTTTTACGAATTACAATTGATCTTTTACAATTTACAATTGAAATCTTCGAATCACAATTGGATACTTCGAATTACAATGGAATCTTCGAATTACAAATGGAATCTTCGAATTACAATTGATATTTTACGAATTACATCTGTTAATGGTGTAGAGTGGAGGGTTTAAAAAGATAATTGAAAGTGTCGTAATTATTACTGAATATGACAAATAAAATTTAATTAATCGGTCAAGTTCGAAAATTGGCTTTATATACAAAATTTTTTTTCGGTGAGAATATGATAATTCCATGTAAAATTTGACAACTCCAGTTAAGCTGATTTAAATTATCAATTTTCAAATATGTTTATATTGTTAGAACTCGTTCATAAACACTACCATATTTCTTATCTTTTTGTATATTTTTTTTTTCTTTCAAAAAATTCTTTTGTTTTATCTAAAAAAAGAACGTTTTCTTATCTTATCATCTTTAAGTTTATATTAGCATTTGTTTGTTTTATTTTTTTTCTTCTATATAATCGTCTTTTACTCATTTTTTTATCAATTATTTTTATTTTCTCTACAGTTTTTTTAATCTATTCACCCATTATAGTTAAAAGTTTTCAATTCACTAGTAAATAAAATAAACAAGTAAAAAAGTTAAATTGGGACTTGCCGAATGTAGTGATACCCTCCACAATTTCAAAAAGATTATTGCAAAAAACTTTATTTAAAAGGAAATTACTTTTTAAAAAAAAAATAATTTCCGCGAAAAAAATTTTGATAAAAAAAAAATCCGCGATTTTTTTTCTTTTTTTGTCAAAAAATATGTTCGTACTTGTTTAAGTACCATTTGGTGTTCAATTATGTTCACATATCGTCGCTGCGCTTAAAAATGGAGTCATGTGTTTTTCAAATTTTTTCAAAGAGGCCCAAGAAACAGCCTTTTTTGGTCCTTTCGCAGTACTTTTTAAAAGTCAACTTGTAATCAACATGAAATTTATAATATTGGTTTAATGTTTATGTGAAGTTATGTTCATAAAAGTTCCGCGAAAGAACCAAATTTGGCTGTTTCTTGGGCCTCTACAAAAATAAAATTTTAACACATGACTCCATTTTTAGGTGCAGCGACGATATGTCAACCAGAAGCCGAATTAAAGCATTTTGTATTTTTAGGTTATGTTGAATGTACTGAAATTTTTGAGGTGTGCTTACATTTTCGTTCATAACTTTTGAACCGCTGAACCGATATCGCTCAACTGCAATACCAAACTTCTCGGGAGAACTTCAAATAAATACGTTAAGTTTCAGTCATCTCTGTGCAATATTTTGTTCGTGACAGCATTTTCCACAGACAGACAGACGGACATCGCTAGAATGTCTTAAAATCGATCGGGCATCATGAATATATATACTTTATGGGGTTCCAGCCCGATATTTCGATGAGTTACAAACGGAATGACAAACTTATATATACCCTCCAGGGATGTTAAATGGGGTTTTCAATTTTGTACCAACTTTCACAAAAAATTGTACTTTTTGGACCCTCACGGTACCATTTTTTTTTATAAAGCCTTAATTAAAAACATGAAAGTGTTAAGGTTGTGCCGAATCTTTTATACCCTCCAACATGCAAACAAATATAAAATAACATATTAGCGGTATTCGCTCTTGGTAGCAAACTACCCTTGCAGACCTTTCAAAGCTTGCAGATCTTGTATAAATACAAGAGTTTGCAAGACCACAACAACAAAACACATGAAATCAAAATATACAAGACTTTCATTTATATGCAAGACAAAAACCCATAGCATATTCTGGCCTTTCAAACCTTTCAAGCTTACAATACTTAACATATTTTAGTTTTTCCGAAAACAATAAGAAAAATTAACAAACTTTCATATTTTATGTAAAAAAAAATAACAATAAATTTTTAGAACGAATTATAACAAAAAATAACCAAAAGTTAGAACAACACAAATAAAAAAATTAATTTATTTCATCTTCTTCTTGAACGCAGCACTGATGCCAATTATTATTCAAACAGAAAGTCGCTAAATCCTACTAAAAAAATCGCTAGAAAAGCGATTTTCGATAGAAAATAGCTATTTTGACAACAGCAGAATATAATAACAACAGCTGTTTGAAAACTTACAATAAAAACGAAAAAAAGACGCTCACGCTTTGTAGCATAAAATCATAGCATTTATACTACCCTTGCAAAAATGCTATCAAGAGCGAATACCGCTGTTGTCAAGGACGTTTTTGAACAATTTCTTAAAATCTGTTCTGCGGAAAAATGTCTCAGTGTCCGAAACTTTTCTATAGGAATAACTCTCACAACTCTAGAATTTTTCGACAGAAAGTATGTTCCTGATTGTGAGTGTATGAATATGAAAAATGTATCTGAGTGTGTGAACACGAAAAATTCATCAAAATCTAAAATTTCTCGACTATCTTACTTTTTCTTATGAAAAAGTTAAGTTTTTGTCTATGGGTAGTTGATTGAGACATCTATGAAAAATTCTGAGACTTTTTCTTTAATAAAAGTGAGTAATAATTTCATCAAGTGAACAGTTCATGCGAATAACGACGAATAAGCAACTTTTTTCGAAAACACATTTTTTGCACAAATGGGTTTTTAAGCAGAGCTCTACAATCATCTGCAAAAATTTTGGTAAAATTTAGATTTTTTTTGTCTAAAAAATGGCTTAAAAGTACAATTCATTCAAGCAAAATTTGGAGTCGAATTTTTTGCAAGTTCTCTTTCGAAAACCTTACAAAAATTTTGTATATGGGTAGAAGTGAGTTAAATCTAATAGCTAATGCAAAATTGGCAAAAATATTAGCTTTTAATTGTGGCCTGTAATATTCTACAAATGGTCTTTTCGTCCTCATTCGCATGAACTGTTCAAGTGTCAAACTCTGCGGTCTTTTCTATAAAAACAAGCTTTTAACATCTGAAAATTTTTCTAAAAAAAAGTTTCACAGTTTAGACTTTTTAAAATGTACCAAATGAGTCGCGGTAGTACCATGGTACTTTTGAAGGTCAAAATGTACCAAAAAAAGTACAAATGTACCAACTTTAACATCCCTGATACCCTCTATCACTAACAATAAGTGCAGGGTATAAAAAAACTGGCGCTTTCATAACACAAATATTTAAGAAGACTTTTTGAAACCTAGTAGATTTTATTTAAAAACTTGAAATTTTGTAAGTTTTCTTATTAGAGATAATTGCATTTCGTTCCTCTTTATTTAGTACTTTAAAAATCGTTAACACCAAAATCCTAGGTGATCCTGTGTTTAAGTTATTGCTAAATAATTACAGTGTTTGACAACAAAAAACCTCCCTTTGAAATATCCAACTAATTCTTATAGATTTTGTTTTCCTGATTCCAGATCTGCCATCTAAATTTTTCTAACAAGTACCGTTTTTGAGATATTTACTGTTAAAAAGCCAAAAAAAAAAACAATAATTTAGAATTTTATGGGGTCCACTGTTACATATTCTTACGTTGCTTTCAAAAACTTGGACTTGATTTCATATAAAATATACCTCCTGATTCCAAAACTGTAATCCAAATGTTTCTAGTAGGTTCCGTTTTCGAGATATTCGCGTTTGAAAAAAAATTCAACCAAATAACTCAAACGCGAAAAAGAAACATGCTAGGAAATTTTTTGCAATTTTGGAATCAGGAGGTCCATTTTATATGAAATCAAGTGTTTTTTTAAAGCAACTTAGGAGTATGTAACAGTGGACCCTCAAAAGTAGTAAACTATTGTTTTTTTTAACTTTTTAACAGCTAATATCTCAAATCGGATCTTATATTTGATTTGGAATTAGTAAAGCAAAATTGGATAATTCACTGGGAGGTTTTTGTTGCATAAAGAGGGGTGAGAGAAGAGTTAAAACAACCACAGTTAAATAAAATAAACATTTCATAGGGGAGAATTTCAGAATTGGGGACTCAAATCCTGCTATATATAAATATATTTATTAGAGTTTAAACCATGATAATGTTAATCCCACCATGGTATGATTAAGTATTTACAAAATTCATTTGTGTCAAAATCGACCTAATCATCAGAACAAGTTTAACAGTAAATTTAATAATAAAAAAAAGATACACTTACCTCCACCGTTTTTTGAGGCATCAACCATATTGAAGAAGTTGAGTGAAAATTAAATGCTGATTGTTGAAATTTTACAAATGCTGCTGCTGCAATAGCTGGTTGTTGCTGGTTTTGTTTTTTTTATTATATATATTTTTGTTTGTTGTTCGTTACAAGAACCAGAAATTGCAATAAAGTAATAACAAACAATATTCCAGTGTTTTTTTTAAGGGACTATAACGAAAGAACGACAAAAGTAAAAACCAGAGAGAATAACAAACAAAGAAAAAATTCACGAAAATCCGCAACAACTTTAAGCAAAAACTTAATCAAAAAAGAAATGGGAATGATATATGGGTTGTTAATTAATTTGTTGTTGTTCTTTTTAATTTAATTATTTAGTAAAGTTTAGAATGAGTCACTTCCAGACAACTTTATTTAATTTATTTAAGTAAATAGCCCCATAGAGGAATAAAGGAAAGAGATTGTAGCTCTCTCTACTCTCTTTTTTTCCTCTTACGCGAAGTCTGCCAGGGATCAAAGGGAAATTTTTGGTTTTTTTAAAGTTATGAAATTTGTACTTAATTTGCACTTTTAATAATTTTTTTTTAACTATATTGAATCATTAACAATTAAAGAACGTAATTATCATAAATTTGTTTTGTTTAAAACAATAGAAAAGTGTTTATTTTAAAGAAATCAAAAAGCCTTTTTTTGTAATTTCCCCTACTTTTAATCCCAGGCAGATTTCGTTTGAGTGTTTGAGGTTGACAGCGACCGCCTGATAGCCCGAAACAATTGAGTTTTTTTTACGATGTTTTCTACACCGTTTACCGATGTTATTTGAAAATTCCATTCAAAGTTCGGAAATTTTTATTTGTAATTCAAACATTCCAATTGTAGTTTAAAAAAAGATCAATTGTAATTCGAAGAAGATCAACTGTAATTCGAAAAAAATCCATTGTAATTCGAAAGAGATCAATTATAATTCGAAAGAGATCAATTGTAATTCGAAAGAGATCAATTGTTATTCGAACAAGAAAATTATAATAGGTCAAGACCGACCTGATAATGCGCTACAGTAATGTTTTCCGAAAAATGTGTCACAAACCCAAACATGGACCGATTGAATCTTTCTAATGTAAGTTCTTTAATAAGTGTTAAAACAAACACAAAAATCAAGTTTGAGTGAAATACGTTTGTTTTTGTTGTCAATTGAGCGATTTAGCTGAATATTGGATAACATTTTTTTATTTGAACTAATACCATAGAGGAATAAAGGAAAGAGATTGTAGCTCTCTCTACTCTCTTTTTTTCCTCTTACGCGAAGTCTGCCAGGGATCAAAGGGAAATTTTTGGTTTTTTTAAAGTTATGAAATTTGTACTTAATTTGCACTTTTAATAATTTTTTTTTAACTATATTGAATCATTAACAATTAAAGAACGTAATTATCATAAATTTGTTTTGTTTAAAACAATAGAAAAGTGTTTATTTTAAAGAAATCAAAAAGCCTTTTTTTGTAATTTCCCCTACTTTTAATCCCAGGCAGATTTCGTTTGAGTGTTTGAGGTTGACAGCGACCGCCTGCTAATACCCTATTCTCACTTACAGTTTAAAACCGTCTTTAACAATTATTTTTAGCATTTTCTGTTAATATACTGTAATAAGAATAAAGTGCTAAAAATATTGCTGCTAAAAACGGTTTAAAACAGTACGTGTGAATAAGGTATAAGTCCGAAATAGTACAGTTGTAATCAGATTTAGGGCGGATTACTCAATGAAAAATTAACTGCTAACTGCCGATTTAACTGAGCCTTATGTCAAAATTTAAATGAAAAAGTTAAATTTAACGGAGAGTTTTTTTATAACGGAGCATTGAGTAATCCAGCCTTAATAAGTTTACCGAAGTACACGTTTAATACCTAAAAACAGTGTTGCCATATATCAAGATTTCCCTTTTTTTGCAAGTTTTTTGAGGTGCTAAAAAGATTTCAAGATTTTTTCTAAAAAAATAAGTTTTTTGGAAAATAATAAAGTTTTTTCAAGTTTTTCTTAATTAGTTAAAAAATACAAAAAGCATAATTTTTTTTTTTTTTGAAAATACCCGAAATATTGGTCGTAGACCAATCTTTTAGTATACCGACCGATTCAGAATCATTTGTTTGATATTTGCTTACCTTACTGTGTACAATTTTCTGAGTCTTCATAAGTTATGACTCTTTCAAGGCTCCAACAAATTAATAGAACGCTCGACATTTGGATTCCTGAAAGATTCATGTTTGACTCTTAATTCTGGATATGTAAAAAATTCAAGATATGTTTTTTTGAACATTCATAAAAGAGTCAGGAAAGAATACGAACATATATTTTTCAGAATCTTTTATGAGCCATATAAGGCTCCTGTAGGTTAGTTGGTAGCATGCTAGCCTATGGAACAGGGGGTCGTGGGTTCGATTCCCACTAATTTCGATTTCGATACAACGAGACGACGGTCATTGTAACCAGTTTTCGGTTAGGTTTAATTAATTATTAAAAATGATTTGTAATTAAATTGTGAAAACTAAATAAAAACTGATTGTTTGATTAAAATTATTATTATGATATTACACCGTCCAACAAATTGCAACTTTTGGCTGTACACATGGACCCGAAAATTCGGAAAGTTGGGCCAAAAATAAAATACCCGTGTCTCCCAGTTTTTCTAGATCAATTCGCGTTTTCGCGAAAAATGCAACAAAAAAAAAAGTTTCTACTATAGAAAAAAATTATGCTATTCAGAAAGTGGGGTTAAAAAAAAGACACCCGTGTCTCTCAGGTTTTCTCGATCAATTCGCGTATTCGCGAAAAACGCAAATTTTTTTTTTTTTTTTTGCACTGTTAAAAAAAAAATTGGGTTTATATGTAAGCATTTATGTCTCAGTTATTTCATATCAATTCGCAAATTTGTAAAAAAAAAAGTATTTATTTATTTTTTATATTCTTTACTTATAAAATAAAAATAATTCAATAAATTTTTTCAAATTGCATTTTTCCTAAATTAATTTAAAAAAATTAGTTGAATATTTTATTTTTAGTCCCACTTTTCGAATGTAGTAAATTTTTTTTTAAGTGTGTAAAAAATGAATTTTCGCGAAAACGCGAATAGATACATAAAACATTGGGACCCACGAGAATTTAATTTTTAGCAATTTTTGTATAAGGACCGTAATTCTACTGTAAATCATGTATATTTATTAGCGTGTCCCGAAAATGAAAAATTTTAGGGCATACCACTAAAACCATGCTTATTGAAGAGATGATTACAAGAAAAATAATTACAAAAAATTTGGAAATTATCTTCAGGGCGCAACCAGCGCTTACAGTTTGCATCCGTAGTGCATTAAGTAAACAAAAATATATTTTTTTTTAATTTTTAAAATTGGTGCCAAAAGTTTTGTTAGGTAGTGTACATTCTGGAAAAAAAAATTGTAAAGTTTTCATTGAGCAATTTTGGTCCAGTAATTTATTTTATATTTTTTTAAGTTTTTGTAAAAACCAGAGTTTGTTGGAGTTCTTTTAAGAATTTGTATAAAACGGAGTTTATGTTCAAGCCTTTGTATAAAAAGCTGTTTTTTACAAAAACTTAAAAAACTATGAAATGAACTATGCAATTTCGAAGTTTCAAAACGTTGCGCTGGACCAAAATTGCTCCATGAATACTTTATAAATATTTTTTCCTAAATGTACTCTACCTAACGAAACTTTTGGCTCCAATTTTAAAAATTGAAAAAAATATTTTTTTTTACCAAATGCACCAAGGATGCAAACTAAGCGCTGGTTGCGCCCTGAAAAAAATTGCATTTTTCGTGAATTAATATGGAAAAACTAGAACAATATTTTATTTTAAGCCCTATTTTCGGAATGTAGTAAATTTGTTCAAGTGTGCAAAAAAAATGCATTTTCGCGAAAACGCGAATTGATATAGAAAAACCGGGAAACAAAAGAATGTTATTTTGAGCCCCACTTTCTGAAAAGCGAACATTTTTTTTACATTGTAAAATTTTTTTTTTTTGCGTTTTTCGCGAAAACGCGAATTGATCTAGAAAAACTGGGAGACACGGGTATTTTATTTTTGGCCCTACTTTCAGAATTTTCGGGTCCGGTCCATGTGTACAAAAGTGTGTCGGACGGTGTTATAAGAGCGCTAAGAAAAAGGGATTATGTTTTCTGAACGTCTAAGAACTCTTTTATGAGTCTTTTCGAGCTCCAAATGAACGCTTGGTTGTTTTTTTATTATTTTTTTTACAGTTGATATAAAAAATGAATTGAAAATACATAACGAAAATACATAATGTATTAATTTTTAATTTTTTCAATACTTTTGTAAAAAAAAGATTTTTTCACAAAAAAAAAGATTTTTTTTCAGAAATAAAAAGTTTTTTCAAAAAAATATATGGCAACACTGCCTACAAACAAAATTTTAATCAAATATTTTCTATATTCATAAATTATGAGGGAAATTTTTGTGAATTACGGGAGGGTGGTTTTTTAAGGACTACGATTAGAATGACCTAGTCCAATTCTTTAAAAATTTGGAATGATGATTTGTAAATACAAAATACATACGTTTACCTGCCTATTATATTACGGATATTAGAGTCATTTAATTCAAATTGGAAGGAATCGGTTTTATGAGGGCTATGTCTAAACATGGACCGTTTTGTATACCCTAAACCTAGTGGTAGAAGGTATCTATAAGTTTAGCATTACGTTTGCAACTCATAGAAATATCGGTCTGCGACCTTCATGTTATGATCGATTGTTCAGAGATCGATTCGAAGACATTCTTGAAATGCCCGTCGGTTGAAATGGCGATCCCGGCAAAAACACTACATAGATATGACTGTATTGTTACTTGTTGTTGCTTCAAAAAGTTTTGTATGGCATTTGAGCGATATCGGTTCATCGCAGGGTTGATAAAGTCAGTACAATTGTACTTTTTTCAGTACAATTCGGAGGCCAAAACTACGGCAGTACTCCACTGACTGATTTAAAAAACAATGACCAGTTGTTATTATCCGTCAGAGCTCGACATTGCCTTCTCTTAAGTGATAATAGATATTTAGTTTTCCCTTGATCATAAATTGGCCACAAAGTTCTGCTGTTTGCCTTTGCAAAATTTCAGTTCATAGAGTTGAAGCGGTTTTAAGCAAACGTTTCAGTTCATAGAGTTGAACGTTTGCTTAAAACGTATATTTTTGCATATTTTGCCATTATTTCGCTATAAATGCATATTTTTAGGTCATATTTTGTATAAATTTTTGTTTTTTTAGCTATTTTTTAGTATTTTTAGCAAATTTTTAAGATTTTTTTATGATATTTTTTTTTGCATTAAAGCAATTATTCTTTTTTTTTTAGATAATTTTTATTTTTTTAATCTAAGCTCAAAATGTCAGACTGAATTCAAAATTTATGTTTTTTTTTTTAAATAAAAGTAAAACAACAAGTGGATATTTATGATTTTAAGTGCATATTTTAAGATTTTTAGTGCACATTTCAAGACTTTTTAGTGCATATTTTAGGCGCCTAAAACATCGTTTTTTAGTGCATGAAGGTCCCTGTTTGTTACCCTTTATCTCAGAGTGGAGTAGATTATAAATAGATCAATTTTTATTCGAAAAAGACAATTATAATTAGAAAATTCAAATATTGATCTTTTGAAAATTACAATTAAAGTGTTTTCGATCTACAATTGATCTTTTTCGAATAGCAATTGATCTACGTTGAATTAGAATTGATATTTTTCGAAATACAATCGGTCATTTACGAACTGCAATTGATCTTTATCCAGTTGCAATTGATCTTTTTTGAATGACAATTGATCTTTTTCGAATTAGAAACTAATTTTTATTAAAATACAATTAATAATTTTTAATTTAAAATTGATCTTCTTACACTCTTCATCTACAGTATGGGGGTATACTCCTTTTGTCATTACGTGTGTAACGCGTCGAAATATCGGTTGAGGAACACATGGTCCCCATGGTCCATGATCGATAAGACATTCTATAAATGTCCGTCCGTTCGTCTGGCTGTCCGCCTGTAGATAACACGATACAGTAAAAAATAAAGGAGCTAGACTACTTCTTGTGTTCCTACGCAGGTTAAGTTCGAAAATGGTCAAAATCGAATTAGGGGCGAAAAAGTTCTTCTCTTGAAGAACTTAACCAACCTCTATATTTTAGTTACAAAAATGAAACATTTTTATGATAAAGGAAGTTCAAAGTCCTGCACATAGACCCAGGGGATTAGAAAATATCGTTTTTTCGGCTCGCCCCTTTTTAAGGGCGTCGAAAAAATAAAAAGTTGATATAATAATAAATTTTAATTTCTACAGTGCAAAAAGTTAAATAAATGAATTTGTAAATATTTATCGCGAAGGGAAATGTCCCAGTTTGCAAAAAAAATCACACCTGACGTACTGCTGACTCTCCCTTAATAAAATAGCTGACAAATTCATACAATTTTTCAAAATGTCATCAATGACATGTCAGCAGTTGGTCAGTAGCATACATGGGATTTTTTAATTTCCATTTAAATTTAATTACCATTTCTTTATCAAATGGAAATTAACAACCAATTTCCATTTATCAAAATGAAAATTATAAATTTTTGAATTTCCATTTCCTTAGCAAATGGAAATGTATGGTTGTTGAATTGGATAGAAATGGTAATTAAATTCACAAATGATTTTGAGTTTGGAAATTAATTTGTAGCTTTTTAAATTTGTTTGATTTGCCAACAATTTTTTGTTAGCATATTTTCGAACCTTTATTTATGTGTCAATATAAAAAATAAATAAATAAAAACACATATATTGAATATATATATATTTTTTTGGAATTTTAATCAAAAAAAGGACCATAAAAAGACTATAACAAGCCATTTTAGATTCGCGGACTCCGACTCTATCAAAATAATGATGTAAGTTTAAAACCTCTTCGAAAGAAAAGGTAAATATCAGTAACAATATGTTTTTTTTGTAGCGATGATTAAAACAACAAACTGCCACCAAGCCTTCCACACATTGTTGTTGAAAAAATTCAAGATTAGAGATGGTAAGAAAACGGCGGATGTTATTTTTATACCTTTCAACCTCAGTATAGGAATATCAGCACTTTGTCATTCCGTAAATACGAATCGAAATATCGCCAATCCGAATTTCCGTCCATCTCTGGAAGGCATAATACAGTCCACAATAAAATAGCTTTCCTCCTGAAGTTTGGCATGAATAGGTCTTACATTCATACACTTCTAAAATTCAGAAATAGGCAAAATCGTCCTTGGGAAAACAAGTTTCTTTTTGAAGAACTTAAACAATCCCAGAAAACACCATTTTTAACCATAGCATATGGGTATACTCACTTTGTCATTCCGTGTGTAACGCATCGAAATATCTGCCCAGGAACCCATAAAGAATGTATCGCATTCACGTGTGCTTGTGAAAGACACAAGTCCAAAACATAGAAACTAGACTCCTGATGTTTGGCACAAATATGTCTTATAGTCATTGCCATTCAGGCTTCTGGTCATTCTAGTATTCGAAATATGGGGTCTTGAAAATTAGGAAAATCGTACATTTTTGACAAAAGTGTTCTAACGTAAATGCCGTTATTTCAAAAAGTACTCAAGGAAGAGGTCTCATTTAGTTTTTATATAATAAGCAGGGAAACCAAAAATATGCAGTATCATGTTTTTTCCTGTGCATTTTATTGATAAATGGGTAAAGTATTTATCCGTTTCAGAAGTTTTTAAGAAATCTGGCATCGATTTGTTAGATCATATTTTTGCATATTTTATCCTTAAGAGCATATTTTTGCATATTTTAGGTTTAAGAGCATATTTTAGCATAAGAGCATATTTTTAGAGCATATTTTCAATTTTTAGACCATTTTTCCACTTTTTAGAGCATATTTTTCAATTTTTAGAGCATTTTTTTTTTTTTAATTTTTAGAGCATTCTTTTCCATTTTTTTTTTTATGACAACATGTATTTTTAAATTTTTTATCGAACAAGAATGTTTTTTTTTTCAACAATTACGGAATTGTGACGATTGATTCCCATTTGGTCTGTTCTTGCTTCATATCGGTATATGAAACCATGTTTTCTTTTGATTCAGCAACTTGGCAGAAAACATTAAGGAAAATATTTTTTTAGAACATATTTAACCCTCTTACTATCGCACATAACGGTATTTGGAGGGTCTTTTCTTTAACAAATTGTAAAAAACACAACAAAAAAGGGGACATAATTTTTTTTAAGAGCATATTTTTATTGTTTTTAGAGCATATTTTCCGTTTTTAAGGGAATTTTTTAAGAGCATATTTTTGGTTTTCCTGATAATAAGTAATAACACCACCTTTAAAATGACATGCGAAAGGTTAACGATCAGTGTTTTAACCTTAATTTTCGAAATGCTATATCGTCTAAAACGATATTTTTACAAGTTAAGTGTATTTTGATACCAGCGTTCCAAAGAATGAGTGAAAGAATCAATGAAGTCTCCATCCTGAAAATGTTAACTTATGTAGTATAGGGGATCCTTAATAAAATACATTTTTCAAAAATGTTGAAAATATCGTTTTTTGAGATATAACCTTTTTCTTGAGTATTTTTGAGATAACGGCATTTATGTCAGAACGCTTTTGTCAAACATATACGATTTTCAAAATTTTCAAGACCCCATATTTCGGGAAGAAAAATAACCAAAAGTCTAAAATTTTGCCACTATCCACGGTGAGCCTCAGCGATGTTCAGGTTGAACTTTAGTGTCGACGAAAAGTGTAAATGCAGTTCGATTTCTACATGATTAGTTGTCACAAAACTGCTTTCAGCGAAATCGTAGCTGATCGCATTCGCAAGATATCGCGAAATTAGTGATTTTATATTTTAAAAAATTTTGATATTGAAATTTTTTAAATATTTTCAAAAACTGAGTATACAGTTTTCATTGTACTTATTTTAAGGTCACAAAACAGTAAACATCGAAATCCTATCTTCTTTAGTTCGCGAGAAATCGCGAAATAACTTTTTTGTCAATTTTTGTTTTTCAACTTTTTCTAGGTTTTTTTCAAATGTTGTGGAAAGCTGATATGCACTTTAATGTGTACGTGATCGAAGGTCATAAGGGTGTTGACATCAAAGTTGTAGGTGTGCACTGTCGCAAGATATCGCTCGGTGAGAAAATGGCGGCAAGACCTGCATATACTTACAGGATATCTAGGGTCCTTAAGATCGAAATTCCCATTTACATATGTGTTTTTTTAATATATTAAAAAAACACATATGTAAATGGGAATTTCGATCTTCTATATATGTCATCTATAGATGTTCTAAACTTTTAGATACCGCAAAACCTTCATATTTTTTCTTTTTGAAATAAATTTTGTTTCCACATGGTCCGCAAACCTTCTTCCTGTTTTCTTGGTGGCTACATTTGTATTCCATCTCGGAAAATTCGGTGAATTTTTAATTTGTTTGTAAACTAGTAACTCGTTTTCACATTTAATACCAAAAAATTATTTCTTATAATTCAAAATAATATGACAGTTAATAAACGGTTATGAATTATTTGAAGAAAAAGAGAGTGCATAATAATATTACAATACAAAATAAATGAAAAAAAAAATTGAAAAATTTTTCGCGATTTTTCGCGAAAATTAGCGTCAATATATAGATTTCAGCAGTTTTACCACCTTCAGTTACGGGCAATTTAAACTGCATACCATATACTTGTCGTTACTTAATCTTTTTTTTTTTGATACCAAAGAAAAAAAAGTAATTTATTATAAAAGCTCGTACAGTAATTTTGCGATTTCTCGGATAATTGATCGTCTATAATTTTAATGCTTGCTGTTTTGTCACCTCTAATAACCTCGAATTCAAACTGCATACCACATTTTTGTCGTTAATTGAAGTATATGTTTTTACAGACCACAAATAACACAAATTAATGAATAAATAGTAGATAAGCGAGTTTTTTTGCGATATCTCGAAGAATTAAGCAGCTAGAATTTAAATGTTAACAGCCTTATGACCTTTGATCAATAGCAAGTCAAACTGCATTTCGTGTTTTTCAACAATGTTTAAGAAACTTCTTTTATTAATCAAAACAAGAAATACCCCCAAAAAGCTGTTTTTCGCTATTTCTCGCGAAAGTGAGCAGCTATAATTTTTTTGGGGGCAGTTTTAATTTCTTCCAGCATGTTCAAATCAAACTGCTTACCACTTTTTTTTATCATTTCTAAAGAACCGGGTTTAAAATATAATAAAAAAAAAAAAATAAATATATATAATTACGCGATATCTCGCGAAATTTAGCACCTACAATTTTGATGTCAACAGCTGTGTGACCTTTGATCAACCACAAGTAAAACTGCATACCATGTTTTTATGAAATTTTAAAAAATCATATATGAAGATAAAAACAAAAATAAAAACAGCAAAAAAGTAATTTCGCGATTTCTCGCGAAATTGAGAAGATATGATTTCGCTGTTAACTGTGTTGTGACATGTAAATAAATACAATTAAAACTGCATACCCAGTTTTTGAAGATATTTAAAAAACTTCATTGTCAAAATTTTAGAAAATACAAAAACACTAATTTCGCGATATCTCGCGAATGCGATCAGCTACAATTTCGCTGTTAACAGTTTTGTGACATTTATTCATGTAGAAATCGAACTGCGCTTACACTTTTCGTCGACACTAAAGTTCAACCTGAACATCGCTGAGGCTCACCGTGTATCATTTTGTTTTGTAAGAATCACACTATGTTTCAAGTTTTATCCAACTCAAAATTAGTATGGTCAAAAATGTTATTACTTTTTTGGGTTGAATTTGTCCCCAACGTCTGCAAACGTTTTTGGGCGTGGTTATTAAAAATAACAAAAATAAGAACAAAACTGTATTTTGAAGCGTTAATATAATAAGTGAATTTGAAAACGTTTATGCCGAGGAGGGAATGTGTCCCCTGAATTTCCATTAATATTTTTCACACGTTTCAGTTAAATTAATATTTTCTGATTTTCAATGATATTTTCCAACTTTCTATTGACGTTCTTTAAATTTCAGTTCACAGATTTTGACTTTCAGTTCGGTATTACAAGAATTATAGGATAAAGAATTCAAAGCAGTTCGAAGAGGTACCTCAGGACTTTGATGAAAATGCCATTTTACTTATTACCAACATGTACCAATCTTAAATTTAACATTAAAAAAAAAAAATTCTTTGAATCTTTTTTCAGATTAATACCTGGTCCTAAATATTAAGAATAATAGAGTTTCTTGCAATGAGTGGTGAAGAACTTTACGTGGTTAGGGTTTTCAAAAAATTTTTACATATTGACATATAAAAATTTTAATAGTAAATAAATGACAACAGTATTAATTATTATTAAAATTTTCTAGTATTTTTTCTCAAGAGACCGAAAATAAATTCAATTGTTTTATTTCCCCATTTGCAGACTAACAATGATTTCCAAAGATTTTATCAGTTGGGAAACAGTGAACACCTAGTTGGCTTGCCATTAGCGCTCTATGCAACGTTTAAAGTGTTCCCTCCAAAAATACTCTCCAGGAGTATTAAACTGTAAAAATCTGACTTGGTCACAACTTATTACGCCCGGAGGAAGCCTAGCTTAAAAATGTATTTATTTAATTGCAAAACAGTATGTAGTAAGTGAGTAAATTTTTAATGCTGGAGCTTTTGGTAAATAATGTTGGTTGTTGTCTTTAATGCAAAATGGAATAACTCAAAATTTTACTCATATAAATTTTTAAATTGGTGTAAAAATAATGCTAGACAATTAGAGACATCATATAAATCTGTCTAAATTTTAAGGAAATCACGACAGATAAAGTTCTTTACCGCAATATGGTTTGAAACGCTATCGTTACTAATATTTTGGATATCAACGGTCCAATCCTTAAAGTTTTTAGTAATTAAAAAAAATCACATAATGGAGTTTTTGTATTGAAACTATTGTCATTTTGTGATATTTTTAATAATTGAGAACTTAGAAAATGTGTTTTATTTTTAAGGGTTTATTAATTATGCCATCGTAGAAAATCCTGACTAGCAATTAATATTATTGCCACAAGTAGGGTACAATTTGATTGTCGTCTAAAGATTACGATTTTTGTTTAGGGTTTGTGTTTTTGCTGGAATTTTTATTTGCGTTGCCAACTTTATAAATATCGGTTTTTAAAGGTTTTGGTCTTTGATTTTTTATGGCAACGTAATTAAAAAATGTGGCGAAAGCTTTTCATTCGAATGGAAATTAAATTTTTTTAATTTCCATTTGTTCAGAAAATGAAAATTATAAAAAATATAATTTTTCATTTGCAGACAAAATTGTAATTATTATACAAATTATAATTTGAACCAAATTATAATTTCCCATGTATGGTCAGTAGTTGTTTAAAATGAATTGTTGGTGGCCACCGATACTGGTGGACACTGCTGACATGTCATTGGCATTGGCGTAGGAAGCCAACATTTCTGGGGGGGGGCTAAAGCCCCCCTAGATTTTTTTTTAATTTTTTGGTATTTTTTTTTTAATAGAAAAACCCAGACCTATTCCTGAAGCGTTCCCTTTAACATGCGTCTAGGTGTCCTAGAAACGAATGCCCCCCGAAAGCGGTAATAGTTTATATATTTATTTTTAAAATTTTGATTCTGTATCTTTTTAGGAAATTTAGAACTCCTAGATATGTTTTGAGAATGAAAGATTTTTAATGTTTTTCCTATAGTAAAATCATTAGATTACTATGATTTTTTTAAGAAAAAGTTCTGATGATTGCAAAAGTTGATGATTATTATTCAAAATTCTCAGATTCTTTCTTTCAATAACTTTTGTCTATAAAAACTCCTTAGAATTTAGAAACTTTTTTAAATCAAAGAAGTTAAAATGTTTTCCTGAAGGTAAAACCCTAAGATTCGGTAAAGTTTTTATTACTGACAAAAACATCAGATTCATATAAAAATTTTTTCAATAATTCAGAATACTTTTCAATGGAAAAAACTATTAGATCTTATATAATAATCATTACGAGTCCTTAAGACTCATTGAATAATCATAACGAGTCCTAAAGACTCATTACATATTATTATTGTTGCAAAAATTAATGAAATCATTAAATTACTAAAAAAAAAATTGTGAATGATTAAAATTCTGGGGGGGGCTAAAATTATTCTGGGGGGGCTAAGCCCCCCCCCCAGACAGGGCTATCTACGCCTATGGTCATTGGGGACATTTTGAAAAATTGTAAGATGTCAGCGATTTCATAAAGGGATAGTCAGCAGTATGTCAGGTGTGATTTTATTTTGCCACCTGGGGTGTGCCACCAATCCCCACCAAAGGAAAAACTCAGCACGGCCGATTTTAACACTCTTATTCAATTGATCTCTTTCGAATTACAACTGATCATTTTCAAATTACAATTGATAATTTGATCTTTTTAAAATTACAATTAATTTTTCGAAGTACAATTGATCTGTTTTCGAATTGCAATTGATCTTTTGCGTATTAAAAATGAAATCTTTGAATTACAAATCGAATCTTCGAATTACAAATGCAATTTTCGTATTACTAGTAGAATCTTCTAATTAAAAGTAGAATCTTCGAATTACAAATGGAATCTTCGAATTACAAATACAACCTTTGATTTAACTTTGGTTCTTACTCAAATTACATCTGTAAATGGTGTAATTTTTTTAAAAAAATAATAAAGACTGAAGATAAAAGAGAATGATAAAGACGAAAACGATAGTAATAATAATAATTATAAAAACCGCAAATAAAAAAATAGTTATTTTTCTTATTTTTATTTTGACCTTATTCGCCGACCAAAAATAAGAAACACTGTACACGCATTTGAAAACCAAGAAAGGAAAATATGGTTGGGACTGTTTTTAAAGTATCTGAAAGTAATGTTAACAAATTTTTCTCTTATTCTTATCAATTCTTATTATATTTTATACACTTTAAATTTCTTGTTTTTTAATGCATTTTTTTAAGAATTAATTATAGCAACAAGAACAACAAGAATATATAATTAATTCATGTCACGAATTAAGAAAAGTTTAAAAAAATAAATAAAAAGATGTGTCAGTCGTCAGACTTTACTTTTTTACAGATTCAAGACGAGTTTTTTGTTGTTTTTTTTTTTTCTACCACCACTTCCATCCAAAAATTATATACAATTGTTGAACACTTTTATTACTTTTGTAATTCTATTATTTTTGTAATTCTTTACTTCTTTTATTTTCACTGATTTTTTTTAATTTTAAACTTTTTAGATTTTCAACCCAAAAAAACTTTTATGATTTTCTTCTTTCTTTTTTTTTTCACAAGCAATTAACATACTTTTGTTTTAGAAAAAATGTAGATTTTTATCTTTATTTATGCTTAAACACACACTTAAGTCGTGTTTGCAGCTTGGAAAGAAACTAAATATATATATTTTTTGTATAATTTTCACTTTGTTATTGATTTTCACATTTCACACCTTTTTTCCACTTTTCTTCTTGCGATTCAATGTAGCCGTTGTTGAAAAGAACACGCCTTCCTTCCTTTTTTCTTAAAGTAATAAGTAAACTATTCAATCTTTTTTTGCTCAAAAACTATTAAGCTTTTATTTAATTTTAGTTTTTCTATTAACGTTAATTGTTTTTAAAATCGATTTATTGTTTTAAATGTTTATATTTAATAAAAAAAAACTTGTTTAATTTTCTTTAAAAAAAAACAATTCGTTTATCCGCTACTCGTCAACTACACAACAAATTTTATACAACTTGTAATTGGAATAGAGAACGAAGACGATTGGCAAGAATTCGTGGTTTGGCCGGCGATAATGATATTTAGGTGTTCAAGCCGCCGATAATGTTTACTGTTATATGCGTCTTTAAATTTGTGGTAACTTTATTGGTTGATGATTTTTATTTAGAAATTTTTTTTCTTTTCCTTAAAACTATTTTACTGCTTGTCAAATCTACCATTTTTTAAAGGATGAATTACTAAAATTCAAAAACAAGACGGACTTTTGGCTAGCCGCCGGTAACAAAAAAGTTTGTGCTCCAAGTCGGCTGTTAGCCGCCGCCAATTGATATTTTCAATTGACTTTGTTCTCTGGACTGGAAAATGCTAATGTCAATTTTTAATGTTATTGGAAAGTAGACAACAGTGTTGTATTTTTTTTACGCAGCTTTCACTGATGCCAACTTTCATTTCCAAAAAAACAGCTAAAACCAGCTTTTCTTGACGGATTTTTCAAGGTTTTTGTTTTCAAGTACACTAAGAAAAAAAAAATTCAAATCAAGCAAAAACAATCTCATTTTAAAAATAAAACAGTGACAAAAGTCAACAAACTTTGTTTTGTCTCAATTTGAAAATTTTCATTGACACTTTTAATCAAAAACTTAAATATATAAAGACTATGCAAGAGTCAATTCTATTTGACGATTAAAGGTGGTGTTAGTTTTACAAATGGTATCTGGGGAAGCTGGAAATTTTGTTTACCTTTTATTTTCGTTTAATTTTGCTGGTTGTTTTGATTTAATTAAATTAATTTCTTTATTTTATTATGTATTTTTCTATTTTGTAGTGACACAACAATAATTTTCATTCATCATTTTTAAATTTTTCAATGTTTATTTTTCGTTATTTCCAAATCGTTCCCAAATACTTTCCAAAAAAATATTGCCATCTATTAATAACGACTTCGTTATTACTGACACTACACTCAACCAAAAATCATTGTATTCCCAAAGAAAATCATTGTAAATTCAACAGAAATCATTGTTGATTTTGACCCTACAAATATTTATGTTGATTTCAATAAAAATTGTTGTCAGTTTTTGTAAAAGTTGATCAACTCGTTTTTTTGTAAATCAACTCGTATTTTTTGTAAACTCAACTCATATTTTTGTTGATATAAGAAATATTATTAATAAAAAAAAGCTTGTTGTTATTTGTTAATATTCTTTTATTAAGTAAAAATCACAATATTTTTTAGAATTATCACCGGCTTTTTAAGCTGCAATATTTCACCACAAGATTTTCACACACTTCGTTTATTTATGTTTTGCACTCGTAAGCCATTCTCCAGTTTTTTAATGACACCAAATCAAAAGCCTTAAAAAAACAAACAAAAGTATAATATAGTATAAATACATAAAGTAAACAATGTATTTTATTACTTACCAAATATTTACAGATCAGAATCTGATCATCAGATCCTATTTTAATTTATTTTTATAATATTAAATATTTTTATAAGAAACAAACACATAAAATAATTTTATAAGAGACAAACAAATTTCACATTGCAATGCATTGCTACCAACTTGATAATACAAAAATGAACGCACAGGGTTGTTTTTTCTTTTTTGGTTTTATCTATTGAATTCTGTATAAACGATGTAAAGAGTTGATTCAACTTTACTGATTATTCAACGATAACAACATTAATTTTTGTTGAATACGGCAATATTCTGTAAAACTTGATCTACAATGGGTTTACTAATTTTTCTACTAAGATATTTCTATGAGTGTACTATTCATGAGTTACCCCTGTATAGATGTATTTATTGTATGAAAATTTTAAATTCAACAAATATACAAATTTTTACAAAAATTTTATAGAAAATTTATTTTAGCATAAATGTGGTAATTTTTAGCATTATTTTTAGTCACCTTTTCTAATAATTTTGGTATATTTCACCATATTTCTTTTGGTATATTTTACCAAGTTTTTGCTTAAATAGCATTAGCATTTTCTTCAAAATTTTTTACATAAGTGTTTTGGCTAAATTACGAAAACTACTTTGTCGGTTGTAGTTTTAGCTTATTCTTGGTAAAATTATGCCAGATTTTTGCTTCATTAAACTTCATACACCGCTGCAAAGGTCATTAATTACCGTTTTTAATGATAACATAATCGTCTTGATCGGATAAGTACTTTTTGAAATATTTAAGAAAAACAACTTTTAACCCCTACCCCTCCGAAACGGGGTACGTCCCCCCGGGTTTAAACACCACATTCGACTTATTACCAGGGTTGGCAACCGAAACGAATAACGGTATTGGTAACGGTATTGGTATTACATATTTTTTATATCGGTAACGGTAAAGGTAACGGTATTTTGGATTATTTAGGTAACGGTTAACCGTTACCGAAACAACGATACCGGTACGTACCGGTATTATGAATAAAATTTGCCAAACATGTTTAAAAATGACAAATTTGTTAAAAACACGTAAAAAATCAAAAATGTATTTAGTAAAATTAAAAAAACTGATCAATTTAGTGCATTTATAATTATATAGACAATTAATTAACTCCGAATTTAATTAAAACATTCACGCAATATTCTAATTCAACAAATAAATTATTGATTTTTAGAGAGTTTATAAGATGTCTGTCCTATCAGCAGAAATATCTGCATTTTAAGGCATTTAAGAAATCTGCTGATTTTTGCTGACGCGGTTTGCTAAATTTTTGTCTGGATAAACCAGGTAAAGTTTGCAGAAAAATCTGTCAAGACCGTAGATAAATCTGCTGATTTAAGATTTAAAATCTTCTGATTTTAGATAAACAGCCTGAACATCGAAATTGTATTTTATTTAAGTAAAAAATGCTTTTTTGTTAAAAATGTTATAAAAGAAGCGAAGTTTTTCAATAAACTTAAAAAAAAAAGTTTTAATAAAATTTTTTAATTTTTTTTCAAGAAAATTTTCTTACAAACAGGTCAATTTCTGCAAAATTGTTAAAATAGTCAGCTAATTAGACAAAAATTAAAAAAAAAATGCCAATTTTTTTTTTTGTAAAATTACAAAATAGTCTGCTAAAATTTGAACAAAAATATTTTTTTTAAATCAGCATTTTTTTTTTAATTTAATGACAGAGAATTAAGTTAAAGTATTCATTTTAGCAGAAAAATCGTTTAAAAGTTTTTAATTCAAACTGAAAGTTGTTTTACAGATTTTTCGACAGAGTTTTTCTTCAGAATGTACGACTGGGTTTATTATGTATTTAATTCCAGAGAACCACCTCTCCACGCTTACCTGCGTGGATGACAACGCCAGCAACACTTGAGCGATTCAGGTTTGGTCTTCTTTTATATTCCCGCTGAAAAATGCTTACATTATGTGGCACTCACTTTTCTCTTCAGAAATTTTTAGGTTGGACCGATTTCCACATAATTAGGTAAATTGCGAATGCGATCATTGGTTGGACAGATTTTTTCATTGTTTTTGCACAAATAACATTCCGATTTACAATGAACAAAAATTCATTTCATTAAAATATTTTAATTTGTTTTTTATCGCAAACAATTTAAAATAGGTGATATTAAGACAACCGAAACAAAACCGATATAATACCGGTAAAAATCCGAATAAAGGTAATGGTTTTTTATCGGTAACGGTATTTACAATTTTTTATTTCGGTATTGGTAACGGTAACGGTAGTCAATATTAAAGGGTTTTTAATCGGTAACGGTATTGAAAGGGTAACGGTAGCCAACCCTGCTTATTACACACAAAAAAAAATAAAAAAATTGTGCCAGTTTTTGGTTTAATTACAACCTATAAAGTCGTTTTGGATAACTTACCAAAGTTTTGGCTCTAAAAAACTTAGGTAAATTATCCAAAACCACTTTATAGGTTGTATTATCCCAAAAACGGACACAATTTTTTTATATTTTTTTTGTGTGTAGAGGTCAAAGGTAAATGTCACATTTTTTTACATTTTAAGCAGGTTCGATATTCTTATACCCAATTCACACCTGAGGGAAATTTCGTTCGAACGAGATTTCGATCAAATGGTTGTGTATAAAATGATACAGAATATATGATCGAAATCTCGTTCGAACGATATTTCAACTCAAGTGTGAGTAGGACTTTAACGAGTTCCTCTTTTTTGCGTGTACAGTTGCGGAAAAACGCTTCCGCCCCAATTGTGATTACAATTGTGACAACAGTTTTTTCAGAATACCTTTAAATGCAACCATGCACAAAAAATCACTGGAATACCACTGGAAATGTAACTGAACGTACTCATCAAAAACCACAAAAAACAGCTGATTAAAAATGTAAACAATAGCACCGGCAATAAAAAATCTACAAATTTATTTATTATCTCGAGAAATATAAATAATAACTATTTTAACTCAATAAATATTAACATTAAAATGTTTAAAACAAAGTCCTTTGTAAAAATATCTAATTATTCTTTAAAATTATTGCGTAATTATGCCACTAAAACAGATTTAAAAACATATAGCCAAAAGAAGCAACATTATGGTGACTTATTTCCCGATAAGTTGCTCAATAAGAAACAAAAGACACCAGCCTACATGTACATAGCAAATGATGAGACTGCAAGGGAAATTGATAAACATTTAAATCCCTTCTTCCAACAGAGTCAATGTGATACAATATTGGAATTAAATCCGGGTATTGGAGCATTTACCCGTAAACTTTTAGACAAGGAGGAACAATTTAAGAAAATTATATTAATGGAATCAATGGACCATTTTATGAATAATTTACAAGAAATGCATACGCTTTATCCGGATCGTGTTAAAGTTAAATATGGTGATTTGGTTAATATATGGAAATTGGTGTATCAAGATAAAATGGATAATGGATCACGGGTACAGGATTTATTACGTGATATACCATTTAGACAATTAAATGAAGGTAAGCATGTGGGATGTAAAGTAGACAGGAATTTAAGATGTTTTTTGTTTGTTTAATTACAGATCCCC
>CAWUER010000055.1:40200-94375 GCA_963921195.1 Pegoplata infirma
TTTTATCTAGGAATATATAGTGTCACATATGAACATATACAAATCTATATTGCTATACAACATTGTATATGACTATATCATTCTTTTTTTACTCGGGTTGTTTTAAGTGAATATTCACTGGAATTTACCTACATAATTTTTTGAGTGTAGGAATGAAATGAAATGAGATGGCGACAAATTTAACAGAAAGAATTTGAAACGAATTTCAATCAACAAAAACGCAGATTCAATCAATTTTTTGATTGAAATTCCTCCAATTAAGAAAACCAATCATCAAATTGTAAACCAATCATCAAATTGAAGGTGATTGATTGAAAATTTTTTCAATCAAACATTTTTTCGATTTTGACCAAAAATTTTATCAATTCAATCAAAATAAAGATTGATTTAACAAATGAATTGTAAGCTTATGACAAAGTTATCAAAAAATTCATCTTTTTTGCTTTCCAATATGTGGCCAACCATAAGAAAAAGTAAAACCCGATTATTTTGTATATTTTTGAATTAATCTATTCAAATAAATTAAAGAGAAAGCAAATCCGGTATGTTTAAAATTTGTAATTCGACAGTTAAAGAAAATAATAAAAATTTTAATTAAAACATTGATTGACTCATTTAAATTTTGTTGATCAATAGATTTAATTGAAAATTTTAAACCAATTATTTTTTGTGTGTGGGGTGGATTTCCGACAGAACCTTTCGCTACAACGAGACGAGAGGATCAAATTATTAAAAATTACTAACTTTTTTACTAACATATGAGACATTATTTTCTAACTGTCCCGATGCATGATATCTTTCTTGCTGGACATTCAAGATGATTATTTTATTATTCTTCTATTCTTAGCTTATCATTAAGTACTTCTGCATAAATTCTTAAAACTTAAAATAACTAAACTCTAAATAAGAGATTACTAAAGTATTACACCATAAACAACCCGTAGTATTTTCCATATGCACTCATTTGACAGCACGTACAAAAGAAAGATAAAAAACAAAAATTTGTTATTACATTTTATGTTTATTTATTATATTTTTTTCTTATTTTCTGCGGGTATTTAGGTCGTTTACTTACTTACTCGAAAGTTATGAACTCAATTTATCAAGAATTTCATGTTTTAAATTAACCGATGTTTTACGTTCATTAACTTTTAATAAACAATATGCAAATGTTTTTAACTTTAAAGAGAGAAATATACCATTTGGGGAAGGTAGACCAAGTTTGCTTTACTTGTAAAATCATATATTTTTTTAAATCTATACACTCAAAATAAATTCTCTGTCCAGTCAGCAGAAAAATCTGCTGAAAATACACCCATTTTGAGCCATATGAGAAATCTGCTGATTTTAGCAGACACGGTTTGCTAAATATCTGTCATAAGAGGTGAATAAATATAACAAGAAAAAAAAAAAAAACATACGCCGCCAGCCAGCATCGAACTCGCCACCTTCCGATTTGAAAGTACACTTCTTAACCACTACGCTACGGAAGCTTATACTTTTATCTGGCGTTTTAGCTATTAAACATGTGTGTTGTTCGACAGCAGAGAAATCTGATTTTAGCAGAAATATTTGCTGATTTTAGCAGAAAAATCTGCTGATTTTAGCAGAACAATCTGCTGATTTCAGCAGAATAATCTGCTGATTTCAGCAGAACAATCTGCTGATTTCAGCAGAGCAATCTGCTGACAATCTGTTCTGTTTTTTTTTTATATAAAAAAATTTCTTGAAAAAATAATGAAATTCAGCAAACAAAATCAGTATAAACATAGTAAAATTTCTGTTATTTTCTTAAACTGAATGACAGAGATTTTACTAAAAATATCCTTCTCAGCAGAACAATCTGCTAAAAGATTGCAAATTCAAATTGAAAGTCGTTTTACAGATTTTTTGACAGAGTTTTTCTTTTGAGTGTAAAGATAAGATAATTTTTTATTTTTTTTTTTTTATTTTTTTATCAATTATTTCAACATTTCTTCATTTATAATGTTTATAAAATTTATTTTTATGTGCAAAATTTATAACCATTTGTTTTAACAATATCAAAAAAAAAGTAACAGCTAATTGGGCCTTATGCCGAAGAAAAAACAAACAAAAGTGATAAATTCGAACTGGCCGAATCCATGTCCAAACATTACACAGGTTGACAAAAGTTGAACTTTTTCAATTTGCCTGACCTTTGACAACTGATTTATATGGATTTTAATGTGCTGATTCCGAATCTGTTTTTCCATCAGCTCGCGTTCGCGAGCAAATCGCTGTTAAATAGTCGAAAAAGTGCGTTTTTTTACCAACTTGGCTTGGCTATAATTTCCAAAACTAATTTTAGAGCCTCAGTTTTAAACACGAATTTAACTATATTGGATGCGAGGATTCCAAAACTGGTATTCGTTTTTTTCTGACAGCTTCAGACAAAATTAAAGAGGGCATAAATTTAAAAATTTTATTTTTGCGATATCTCCAAAACTAAAGATGACTCAACAAAAGTAAGAGAATTTTTGGAATCAGCATATCCAACATTAGACTGGCATTTTATTGTATGGCAAAAAAATTTTTTCTTCCGATTTTGAACGTCAGGGCAAATTTTTATTCTTTTAGGACTAAAACTTATGTGGTACAAATTTGAGATCAATTAAAGTTTTAAATTTTTGAAAATTTTTAAAAAAAAAAAAATTAAAAAAAAAACAATGTCTTGCGACACATCATACTTATTAATTTTGTTGCGCTAAACACGAATATCAAAGAATTTTTAAAATCGGTCAAACGGTTTTCGAGATATCGCTTTTTGAAATTCGCAAAAAATGGCGGGTTTTTCCCACGTTCTAGAAATTTTTTAAAAAAAATCTCAAAATTTCTTACCTTTGACCCTTTCACAGAGCTTGACACAATATTTCATTTAAAATTAATTTGACCAATATCCGATGATTTTAACCCGTGGCGCCCATCAATCAAAGATTTACATTTTGGGAAAATTTCCACCAAAATTTTAGATTTTTGAAAATAAAAATAAAATATCTCGCGATACATTATTTTAATTAATTTTGTCATGCTGAACACAAATATGAAAAAATATCGTAAATCGGGCGAACGGTTTTTGAGTTATCGCCATTTGAAATTTGTCAAAAAATTTCACAAAATGGCGGTTTTTTCCTACGTTCGAGAAATTTTTAAAAAAAATCTTAAAATTTTGTTTCCGCTAACTATTTTATAGAGCTGGAGACAAGCTTTCATTTAAACTTAATTTTAGCCAAATCAGACCATTTTAACCCATGGCGCCCTTCGATCAAAGTTTAGAGTTTTTGGTAAAAATTTTGTAAAAAAGCAAAACTTTGATCGAAGGGCGCCACGGGTCAAAATGATAGGATTTGGCCCAAATTAATTTTGAATGAAAGATTGGGTCAAGCTCTTTGAAAGGGTTAAGGGAAAGAAATTTTGAGATTTTTTTTTTTAATTTCTTGAACGTAGGAAAACACCGCCATTTTTCTCAAATTTCAAATAACGACATCTCGAAAACCGTTTGACCTATTTTAAAAATTCTTTGATATTCGTGTTCAGCGCATCAAAACTAATAAGTATGTTGGGCGCCACGGGTTAATTTAATTCGATTGACCTCAAATTTGTACCACATATTTTTTAGATCCACTAGAATAAAAATTTTCCCAGACACTTGGGAAAATCAAAAGTTGAAGAAAAAATGCCAGTCTAATCCAACATACTTAAAATCGTCATTCACTTTTTGGATGTAAGACAAGTGTTGGTAAATATGAACTCACAAACATGCCAAAAATAGCCTATTTGCAAAGATTCCTTAGGCTATATGTCAAAAACTAGAGCTAACCCAAAAAAACGATAGCCAGATTTGAAATCAGCGTACCCCAATTACCCAAAATTAGCTATCAGAACCCGGGCAAAAAAAAAGTGTTGCCCTGTGTTATCAATACAAATGAATTTAAGTAGAACAAATTTAAAGGTACAACTTTTTTTGAGTGTATAAATATTTTCAGCGTCGAAAACATTTTTAAAAATTAGTTTGTGGCTAAACAAAATCTTTCAATATATGTTTTGCATGTTTTTCAACGCGGGTTCAATCAATTTTTCGATTGAAATTCCTCCAATTAAAAAAATTGTTATACCAATTATCAAATTGTAGGCATTTTCCCGATTTTGATAAAAAATTTGATAAATTTTTATTTATGGTCAATCAAAAAAATTATGGATTTAACAAATGAATTGTAATTTTATGACAAAATTATCAAAAAATTCATCTCCTTTCCAATGTGTTGCCAACAATAAAAAAAAAGTAAAACCCGATTATTTTGTATATTTTTGAATTAATCTTTTCAAATAAATTAAAGCGAAAAAAAATCTGGTATGTTAAAAATTTTTAATTCGACAGTTATAGAAAATAACAAAGGTTAGGTTAGGTTAGGAGTGGCGGAGCTCAAAATTTTGAACTCCTCGCATAGACCGGCTGGTCCATAGCAATACCACATGTTCCTTCAACGTGGATAAAATGCGTTAGTCCATGTTGCAAATAATTTAACGCGCATAAGGTCCATAACTGCGATTTCCTCCAGATTCTCGAGTTCAGCTTTGCCTAAAATTTGTTTGCGATGCCTGGCCAATGCGGGGTATTTGCACAGGATATGTTCAACTGTTTCATCCGTATTCGTTTCATCACATCTTCTAGAATTGAAATCAGAGATGAGTCCAATTGCTCTTGTGTGGAAAGCAATTAGGCAGTGTCCCGTGCCCACTCCCGTGAGTAAACGACATTCTCTTCTGTTGAGAGAAAGTAGGTAGCGAGTTCTTTTGAGGTCGTAACACGGCCAGATTATTCTGGTAATTCTGCTTGTACTTAACTCTCGCCATTTCCTGTTCGCCATGGAAATACACTGACAATCACTTCTCGATCTGTAGTACTGCATTGGGGGATCAATATGAACAAAGTCCCCTACCCCATCTGCACCAGTTTTGCAACCTCATCAGCCTTCTCGTTCCCTTCTACTCCCTTATGTCCTGGAACCCATATTAGAGAGACGAGGTTATTGCTGGATAGTTTTTGAAGATTCTCGTAGCACTCAAAGACGACTTTCGACTTTGTCGACGTAAAAGTTTATAATTCTCTCCGATTCTCCAAGAAACTGTAAGGCTGCCTTATTAATAGCAACTATTTCAGCCTGGAATATGCTACAGCTCAAAGGTAGATTAAAAGATTTTCGTATATCACAGACGTCCGTAGTAAATCCCGCTCCCACTCCCGTCGATTGTTTGGAGCCGTCTGTGAAAATATTTAAAACGTCGGCCAAAATTCTCGAGTCGGAAATTCAACTTTAAATTTCCTATCGAAAAGTAGTTTGGGCACCCTGTAGTCAGTGACAACGTTATCCAAATTGCCCATGCTACTGTGTCCAAAATTTCGGCGTCTGAGCCAATTTGACTCTTTGAGTCTGAGGCATAATATAACATAAAATAACAAAAATTTTATTCAAAACATTGATTGACTCATTTAAATTTTGTTGATCAATAGATTTAATTGAAAATTTTTAGCCAATAATTTTTTGTGTGTTCAGAGAAGGTGTCAGTTCTAAAAGGGGAATTATCTCTGGCCCATTTAAAAACATAAGCTAAGTTCTTCAAGAGTTTTCGCCTCTTTTATAACACTTTTAAATAAAAATTTGAGACCCAAAAAAGTTTTACTTTATTTTTCATTCTCTGCAAAATATTTATGAAAATGTTTTCAAGATTTAAATCTATTAAGGAGTGTCCGCTCTGCAGTTGTTTCCTTGTAAATAAATGTAGAATATATGTAATGCGAATTATTTATTGATAAAAAAATTAAACGTTTTTCTTTATTGAAAAACCACACCCTGATTTGTTGCTAATTATTTTTGTAATTTTATTTTTTAATGTAGACAAAAGATTACACAGGACAACAAAATTTGATTTTGTTTGATTTTCAGTATAGTATTTTATAAAGTTTCCCACAGTTTTTAAACTCAACTGAACTTCTTATGCAAAGAATATTATCCATTTTGATTTCACAAATGATCTTTTTTTGGGTTTGTTTTAATTAGTTACCAAATTTGGTATTAGTTAATAGTGTCCGACCGAATATTCGGCTTCGGCCAAAAAGCACTATTCGGCCACTATTCGGCTTCGGCCACAATTTTGGCCGAATAGGCCGAATACCGAATAATTGTATAATATTTGTGCTCACGTGTTGAAAAACACACTAAAATCAGTATGCAAAATGAGTCGATATCGATTCGAAAAAGAATCGTTTTCTCTAAGAATTTCATCGATATCGAGTTCGGTATAATGTCGATATAAAGCGTGTTTTCCTATGTGGCATGCAAGGTGATATAGAATCGAGTATTGGTTCAGGATTCGATTCGATTTTTAATCGAAAAATTTCATGAATTTCGATACATTTGTTTTTTAATAATTTAGTTAATTGTTTTAAAATCGGTAAGAATTAAAAAAAATATTTTATTACTTACTACTACTTACTTACAATTAACTAATTTTTACTAATTTAATTTATTTATTCTTTAAATTTAATTTTTACTAATTACTATTTTTATCTGCCTCACTTGAGATTTGAACTCAGAACTCCCAGTTTACTGGTTGAACGCCTTACTCCTTCAGCCAAAGTTTGATAATAAAAGTAGTTTTTTAAAATTACTTTTACTAAAATTTGAATTTTTTATTATTATTTGAATTGCCCTTAAATTATAATTTGTATTATTATTTGAATTACCCTGTTTTTATATTCATTTCATTCTGTTTTGACATACTTCTCCCAATTTGAAAATATTTTTATTTCAAAATATATATTAGTACAAACAAATTTCAAGTTGTGTATGGCCTAGTTGGTTAGCAGGTTCGGCAGCTTATGATTTGTAGATTTTTGGCCTTGGTTCAAACCCCGGTCGCGGATTTTTTTTTTATTGTTCAAGTGTTAGATATTATTTTTTTAATAATAAAAGTAAAATTTGTGGAATTTTTGTAAAATTTAATAAAACTAAAACTCGATGTTATATTGAAAATAAATATTTTTTTATGGAACAACAAATACGAGAATTCCTAAAATGTAGATTGGAAATCATTTCGAAATCGATTAGTTTTTCAATAAAAATATGAGTTCGAGAAACGTTAAAATATCGACTGTATATAATATCGACTTCGAATCGTTATTGCGGTAAAGCCTCGAAAAAACTTCGAAAAAATTGTCGCCTCGAAACTGTGCAGACTGGGAACTAACTTTGAATCACATTAGTAAGCCACAAAAACATTTTACTAAGTGTTTTTCCAACTAAAAACATTTTTTACATTCAAAAAAAATTTTCGGTCAAAAAAAATTTACACTCTAAAATATATTTTTTTACAAAAAATTGTTTTGCTTAAATAAAATCATTCTAGACAACATTATCATGCATTTGAGTATCCCTCCGAGTCGAGTTTTATTTTTATACCCTACACCACACTGTGGTACAGGGTATAATGAGTTTGTGCTGATGTTTGTAACTACCCGAAATATTGGTCCTAGACCCACCTTTAAGTATACCGATCGACTCAGAATCACTTTTTGAGTCGATTTAGCGATGTCCGTCCGTCCGTCCGTCTGTCCGTCCGTCCGTCTGTCTGTCTGTCTGTCCATGTAAACGGTGTAAACACGATACAGGTCGCAATTTTTAATCAATTGACTTGAAATTTGAAACTTAAGTCTCTCTTGGCCCAAGGACGAAGCCTATTGAAATTGGAAAAAATCGGTCCATATTTAGACCTAGCCCCCATACAAAGGTCCTCTTTAGTTTTGGCTCAAATGACTCTAATAACCGTATTATAGAAGGTATCGCTTTGAAATTTGGATGGTAAACATGTTTTGTCTTCACATATCATCATTCCGAATTTCAAAGAAATCGGACCAGTTTTTCTTGTAGCCCCCATACAAACCACCTTCCCGATTTTCACATAAATGTCTCAAATTTCATGAAAATAGAAAATATTTAATTAAAATTTTGTTTGTGTATGTTAAACGCGTACTTAAATAACCTTATCAAACCTGATAATCATCGGACCAGTTTTGGACTCAGGCCCCTTGTGAAAATTTCGCCCGATATTCAGTTAAAGCGGTTTATTGTCAACAAATAGAAGCCTATTTCACTCAAATTTGATTTGTGAGTGTTTTCTTCACTTATTAAAGGTTTTACAACATATAGATCTAATCGATCCATGGGACCCATTTTCCGGGAAACCTTGGTGTAGGGTATTATATGGTCGGTATTGACCGACTATAATTTTCTTACTTGTTTTTCTTGTTTTTACTACATAAATATTTTTTTTTAATATTCGGCTTCGGCTTCGGTTTGGCCGAATAGTGAAAATTTGGCCGAATATTCGGCTTCGGCTTCGGCCAAAAAAGGTGTATTCGGTCGGACACTATTAGTTAATGTGGACTGGTATTTACAATTTTTTAAGTTTATATAAAGTTTTTCTAATCTTCTTTTCTTTCCTTCGCGATAGCTGATCTGAAAGATCAAAAATATACCTATATTTCTTTTAATTTTCCTATATTTTTGATACCCGTCTCCAAAATTATGTCGTCAAGTGTTATTAAGCTAAGTATTAAGTTGTTTATTTTTATAATTAATTTAAAACCCCATCATTCCTTTGTTAATAATAAGAATAATAAGGCTGTATAGTGCATATTAAATCTATCTGTCAACGACCACGATAAGTACCAATCGATGTTTATTTTATTTTAATATTATGAAGGGTCAGTTATTTTAGAGTTATTGACTAATAAAATAACACTATCAGTAGTTGAATAAACTTTTAAGAAAAAATAATGCGAAATTAATACCCTCTATAAAACTTTTTTTATTTTGAAAATATGAAGTTTTAATTTGAAAATTTAAAGTTTTTAATTTGAAAATATAAATTTTTAATTCAAAAATATAAATTTTTAATTTGAAAATATAAATTTTTCAATTTGAAAATATGAATTGAAACTCTCAAAATAAACAAAAAATATTATTATCATATATAAAAACCTGATAGGTGGCGCTTTAGTCGTGATATTTTAGTTTTTTGTATATATGGTACGTTTAGCTCAAAATCACAAAATATTTATTTATTGAATTTAACATACATATAATTCCAAAACATGTTAAAGCGAAACATACCTAGGTCTTTTGTGGGACGCACGACCCCCACACTCGTTGGCTAGCACGCTACCAACTAACCAACTTCAACAAAAATAAGTTTGCTGATAAATTTCAGACCCGGTAGATGGCGTCATCGTTGTTCCGGTCGACTCATTTTTGAGTCGATCCGGAAAATCTCGGGAGCTTGAGCTTGAATGACAATAGTTATTTTATTTGTAAAAGATTATGATGAGTTTGTGCTGCTGTTTTAAATACCAAAATAATAATCGGGTTTTACTTTTTTTATTGTTGGCATGATATTGGAAAGCAAAAAAGATGAATTTTTTGATAATTTTGTCATAAGCTTACAATTCATTCGTTAAATAAATTATTATTTTTATTAACTATAAATAAAACAAGTGAGAGTGTTAAATTCGGCTGTGCCGAATCTATTATACCCTCCAACATGTAAAAAAATAAAAAAAAATTTTTGACAGGGGCGTTGTTTTAAGGGGGGGGGCAAGGTTGGGGGAGGGGTCGGTTAGCTGGGGTGACTCCTTGGCCCTCACGGTATATGTTTACAAGTTCATTTTTGTCTGCTTTGTGCACTTAAGTACTATAGTTTTATAATTATTTAAATTATTTTTTTATCCACGCCCTTAAAAGAGGGGCGGGGCAAAAAAAGCGATAGTTTTTAGTCTCCTGGGTCCAAGCGCAGGACCTTAAACTTCTACGAACATAAAAATGTCTCATTTGGTTCACAAAAATACAAAAAACGCCAAAAAAATAGCATTTTTAAGAGGTTGGTTTAGTTCTTCAAGGGGGAACTTTTTTCCCCCTAGTCCGATTTGGCCCATTTCCGAACTTAACCTGCCTAGGATCATAAGACATATTTATGCCAAACTTGAGGGATCTAGCTCTTTTATTTTGGACTGCATCGTGTTAACTACAGACGGACGGACGGACGGACGGACAGACAGGCGGACGGACGGACGGACGGACGGACGGACATCGCTAGAATGTCTTAGAATCGATCACTGATCAATAATATATATACTTTATGGTGTCCCCGACCGATATTTCGATGCGTTACATACGGAATGACAAAGTGAGTATACCCCCATACTGTAGTTGGAGGGTATAAAAATTTATCAAATTTTTTATCAAAGTCGAAAAAATGTTTGATTGAAAAAATGTTCAATCAATCACCTACAATTTGATGATTGGTATAACAATTTTATAACAATTTTCTTAATTGGAGGAATTTCAATCAAAATAATTGAATCCGCGTTTTTGTTAATTGAAATTCGTTTCAAATTCTTTCTGTGCATGACGTCATGCACTTAAAAATTATGTTTTAAGCACCTAAAATATGCACTAAAAATCCTAAATATGCACTAAAAAACATAAAAATATGCACAAAAAATTTTAAAATTATTAACAACAAGTAAAAAAGTTAAATTCGGCCTTGCCGAATGTAGTGATACCCTCCACAATTTAAAAAAGATTATTGCAAAAAACTTTATTTAAAAGGAAATTACTTTAAAAAAAAAAAAAATTTGGAAAAAAAATTTCCGCGAAAAAAAAAATTTTTGTAAAAAGAAAATCCGCGATTTTTTTCTTTTTTTTTTCAAAAAAATATGTTCGTACTTGTTTAAATACCATTTGGTGTTCAATTATGAAGAAGCCGAATTAAAGCATTTTGTATTTTTAGGTTATGTTGAATGTACAGAAATTTTTGAGGTGTGCTTACATTTTCGTTCATAACTTTTGAACCGCTGAACCGATATCGCTCAAACGACCCCTGAAAAATACGATATTTTTATGAGTTTTTTTTTAATTTTTGCTCAAAAAATGTAACATTTGTATGCCATGTTATACGGAGTTCACACTAGAGAATTTGTACTCGTTTAAGCCACTTGTTTAAAAAAGTAAACAAAATCGTTCACACTACATTTTGCGCGTTTAACTTTGAGTGTTTAACGTTTGTAAACAAACGCACATAACCTAATTCTGAAAAAATTTGCAAAAATATATATAATAATAAATATTTCTAAAAACCTTTTAAACTTTGGCGGAAGACAAGATATTTAATTTTTTTATAACATTTACATAACACCACTACACGGAACACCTTTTTATTGACTCATTCCAAGTAAATAGGAAGATTTTTCTGTTTTTTGTTCCGGACCTGTCCGAAGCTGTTTGCATATTTATACTTCGATGGAAGGCAAAATTCACTATTAGTGCAGTTTTTCCAATATAATTATAAATAAAACACACACTTTTTTCTGAATTTTCAGTAGTTTTTATTAGTTTTTTAAATATTTATAATTTATCAATTTTCCAATGTTTTGCTAAGAAAATGGCAGACAGATACAGAAGCTGGTTGCTATGAAATCTTTTTTTTTGGCATAGAATAAAGAAAAATTAAAAGGAAAAATAGCGAACCCTGCCTTTGAAATGTTTAGCGAAATGTTCAACAGGGAAACAAGTCGAATTTGATTGTTTAGCTAAACAACCAAATGTATGGGGGAACAAGTCAAATTTTGATTGTTTAGCGCTTAAACACTCATGAGATGTTTAAAGTCGGTAGTGTGAACTCCATATTATGTTCATAGACCTACGCTTGGACCAAGGGGGTTAAAAAAATAGATTATTTTTAGGCCGCCCCCCTTTGGGGTGTGATTATCGAAATTAATTAAAAATAACGATAAAAAACTATTATTTAAGCGTAAATATCATAAACAAATAATTTGTAAACATATATAGCGGGGGTACAGGTGTCCCCCACCAACTTCGCCGACCCCCCCTCACAAAAAAAAAAAAGACGCCCCTGCGATTTTTTTTTAAATTTTAAACGTGTTGGAGGGTATAAAAGATTCGGCACAGCCGAATTTAACACTCTTACTTGTTTTTATACCCTCCACTTAGTGATAGAACGTATATATAAGTTTGTCATTCCGTTTGTAACTCATCGAAATATCGGTCTGGGACCCCATAAAGTATATATATTCATGATCCCCGATCGATTTTAAGACATTCTAGCGATGTCCGTCTGTCCGTCTGTCTGTGGAAATGGTGATCACGACCAAAGTACTACACGGATATGACTGAAACTTAACACATTTATTGGAAGTTCTCCTGAGAAGTTTGGTATTGCATTTGAGCGATATCGGTTCAGCGGTTTAAAAGTTATGAACGAAAATGTAAGGACACCTAAAAAATTTTAGTACATTCAACATAACCTAAAAATACAAAATGCTTTAATTCGGCTGCTGGTTGGCATATGTGAACATAATTGAACACCAAATGATATTTAAACATGTACGAACATATTTTTTGACAAAAAAAGAAAAAAATCGCGGATTTTTCTTTTTACCAAAATTTTTTTTTCGCGGAAATTTTTTTTTCAAAAAAAATTTTTTTTTTTTCAAAAGTAATTTCCTTTTAAATAAAGTTTTTTGCAATAATCTTTTTGAAATTGTGGAGGGTATCACTACATTCGGCAAGGCCGAATTTGACTTTTTTACTTGTTTATTTTATTTTTAATTTAAAAAATTAATTATTTCGGTCGGGCAAGTATTTTGGTCCCAAAATTTACCTCAGAAAAAAAATTGGACCAGTCAGGCAGCAAATTAACGATGTTTAAAAAAAAAAGTTCATAAAAAATTAAAAAAATTAGCTAGATATATGAATTTTTTTCAGAATACGCAAAAATATGCATTTTTAGCAAAAGATGCATTTTTAGCAAAATATGCATTTTCAGCAAAATATGCAAAAATATGCACTAACGAATCGATGCCATTTTAAAGCCAATTCGTTGATTGGCAAATTTATTTGGCTTGTGCTGTTCATGAAAGTCCTCTCCAAGACTTCGCTTTTTCATATTAAAAAGCAATACCAATTTCCCATTTAAATTTTTAAATATACTTTACAATAAAGCAACAGATGTTTTTTTTTTTTTTTGCTGTTGCACATTCTCTTGCAACCACTCATGTAAATGGCTTTCAACTAAAAAAGGCGATAATTTAAGTATTTTATTTGTGGATTTAGTACATAGAAACAAACGTAAATATTTATACATAATTGTATATAATTTCATTAAGTCATGTTTTGGTTGGTGTTGTTGTATTTTTTTTATTTTTTAGTTGTTAACGACGATGACACTGTGCACTAGTGTTGCCATAAGATAAAATTGCAAAGCTGCTAAATTGCTAAAGAAAATGAGCTAAAGTGTTTAACAATTAAAAAAATGAGTGCTAAATTTTATTTGTAAAAATCTTTTAAAACTTAAAAAATTGTTCGTAAATAAATTTTGCACTTTTCTTACGAACTTTTGGCCTTTGACAAACCCTAGTAAAATTTTATGCAGAACATTTTTGTAGAACATTTTAACCCTTTGAATGCACGTTTTATTGGTGTTTTATGAGGATATTTGAAAAAAGGACTAAAATGACCCCTAAAAATTGGAGATAAAGGGTTAATATGTTCTAAGATAAGAATCGCAATAAAATTTTACAAAAGATATCTTTTGACATTATTTACCTCAGATTAAGATTTAATACTTTTTTTTGACTTATTCAAAACGCCTTTGAAAAAAAAAACTGAACATTTCAGTGGGTCATAAAAAAAGAACTCGAGCTAAGTTTTCAAAACCCTTCGGGGGTTTTGGTATACTATTGGTATACTTTCATTTTTTTGGTCCCATTCAATTTACACTCTATGAGCCCAAATTTGTTGCACAGTGTTTACGAATTACATCTCCTACACCCAAAAAAAATGTGGGTATTCAATACTAAAAATTTAACTAATTTTAGTCCAAAAGGACCTAGTCCAGGAATTGGTAAGCAATACTAAATTTTTTTACTAATATTATTCAAAACTAGGGTTGCCATTTCCTTTTTGAGAAAAAGAGGACGCCAACCTCAAAAAAGGAGGACATTTGACCCAAAAAAGAGGACAATTTTTTTAATAAATTAATTTAAAAAAAGTAAACTGCGCGAAACAATATGCAAAAAAACTGCATTTTTTAAGGGAACAATTTTCATTTCCACTAAAAAAATCCATAAAAGAAAATCTTCCAATTTTATTTCAGAAAATACCGATTATATTTCAAAAATTTTTAACTATATTTCCAATTATATATGAGAAATTTTCAATTATGTTTCAGAAATATTAATTTTTATTCAAAAATGTTTGGTTAATTTAAAAAAATGTCCAATTATAATTCAAAAAATTTCAATTGTATATCAGAATTTTCTATTTGTAATTAAAAATTTTCTAAATGGTTTTCAGAAAATTCCATTTGTATTTTAAACATTTCCATTTCAAAACTTTCTCAATGATTTTAAGAAAAACACTTTTGAATTTAAATAAATTCAATTGGAATTTTAGATAATTCAATTGAATAGTTCATGCGAATAAAGACGAATAGACCATTTGTAGAATTTTACAGGGGACAATAAAAACGCAGGAAACTGTTAAAAAATAATATTTTTGTCAACTTTTTGGTATTAGCTTAAAGGTTTAAGTCACATCTACCTATATACAAAATTTTAGTAAGGTATTCGAAAGAGAACTTGCCAAAAATTGGACTTAAATTTTTTGCTTAAATGGAAAAAGGGCGAATATGCAAAAAAATGTATTGAAATTTGAATAAAAATGTGTTATTTTGCAGCAGATTTTGACTACATTTTCACGAGACTTGCAAAACTTGACGAACTATGGTTGGTATTTGTTTGTAACACTTTAAGGACTTCGAGGATACACTATTTAAGGATTGCAAGGACATGCAAAAAAAATTTTTTTTTTAATTTTTTTTTAATATTCCTGCCTTTTGATGCAGTAGTAATTCTTTATGACACTAAATACATTTTTAGAAATTATAATATTAACCCTTGACTGTATATTACGATATAACATAAAAGGACGTGAAAAAATGTTTGTTTTTTATTCCTGACATTGGATGCACAAATCTGGTTAATTTGTTTGTATGTGCTAAGATTGTTTTTTTGTGTACAATTTCAAATTTTAGCTAATATCAATTTTAAACTCGCAGCTAAATAATTTTTATATAATATTTTGTTAAGGATGGATATTCGCCCTTTTTGCTTTCCACACTTTAAAGTCTTATAACTTAAGAACGGTAAATTTTTTTGCCAATGTAATAAGTGTGGTTTGTTCCTCGTAATGTTCTTTTAACACATTGTTACCGAAATTAAAAGTTTTGTATGTTTTTGTGTTGTATTTAATCAAAATTGTGCGTTAGTTCACTCCCAATTTCAACAAAAATATAAAAATATACGAATTATTGCACTTTAGCCTTAAAAGTCAAAATTTCCCAAAAATTTCTGCATAGGATTGTAGGGCTCTGCTAATAAAATGCATTTATGCAAAAAAACGTGTTTGCGAAAAAGTGGTCTAATCGTCCTTATTCGCATGAACTATTCAATTGTATTTCAGAAATGCTCATTTTTATTTAAAAATTATCAAAATGTTAAAATTCTGATTAATTTTTATTAAAAAATAAAAATTGTTGTACTCGACCTTTAAAATATTATATTTTGAGTATTTTTTTTTCTAGCTCGAGGTCATTATTTCCTCACTAATTAAAACTATGATATTCTCATATAATAATTTTCAAGAAAATTGTTTTTTTGTTTTAAATTTATTTATGTTGGCCATTTTTTGCAAGACTTTATCGACACGTGTTTCGGGATTTGTCTGTTTTTAATATTTGTTGGTTAATTAGCTGATGATCGTGACCTTACTACGATGGTACAATTTTCGTCTTCTATTCCCAATGGGAATAGAGTCGAATACGTATTTTTATTTTAGTTTGATCATTAACGATTGTCATTAAATACCCTTTGCTACTTGTAGTATAGGGTTTTTATTTTTGCTAAATAATCTTGACAATGGGATCTGACAAATCCCGAAACTCGTGTCGATTAAGTCTTGCAAAAAATTACCAACATAAATAAATTTAAATCAGAAATATAATTTTCTTGAAAATTATTATATGAGAATATCATAGTTTTAATTAGTAAAGGAAATAATGACCTCGAGCTAGAAAAAAACCTACTCAAAAATAATATATTTTTTGATATAAAAATCTTTTTTCGGAGAGCAAACTTTAAGACACACAACAGCTGATAAGAATTGATGCTAACGTAGTTATTTTCAAACGACCTAGAGTGAATTTTTACTCGAAATATAATTAATTTGAAGCGTTTTTTTTAATTTTTGTGCGATTTGTTCTCAAAAAGTTGACATTACTGCTGATAAGCGAAAATATGGCGACGAAAAAAATTCAAAAGTTTAAAAGTAATAAAAAAAATATTATGGGGAAAAGTGCAAAAAGTAGGACAACCCCGGACACTTTCTAAAAAAGAAGTAGGACTGCCCCGGACGCCCTAAAAAAGAGGACGGTGTCCGGGGAAAAGAGGACGGATGGCAACCCTATTCAAAACCAGTAAAAATTACTAATTTTAATACTTTCAAGATACTAAAATTAGTAACTTATTAGTAGATTTGGGTACAAAATCACTTACTAAAACTTTTACTGTAGAATTATTTTAAGTGTATAAACCTGTACACTTTCTTTTGACGATTACTGTAGGTCATTTATAACATTTGAAAGCTAAAAATAGCATCCAAGGTGCTAACACGGCACTTTAGCTAAGTCTATTCACAGAAAAAAAATTTGAAACGAATTTCAATCAACAAAAACGCGGATTCATCAATTTTTTGATTGAAATTCCTCCAATTAAAAATATTGTTATACCAATCACCAAATTGTAGATGATTGATTAAAAATTTTTTCAATCAAACATTTTTTCGATTTTGATCAAAAATTTTATAGTCAATCAAAATAATAATTGATTTAACAAATGAATTGTAAGCTTATGGCAAAATTATCAAAAAATTCAACTTTTTTGCTTTTCAATATGTTGCCAACAATAAAAAAAAGTAAAACCTGATTATTTTGACTGTTTTTGAACTAATCTATTCAAATAAATTAAAGCGAAAAAAATAACAAAAATTTTAATCAAAACATTGATTGACTCATTTAAAATTTGTTGATCAATAGATTTAATTGAAAATTTTTAGCCAATAATTTTTTGTGTGTTTATAACATTTAAAAGCTAAATAAAAGCTAAATTTAGCATCCGAAGTGCTAACAAAGCAAGCCTGCTATGCACTTTTGTTGTAAAGCTGTTTATGTTGTTGCTTTTTTTTTAATTGGCATAGTGCCAAATGATTTATGAAGCCTGTTTGTTATTGTTGTTTTTGACGATGAGGCATCAACGGAGAATAATAGTCACGTTCATGTTTTTCAATTTCACTGTATACGAAATAGTTTTTAGAAAATAAAATATGGACATAATTAAGGGTTGGTAATAGGGATGTGCGATTAATCGATTAATTAATCAATCCGATTAATCGAAATCCTGATTAATCAATTAATCGATTAATCATACTTTCTGATTAATCAGAACTATGATTAATCAATTAATTTGAATTTTGATTAATCAAATTTGAATAATTTTATTCAAAAAGCAAAATATAAAAAAATAAACAAACAAAAAAATAATAATTTGAAAGCATTTATTTACATAAAAAAAATTAAACAAAATTGTGGCAAATGGATTTCGGCGAGGAAAGAAGGAGCAACCGTAATTAAGTTGAACACCAATCAAGGCATAGGCACATATTTGCAGACATCTGTTTTAACTGTCCATGAAAAAGTCAAGAAAAAAATTCAGTCTATAAAATATTTCGAAACATATACACTCAGAAGCATAAGTCTGCGTACACAGGCTTTGCCTTACAAAAACCACCAAAAAAATACGTTAATCGATAGATTTTTTTAACCAAAGCTAATGACATATTATTTTGTATACTTCAGACTATTAAAATAACAAAAAGCCAATTTTAAATAGTCCGCGGTTAACAGCAACCAAGCAAAAAAACAAAATCATTTCTTTAAAACCCGAAGCAAAAGTCTGCGTACAGTATCGTTTGAGGTTTGTTTCCTATCTAAGTTTTTCGTTTTTAACAACTTGTGGGATAGTCTTTGTGCTTTAGAACCTCTGCTAGTCTTTTCTGCATTGATTGTACCAATTTTCTAGTTTATGCGGATTTTATATTCCACCAAGCCTGCTCCATAACCTCTTCTAGCATCGTTTTTGATGTTATTTGATGTGTACCAATTTTTTCCGAGAATATCCAACAAATGATCAATAGAGTTGAGGTCTGGTGATTGGGAAGTAGTTTTTTTATTGTTTGGATGTATTATTAAGCAGCCAAATCTTCGCAATATCAGCATTATATATGGAGTAATTTTTTTTTTTGAGGAGATAATCACCCTGGAGACCCAATCTGATCGCACTTTTCTTAAAATTACCTTTAAATATATCTAGGTAACCTTTCTTATCCATCATTGACTCAATTAATTGCATTTGTCCAACTCCACTTGCCACTATTCACCACCAAACTGTCATACCACCACCCCTATATTTTACATTACCACACAAATTTCCTTTTTAAACGTCTTTCATTCTGGGAAATGGTCAAATTTCCAGATGAAAGTTAGTTTTGTATATTTGGAATCATGGAAAGACAAATTGTGTGAAGAAAAACTGGTACAGCTCTTAAAAGATAAAACTTGTGTGGTACTGTAAAATATAGGGGTGGAGTTATAATGGTTTGATAGTGCATGGCGGCAAGTGGAGTTGGACAAATGCAATTAATTGAGTCAATGATGGATAAGAAAGCTTACCTAGATATATTTAAAGGTAATTTTAAGAAAAGTGCGATCAGATTGGGTCTCCAGGGTGATTATCTCCTCAAACAAAAAAATTACTCCATATATAACGCTGATATTGCGAAGATTTGGCTGCTTAATAATACATCCAAACAATAAAAAAAACTACTTCCCAATCACCAGACCTCAACTCTATTGATCATTTGTTGGATATTCTCGGAAAAAAATGGTACACATCAAATAACATCAAAAACGATGCTGGAAGAGGTTATGGAGCAGGCTTGGTGGAATATAAAATCCGCATAAACTAGAAAATTGGTACAATCAATGCAGAAAAGACTAGCAGAGGTTCTAAAGCACAAAGACTATCCCACTAGTTGTTAAAAATGAAAAACTTACAAAGTTAGGAAACTAACCTCAAACGATAATGTACGCAGACTTTTGCTTCGGGTTTTAAAGGAATGATTTTGTTTTTTTGCTTGGTTGCTGTTAACCGCGAACTATTTAAAATTGGCTTTTTGTTATTTTAATAGTCTGAAGTATACAAAATAATATGTCATTAGCTTTGGTTAAAAAAATCTATCGATTAACGTATTTTTTGGTGGTTTTTGTAAGGCAAAGCCTGTGTACGCAGACTTATGCTTCTGAGTGTATGTATTAAAAGGGGCATGTTTTACTATGTTAAGGAATCAGGAGACCTCAAGACCATTTAATGGAATATGCTTCTCATATGTACCATCAATTTCAGATGTTAATAAAAGTTAATAAAATTATCCCAAATAAACGTATTCTCATTTTTTTCGGTTGTAAATACATAAACTCATTAAAACAGCAAACAGTCCATTTAACACACAAAATTTGTATGACAAATATATTAGTTCGATTTCAACCTGAAGGCTAAATAAACGCCACTCGCAGGATGTTCTTCATGTTGGTGGTACACTTTGGAACTCTGAAGAACACCCTAAGTTGTACAAATGGTTCAATACAAAACTTTCGGAAAGCTCATGTCTTTCATCACAAAAGCTTGAAGGTTGATTTATTGGTTTAAAATCGACGCTGAAATGGGATGATGGTCGAATGTTAAAGCAATTAAAGACGGGATATTTACTTTTACGATACTGCATATTGTATGTATTCATAAAATTAAACAAAGAAAAAACAAAAAAGAAAAGAGAAATTGTTCAATTATTTAAATTTTTGAGTATTCAATTTCCTGATTAATCAATTAATCATGAATTTTGATTATTCAAAATTTATATTATTCGATTAATCATGATTTTGATTAATCAAAATTCAAGATTAATCAATTAATCGATTAATCAAAATTTCGATTAATCAGAGTGATTAATTAATCGATTAATCGCACATCCCTAGTTGGTAACTTATCACAATATAATCAATGTTTAGGGCTAATCAATGTTTGCAAACGTCAAATTTATATGAAATTGATCAATGATTAGTATTAATCATTGATTAGCTTTTGATAAGTTACCAGCCCTACACTAAAAATATTTTGTAAGTAAATTCAACTGAAAAAACGTTTAAAACAATCGTTTTTCCTTTAAAAAAACGGACTACTTATATTTCATTTGAAACAACAGACTTTTTCAGTTATTTTTAAACGTTAATAAATGACTAGAAACGATATTTCAGTTATTTTAACTGTTTACAATTTTTAATTTTGTGGAGTAAAAATTAAATTTTTTGAATAACAAACTACAAAAACCGTTCTTCTGTAAAATTATACGGTATAATCAGTCACAAATAATTTAACTGATAAAAATATTTTTCCGTAACTTTTGTAGTTTATTGTTTTAACAACTGTATAAATCATTAAATATTTTATTTTCTTTGAAAAACAAATGATAAAACGTTTAAAACAACTTTAACTAAAAACTTTTTGAATAACCGTAAAAAAGGTTACTGTAAAACTTTTCTGGGTGTATAGCTTATAAAGTTGAAAACACCACTTGAAAGGGAGCAACAGAAATTTGTAAAAGATAAATTTAAATTTAAAAATTTAAATTTAAGAATTTTAATTTAAGAATTTTAATTTAAAAATAGTTTAATTTGAAAATCAACAAGTGGAATTGTTAAAATTGGTTGTGCTTAATCTTTTATACAAAATATGAAAAAATATAAAAAAATATTTTTTGACAAGACCGTTTTTGGGGGAGTGGGTTGGAGTTGGAGACACATTTCCCCTCGCGATAAATGCTTGTAAACATATATCGCGACTTTATTATGACTTCTTTTACTTTATTAATACAATTTATCTTTATATTTCTTATATCCGCACTCACAAAAGGGGGTGGTCCGAAAATATGACATTTCTAATCCCCTGGAATTATAAATGCCATTGAACTTCTTCTAAAATAAAATGTTTATACAAAAAAACTGTAAAAAAGTCGCGTTTTCAGAAGATGGCTTAGTTTTTCAAGGGGGAACTTATTTCCGCCTGGTAAAATACGACCATTTAAAATTTAAAATACAAGAGCTTTCAAACAATTAAAATTACTGAAAATTCAGTGAAAATATTTTCGTATACATCCTTTAGAAATTTTCTTAAGACATTATTAAAGAGTTGTGGACAAAACTAATAATACAATTTAATTTAACAAAAATTACAAAAAATATCTTAAATGAGTACATGCTCTCACTTTCCACATATTGTTAACTACTGTTTTTACTAACAATTCCATTAATGACTCACATTAATTCTTTAAATGCATAGAGTTACACCCGATGACTGACTGACTGACGACCGACCACCATGCCTGCATATCATATTGTAATTTTTATAAATTTTTATTTTTGTAGGGTAATTTACGTCAACTTTTTGTTATCACTTGACATTAATTATTTTATCACCACAACTTTATGAAAAAGTTAGATGTCGTGGAGCACTTTCAAATGAAAAACAATGATTAATTTGTTTGACAAAAGATTGTATACAGCAAACAATTGTATTAAATATAAACCCCACTCACTTACTAAATCATTCGATATAATCATCATGTTTCATAAAAACACACACTTGGTATTGTATTTAGCTTTGTTGGTTGTTTAAGATGATGTTGTTATGTTATTGATTTTATTTTATGTTTAAAAATATTCAGATTTTTTTACTACACCATTAACAGAAGTAATTTGAAAAAGATCAATTGTAATTCGAAGATTCGATTTGTAATTCCAAGATTCAAAAAAGATCATTACTTTTTCGAAGATTTCAATTGTAATTCATAAAATATCAATTGTAATTTAAAAACTATATGACCCAAATGTCAGGAATATATGACCTATATGACCCAAATGTCAGGAATAAAAACAAAAATTAAGAAAAAACAATTTTTCCACATGTCCTTGCAATCCTTAAATAGTGTATCCTTGAATTCCTTAAAATGTAACAAACAAATATCTGAAACAGTTCTTCAAGTTTTGCAAGTTTCATAAAAATTTGGTCAAAATATACTGCAAAATAACACACTTTTATTAAAATTTCAATAAATTTTTTTGGATACTCGTCCTTTTTCCATTTAGGCAAAAATTTAAGTCCAATTTTTGGAAAGTTATTTTTCGGATACCTTTCTAAAATTTTGTATATGGGTAGAAGTAAGTTAAATCTTAAAGCTAAGGAAAAAAAGTTTCCAAAAATATTAGCTTTGAACCGTTTCACACAAAAAATTATTGGCTAAAAATTTTCAATTAAATCTATTGATCAACAATATTTAAATAAGTCCATCAATTTTTTGATTCCAATTTTTTGTTATTTTCCTCAACATTCGAATTACAATTCATTCGTTGAATCAATCATTATTTTGATTGACTATAAATAAAAAATTTATAAAATTTTTATCAAAATCGAAAAAATGTTTGATTGAAAAAATTTTCAATCACCTACAATTTCATGATTGGCATAACAATTTTCTTAATTGGAGGAATTTCAATCAAAAAAATTGATTGAATCCGTGTTTTTGTTGATTGAAATTCGTTTAACATTTTTTCTGTGTTCCTGCGTTTTCATTGTTGCCTGTAAAATTCTACAAATGGTCTATTCGTCGTTATTCGCATGAACTCTTCATTTTTATACCTTTCAATTACAGTATGGGGATATACTCATTTTGTCATTCCGTGTGTAACGCATCAAAATATCGGTCTGGGTCCCCATAAAGTAAATATATTTATCAGTGATCGATTCTAAGAAATTCTAGCGATGTCCGTCCGTCTGTCTGTAGTTAACACAATGCAGTCCAAAATAAAAGAGCTAGACTCCCGAAATTTGGCACAAATATGTCTTATGTTCCTAGGCAGGTTAAGTTTGTTAATGAGCAAAATCGGACCAGGGGGAAAAACTTGAAAAACTAAACCAACCTCTGACAAATATAATTTTTTTAAATGATTTTTTTGTGCTTTTGTTTAACAAATGCAACATTTTTATGCTACATGAAGTTCAAAGTCCTGTATTTGGACCCAGAGGATTAGAAAATGTAAGTTTTTCGGTCCGCCCCCTTTTGTGGGCGTGGATTAAAAAATTTTGTTAAATAATGATGAACTTGTATTTCTTTAGTGCAAAAAGCATAAGAATGAATTTTTGAACATATATTTCGAGAGGAAATTTGCTCCCCCCCCAAGATAAGAAAACGCCGCTGCAATTTTTTTTTGCGTGTTTGAGGGTATAAAAGATTCGGCACAGCCGATATTAACACTCTTGTTTGAATTACAATTGATCTTTTTCGAATAAAAATTGATCTTTTTCGAATAACAATTGACCTTTTTCGAATACCAATTGATCTTTCCCGAATTACAATTTATATTTTTCAAATTACAATTATTTTTCGAATTGATCTTTTACTAATTGCAATTGGAATCTTCGAACAATTTATTTTTTCAAATATTGATTGATCTTTTTGAATTACAATTGATCTTTTTCGAATTTCGATTGATCTTTTTTGAATTACAATTGGAAATATAGAATTAAAAGTAGAATCTTGGATTTATAATTAATCATAAAAGTTGTTTTTTATATTCGACCTTTAATTTATAGAATTTCAAATAATTAAATATTCAAACTCATGGTCATATGCTTTCAATTATTTTTATTTACTTGAATATTTTCAATATTTTTATATTCTTTAAATAGCATCATCAGGGATAGTTAAATTTTATAAAAATCACAAAAATTCTTAAACACTACCATCATCATAACAATGACGATGTTAACAAACACTACATAGTGTTTAAGAATTTTTGTGATTTTTTATAAAATTTAACTATCCCTGATGATGCTGTTCAAGAACAGAGAAATATTGGAAATATTTAAATAAATAAAAGTAATTGAAAACGTCGGACCTTGAGCTTGAATATTTATTTCTTTGAAATATTATAATTAATCTTTTTCGAATTACATTTGAAAATGGTGTAGTTTTTTATTAGGCTCGTATAACTACACTTCGTTGGAACCATCTTTAACCTCAAGTTGCAAACACTGTAAATGTCGTCCTTGATAACACTGTGCAACACGAGTTTGTGTCTTGGATGGTAAAAAAAAGAAATTAAGTAGTAGACCAAAATCCCAAATGGCTTTGAAAACTTACTTTTTCGAGTACTCGTTTTATGGTCCACTGAATTTTTTAATTTTTTTTCAAATGCGTTTGGAATAAGTCAAAAAAAAAGTTTTAAATATAATTCTGAGGTAAATAATGTTAAAAGATGTCTTCTGTGAAATTGAATTGCGGTTCTTTTCTTAGAACATATTAACCGTCTATCTTGCATTTTTAGGGGTCATTTTGGTCCTTTTTCAAATAGAACTTGTAGAACACCGCTAAAACGTGCGTTAAAAGGTTAAAAATGTTCTTCAAACATTTTCTGCATCAAATTACACTAGGAGTTGTCAAATGCCAAAAGTTTGTGCGAAAAGTACAAAATGTTTAAAAAAGCAACTTAATCACATACTCTTAAATTGCTTTTCACTAAAGTCGTGTGAAATAAGTCGAAAAGATTTATAGTAATTTTTTCGTATCTCTCATCGTTTTCGAGATAAGCTTGAAATTTAAATTTTTTTTGACTTTTAACTTCATTTTTTCAAAAAAGGCCCTGGCGAAGGTTTTTATTTTCGTCGAAATAAAGTAGAGGGGATCCCCTGAGTCATAATCAAGAAAGACATTACTGTGTTTGCAACTTGAGGTTAAAGTACGTTTCTACAAAGAGTCTGACGTTGGATTTTTTTCAATACTTTTTCATTTTGTAAAGATTTTTGACAAACAATTTAAAACTTTGAAAATATTTCGATATTATTAAATACTTTTTAACTGTAGTGTATATTTATTTATACGATTGCATTTTTGAAATATGACCTACGCATATATGTAGTATGTATGCAAACAAAACACTTCGTTCATAATACATGCACATCAATTTGTATTGACCTTGACTTTGTCAATTGTTGTTTTTAAATTGCGAGAAAAAAAAATCGCATTTAATTCATCGTTTAGCTTTGGAACTTGTTATAGATACGGGTAGAATGTATAAAAATGTTTATAAATTGTAATATCCTTCAATTTAATGAAATGATATGGATTATATCGAGGGCCTATATTCAAAACCCTCTATCTAAAAAAACACAACTTTTCAGGAGAGCCAAAAAACTGTTTATTTCGCGTATTATTAGAGTAATTAAAATTCGATATTCTACAATATTTTTTTAAATCACCTACTGAATCTCACATATGATTCGTTTTTAAAATTTTGCACTATTGGGGGTTTTAGAGGATAGATAGAGGGTTTTGTTTCTCAAAAATATTAAGTACATGAATGAAAATGATAAGATAGAGGGTTTTGCATTTTAATAAAAATTGATTATTATGATTTCATTTACGACATCGTTAAATTTTTAACGTAATTTATTAATGATAACGGCTTATAAAAATTTCGAAATCGCGGTTTTGGTCCACAGATGCGGATTTTTAAGACAAAAATTATTTTTTTACCGAATTCGTCTCAAAAGTTGACAAACTGTTGAGTATGTTATGTAAAAAATAGTAAAAAAATTAAAAACGCGATTTTGGTCCACAGATGCTGATCAGCATCGGGATTTTTAAGATTAAAATTTTTGTTTCATAGTGTACACAAGACATTCAAATTTTGAGCCATATTTTTCAAAAAAGTCAAACAAGAATTTTCAGAAAAAATTAGCATCAGTGGACCAAAATCGTGGTTCTGGAATTTTGTTAACAAATTCATGTGCAGCATGCAAAAATTAGTATGAAAACATGTAATGCATGATGAAATTATTCAAAAAAAATATTTATGAATTAATTATTTGAAAAGATAGAGGGTTTTGCATTCAGAAAATTTAATTGTGTAAGAGATAGAGAAAACCAAAAATGCAAATAAAATAGTGTTTGGCTTCCTAAGCCGGTTAATTTTCAGATTAATAAAAACGAGCAAGTTTTAGATTTAATAATGTTCTCCAGGAACTTGTACAAAACAGGAGTTTATTGAAATTGGCTTCAATGCCGTTCTAAAGTATTTCTAATACTACAAAGGTAAGAAAAAAAAAAACTAAAACTAGTTTGAACTCATACGCATATTAAAATGTGTATACTATAAAAGATAACTTAAATTAACCAATCCAGTTGGTATAAGAGCCGATATAAAAAAAAAGAGAAACAAAGAAAACCTGGCATTTAACCCCTTGTTAAACAGGGTTTAACATACTCCCGGGCCGGAGTGACAGGAGCACCCGTTCCAAAACCCGGAGATGACCCAGCCAAAGATGGACCGTTGAGCCGTTGGAAGATCCGGTGTTGGCTGACTGACGTTGTTGGACATAATCCGATCCATAGTGATGTGCCCGATGACGCCGTCGACTTCGCGACATGTGGCAAATCGAGGGTGAGCCAGAGGCGTAACCGTCTTAAAATGTTGGGTCAAGGCCGGATCCTTAATGGGTTGTGGCATGCGGATGTTAGCGTCCTCACGCAAGGGTAGTTGCCACCGTCCGATGGACCCGTAGAATTTTCGTGGGGTGTATGTCGGAGACATACCGAAGTTACCGACCTCCCGACCGTCGGCGTTGATTGATGGTTGAAAGTTCGGGAAAATGTCGGCGACCCGTCGAAGTAAAAAACGATGCTCTTGTGGATCGGTCAAGTAACATCGTGACCCACATTGGCTGACCCTCGTAGATCAGGCATATCTGTACCAACGGGGGTATGTAATTTTGTACGATTTCAGGTACGACGGGAAGTTCAAATACGACCAGCTCTGCTGGAGTCAGGAACTCTTCGGGTATGACCTTTACGGACTCTTCTTCTGCACGACCATCGGGAGCGGACGAAACTGCCGCAATTGTGGGGCCTGTCTCTGATGCCAGGGAGGCGTGTGAGTCTACGTGGATAGGCTCTTCTGGGGCCAAGGAGGCTTGTAGATTAGCTTCAATAAACGGCTCTTCGTTAGCCAGGGAGGCTTGCTCATCTTCTTCGATGAAAGGCTCTTCTGGAGCCAGGGAGGCGTGATCATCCTCTTCCACCAGTGGTGTGGGAACGTCTTCATAACTGGAAGAGAGCTCGTTGTTAGTTGGTGGAGCTCTATGCAGCATGGTATGATGCTTTGCGCCGCACACTAAGCAGCGATTTGGGGATTCACACCAATACCGAGTATGGTTTTGAGCGAAGCAGTTTAGGCAATACCCCCATCTCATCACAAACTCTCTACGTCTTTCGTTGCTGCAACTCTTGAACACGGTGCAGTATTTGAGGGGATGGTTGACCCAGCAAAAATGACAGCGGGGTTTATTCAACATCTCTAGGTTTTGGAAAGATAAAAAGGAAGAAAAAAAGAATATAAAAATTATGTAATGTGGGTATTAGTATCTTGATAAAGCGACTTTTTCTGGTAGATGGCTAATCTGGTGGACTATCGAAGAGCGGTGAATATTGAGTAAATATGATTTTTTTTTTTTTTATTGAGACCGGCTGGGGAGGGACGCCGGTGGACTGGCGTCGGTGGGCAGTAGGCACAGCTTCACTATGGAGCGCCTTATTAAGCCGTTTTGGGTTTTAATTTCGGCAACTCGCACTTTACTATCGGAGCCGTAGACTACTTTGGTAACACGGCCAAGCCGCCACTCGGAGGGGGGTAATAAATCGTCTTTGATGATGACGAAGTCGTTTTCTTTGATGTTATGGCATTCAGTCTTCCACTTGAATCTTCGCTGGAGCTCAGTGATATACTCGTTCTTCCAGCGTCGTGCGAATACGTGTTGAAGAGCTTTAAGTCGATCCCATCGTTTAAGGAAACTTATCTTGTCTAAAGGTGGCTCTTCAGGGGCTTCAGGTGGTGCTATCAGAGGGGCGCCTCGTAGCAGATGACCTGGAGTCAGTGGAAGGAGTTCGGTAGGGTTTTCACTTAATGGAGACATCGGACGCGAGTTCAATACTGCTTCGATACGAACGAGGAGAGTGCTGAATTCTTCGAAAGTGAACGTGAGATTATTTGCAACTTTCTTTAAATGCGATTTCATGCTCTTGACGGCAGCCTCCCAGAGGCCGCCCATGTGAGGAGCATATGGCGGTATAAAAGACCAGGTAAAGCCGTGGGAACCGTACTTTTCAATTAAAGCCTGTTCGGCGGTTTTCAGGAAGACGTTATGTGTTTTTAATAACGCGTAGCTGGCACCCAGGAAATTGCGACCGTTGTCGGAAAACATGGTTTTAGGCAGACCTCGTCGGCCTGTGAACCTAGCGAAGCAGGCCATGAAAGCCTCTGTGGAGAGGTCGGAGCATGCTTCGAGGTGTACTGCTCGAGTGGAGAAACATACGAATACTGCTGCGTAACCTTTAATTAATTTTGCGTTTCTTAATGGTGATGATTTCACGTTGAATGGGCCAGCAAAGTCAACACCGGTGTAGGTGAACGGCAACGAAAAATTTACTCTCTCTGGAGGAAGTGTAGCCATTATTTGACGCTGGAACTTGTGTTTGTAGATGGTGCACGCTCGGCAATTTCGAATACATTTTCGAACAAGGCTTCTAAGCCGCGGTATATAAAAACTTTGTCTAAGCGCACGTAGCATAATGTGATGTTCAGCGTGGAGCAGTATGCGATGAGTGTATTCGACGAGGAGTTTTGCAAAATGAGACTTTTCAGGTATTATTATAGGATGACGTTCGTCGTAGCTTAACCCGGAGTTACTTAGCCTGCCTCCTACTCGGAGGAGCCCTTCTTTATCTATAAATGGGCTTAGTGTAAGTATTCTACTTTTTCGATGAACAGGTCGTTTATCTTGAAGACAATCGTACTCTCTGTTGAAGTGATTTTTCTGAGCAACCATGATAAGACGAGTTTTCACAAATTGAATTTCGTTGGAAGTGATGTATGGATCAATACAAAATGGTCGCTTGCAGATGCGGTTGATGAATCTTAAGCGATAACTTATAACTCTTAGCGCCTTGTCAAGCGATGAAAACTCTTCAAGCACGTCAGACTCATCGATCGGTGTGACCGAGGAGGTCTTTTTTTCTTTACCTTCACCATGATTGGTATTTAGATGAAAGTTAGCGCTAAGTTGTGTTTTAGGACTTTTTTTCGTTTCCAAATCGGTTGGATCGAAAGTTCGAGGTTCTGGCCAGAGCTCGGGAGGTTGTCTTAGCCAGGAAGGCCCATGCCACCACAATTCACTTACTATAAGTTCTTGAGGGGAGCAGCCACGGGTACCAAGATCGGCGGGGTTGTCGTCGGTCTTTACATGCTTCCAATGAGTTTGATTTGCAAAAGCATTTATTTTCTTGATACGATTTGAAACAAAAGTCTTTAAAGTATCAGGCGGTTTTTGCAGCCATCCTAGAACGATTGAGGAATCCGTCCATAGGTACATTTCATATTTGAACTTGTAGTCCGTTATTAGGCTTTTCATAAGCGTTGTTAATAACAGAGCTCCACACAGTTCGAGCTTAGGAATTGTCAGCTTTTTTAGAGGTGCGACCTTCGTTTTCGCTACCAGCAAGTGACAGCTAATTGACCCGTCAGGAGCGGTTGTCCGAATAAATACTGTGCCACAGTATGCCTTCTCGGACGAATCACAGAATCCGTGGATTTGTATTTGGTGCTGCGGAGAAAAGTTTACCCATCTAGGAATCTTTAAGGTTGCTAAATGTGGGAGATTTTGTAGAAATTTGTTCCACCGTACGAGAATGTGTGGTAAAACGCCTTCATCCCACCCTGCCTTATCTTCCCATAACTCTTGCATCAATAGTTTTGCTACGACAACAACTGGGCCTAACCACCCTATTGGATCGAAAAGTTTTGCGATGACTGATAAGATCTGTCTTTTTGTAGCTAATGGGGTAATTTCAATTGGGTCAATAACGTAGTAAAACGAATCTGTCATAGCATTCCATCGAATGCCCAATGTTTTGATAGAGCTAGAATCGTCAAACTTTAAAAAATCTTCGTCCAGAAGATCTTCCCGGGGCAAATGTTCAAGGAGAACTCGATCATTTGCAGTTATTTTCTTCATTGGAAGGTAAGCTGAGTTTAAAGCGTTTATAAGCTGGCACTGTTTGATTTTTGCTTCTTCCAGATCATGACCACCAGACAGGATGTCATCCACGTAGATTTCGTTTTTCAAAATAAACGACGCCTTCGGATACAGATTCTTGCATGCGTTGCTAAGCTCTTGAAGAGTTCGAATGGCCAGGAATGGCGCACAATTCACACCAAACGTTACTGTCTTCAGTTGGTATGCTTTAACTTGATTTTCAGATTCGCTTTTGAATAAAATTTGTTGGTAGGGGCGGTCGGCTTCATGCACCAAAATTTGGCGATACATCTTCTCGATGTCTCCGGTGAAAACAAATCTATAATTTCGCCATTGCAAAATGATTTTCATTAAATCTGATTGTAGAATTGGACCCTGATGTAGAACGTCATTCAAGGAGAATCCACTATTTGTTTTCTTAGAGGCGTTGAAGACGACGCGAACTTTTGTAGATTTACTTTCAGGTCGTACGACCGCATGATGGGGTAGAAAAAACGAGGAGTATTTTTCAGCTGGAGCTTCCTTGTGCAATACGGGTTCCATATGATTCAAATCGATGTATTCTTGAAGAACCTTACTATATTGTGACTTTAATTCAGGCGTCCTGCTAAGTGTTTTTTCCATACGAAAATATTGCGCCAGTGCCATATTCCTTGAAGGACCCAAATAGATGTCGGTTGGAAATTCTTCTTTGAACGGCAGGCGAACGACATATCTACCCTCTGGCTGTCGGAAAGTGGTTCTTTGGTAGTATTTCTCACAGTAATCATCGGCTTCTGATATCTCAGTATCTTTTTCAACCTCTTCTATCTCCCAAAACTTTTTAATTTGTTCGTGGAGAACGAAGTCTGCTGATGGCGAAACCATTGTTGAAAATGAATGCACCTCACTTATTGCCGCTGGTCCGGACAAATACCAACCAAAATGCGATTCTCTAGCTTCGAAACAGTCTAAAACATTTGATTGAACACCGCTAAGGTTTATATATGGCAAATAATCACTTCCAATGATCATGTCAATAGCTGCCGGCTTATAAAAATAGGGATCCGCAAGATCTAAATGCTTAACATTCTCTATACCGGACACCTTTACTCGTCGGGAGGGCAAAAAATGTGAAAGTTTAGAAACCACAATAGCCATGATATTTATTTTAAAATTCGACCCTCTTGATTTTAACGTCAAAAAACAACGACCTTTAGAACTACCTACGACAGTTCCTCCCAGACCAGAAATTTGAGAATTATGAGCCTCCATTGGCAGCTCCAATTGTTGTTGAATACGCTTGGTGACAAATGATTTCTCAGAACCGGCATCCAGGAGAGCCCTAATGGTGAAAAATTCTCCAGATTTTTCAATATTGACTAACGCTGTAGGCAAAACTGTTGTGCTTTCATTTTGAGCGAAATGTGCTTGCACCCTTTCTGCGGGAGCGGTGGATGCTGCAGCTGTGTTTACTTGAGTTTTTGGAGCATTTGATTGTGCCTGAGCACCAGAAAATGACGGCCTTTCGTCATCATGACGATACGGATGTGTTGTAGTTCTTGTATTTGCGGGCTTCTTGCGCTTATCACCGTCTTCGATGTGTAACATCGTATGGTGCTTCTCATTGCACCTGGTGCAAAGATTTTTACTCTGACACTTTGGTTTGAAGTGACCCGGGGAGAGACAATTAATGCAATATTTTTCATCGTATGCATATTTTACTCTTTCTTTCGGTGACAGGGACTTGAAATGTTTGCAGAGCCTCAAGGGATGATTCTGCTTACACTTTTTGCAGCTAAACTTAGACTTTTCTGAAACCGATTGCGCGTGAAAAGACTGATTTTTTGACGATTGGCTTTCCTTTACGTAAGGTTTTCGCAAATCGGCAACTGTTTCCAGCATTTCGACCCTCTGGGAGAGGTAGTCACTCATGTTCTGCCATGTTGGCCAAACTTTGTGATCCTTTAAAGTGACCTCCCAAGCCCGTATGGTTTCTTCTGGAAGCCGTGATGCACACAAATGTATTAATATTGCATCCCAAGTCTTTGTAAGCCCTAAAGTTTCAAAAATTTTTAAACTTTCGTTGATAACGCTCTGAATCTGCCGAATTGCCTTTGAAGATTCATTTTGTATGGCCTGCACCCCGAACATCGTCTTCATTTGTTGATGGGCCAGGATACGAGGATTTTCATACCTATCTTCTAATGCTTCCCAGGCTAAATTGAAACTTTCGTCAACTAAATCAAAACGACAAACTATTTGATTAGCTTCCCCCTTTGTTTTGCTTCGCAAATGGTAAAGTTTTTGCGCTTGAGACAAATGCGGATGTTTAATAACGACTGCCCTAAACATATCGCGGAAAGCTGGCCACTTGGAGTAACCTCCTTCAAACACTTGAATTTCACATGCTGGCAACTTCAACCCCGAATGATGACTTGTTGTTTTGTTTGCTTCTTGCTTTTCACCGGGTTGTTCCTTTTCTGCAATGTTCTCAGTTTTTATTCGGTCCAGTATGGCCGCCTTGCAGATTTCAAATTTGTCGCATGCTTCTTCAAACTTAGTCGATACTTCATCTTTGGCGTCTTCCTCCTGATCTTCTTCCTCCAATGAATATAAATATGCTTCATATGATTCTGCTGCTTTCGTCCATCTTCTATCCAACTCGACTAGTTTCACCTCAATGACAGATACTGTTACGTCGTTTTGCAGTAATATATCGAACTTGGAGCAACATGTGTTCAGCTGCTTGATGTCGGCTTTGCACCTCTTCTTTGCTGTCATCTTAAGTAATCGCTAACCGAATTTGAAACCAATAAGAGAAAACCCTAACCGATAACTTCACCTTGGCTATCTTCGTGGAGAAGGAAACAAACCGTCTGTTGATGCAACAATCAAAGTGAAAAAGAAAAAAAACTGTGCCAAATCTGAGATATGATAACTACTGCTGAACTCCAGGAATGACCCCAATCGTATATAATTGCTACTCCTTTTAATTACCGTCCGTAATTTTGATGTGCCCCAATTATACTTTATTGTATTCGCACGTTTTGATTTGAAAATGTGTTAAAAATCAAAATTGTATATGTGATAAACGCCTATAAATTTCTCCAAGAAATTTGTTAAAATATGCCCAATACTCAAATAAAATTTCCAAGAAATTTTTCGCTGTGTACTAGAAAACGATAGTTTATCAATTTCCCCCGGAAATTGTGTTAAAAAAAAATCCACAAAATTCAATAAAAGATTTTTCACGGTGACCCCTACCCGTTGGTAGGACAATTTCTCCAAGAAATTGTGTTAAAAAATCAAAAATAATCGATAAAAATTTTCAAAAAATTTTTTGCGGTGTACCAAAGTCGTAGACTTAACAATTTTTCCAAAAAATTGTGTTAAAAAACGAAAATAATCGATAAAAATTTTCAAAAAAAATTTTTTGCGGTGTACCAAAGTCGTAGACTTAACAATTTTTCCAAAAAATTGTGTTAAAAAACGAAAATAATCGATAAAAATTTTCAAAAAATTTTTTGCGGTGTACCAAAGTCGTAGACTTAACAATTTCTCCAAAAAATTGTGTTAAAAAACGATTATAATCGATAAAAATTTTCCAAAAAAAAATTTTTTGCGGTGTACCAAAGTCGTAGACTTAACAATTTCTTCAAAAAATTGTTTTAAAAATCAATAATATCAAAAAAACTTTTCCAAATAAAAATTTTTTTTTCCGTGTATTGAAATCGTAGGCTTTACAATCTCCCCAAGAATTGTGTAAAAAATCAAAAAAAAATCAATATATAATTTTCCAAAAATTTTCCTCACTGAATTGAAATTTGTTGCAGTGTACCGATGTATCGATAGCGTGACAATTTCTCCTAGAAATTGTATTAAAATTCGATAAATTCAATGAAAAATTTCACCAAAAAATTTTCCGCAGTGTACCAATAAAATTTTGTTTCAGTGTACCAATATACTGATGACGTGACAATTTCTCCAAGAAATTGTATTAAAATTCAATTATTTCAATATAAAATTTTAACAAAAAAATTTTTCGCAGTGTACCAAATAAAAATTTTTGCTTTAGTGTACCATTTATATTTATGACGTGACAATTTCTCCACGAAATTGTATTAAAATTCAATTAATTCAATAAAAAATTTTACCAAAAAATTTTTTGCAGTGTACCAAATGAAAATTTTGCTTTAGTGTACCATGTACTACTAGCTCCACAATTTCTCCAGGAAACTGTGTTTAAAATTTGAAAAAAAATCAATACGAAAATTTACACAAAAATTTTTTCAGTGTACCAAAATTTTTCGCAGTGTGCCAAGAATTTTCGCTAAAAAATGTGACTGTGACTTTTATTCGCTAGCTATATATTTTTCTCCAAGAAACTTTTTTCCAGAACCAGAAATCACTTATTCCAATTTTCGGTTAATTATTTCAAATAATTTTTCTAAGTGTAGTAAGCAAAAAACAAGTTTTAACGTCTTCAGGACTTCTAGGGTTTTATTTTTCGGAAAATATTTACTCAGAAGATTTTTCTCTATTAAGAAATTATATTTTCACCAACTTAATTTTTGACCGTTTAAAAAACGCTTTTTTCAAAAAAATCGCTTAATGTGTAATATTAATTTCCACCAGATTAATCACTTTTATCAAAAAGTCCAAAAATATTTGATTTTATTCGACTCACCGTTGATGAAATTTTACCCGTTGACTTTTTCAACTAAGAACGGCAAACCCTTTTTAAAACCAGTACGGCAAACCCTATTCGTGGCTTTTTGTTTGTGACGGCACCTGTTGCTTGCCGGCAAAATCTTTCTTTGTTGTTGTTTTTCTTCGGGTTTTTTCCTTTTGTTAACAAAAAAGAATTATATTTACACTTTTAGTAAATACTTTTGTTAATTTTTGTATTTAATTTTGTTTTTACCTTTTCCTTACTAATTTCGGCACAATCTTCTTCTAGAAATTTCACCCTTTTAACATGGAGTTTTCTTCTGTGATGTTTTTTTTGCGGTAATCTTGGAGATTCCTTTTATTTAAAGTCACTTTCTTTTTACACACTTTTTTTTTTTCTTATTAATAGTCACTTTCACTTTATTTTCTTTAATAATTTAATTCTTTTACTATATTTTTAAGAAAATTTTCCAAATTCAGCGTGCGGCCATTAAAAAACTGCAAATTATATTTAAAAGTGTGAAGTTTACCACCTTTGTTCAACACTTTTGTTGTCTTTTCACATTTATTCCTCAATATTGCAGTGGGAATGAAATGGAACCGGAACACTTTGTAACTATTTCTGGCAAAAATGGTGTGACAACTATTTATACGTCACTGCGCATGACACAAATTAAAATCCTCTCACAGTGATGGTATTTTTATTTCAATTTGGTACTTTTTGTTTATAATGGTACAATTTATGTTTGAGGTTAGGGATGATATTGTTGGTGTTGTAAATGGCTATTTTAATCGTAGCCTTTCGTTTTATTGTATTATTTGATGATTTTTTAAATATTTTTGGATTCCAATGTAGAAACCAAAAATGATGTCGCACAAAATACTAATAAACCACAGTACATACCTTTTAATTCCTGATTTTATCCTCAAACCTTGATGATTTCCTCTTGAAAATTTTGCCTTGGAGGTTGTTTTTGTAGTGAGACAGCGCTTTTATGTTGGGATGACCAAAAAATAAGTCTTCTTCTCTCGATCGCTCCACTGGCACGGGATGCCGTTGATAACGAGCTGTTCCAATTGTCGATATTACTCGTTGATTTTTGTTTATCAAGCCAACCAGCCACCTTGACTGCCGCCTGATGATGTTGGAGTTGTTCGGGTAGAGAGCAACCGCCGGGGATGTTAGTGGACACTTTGTCACTAATTTCTTTCCACTCCTAGCCTTCCTAGGAGGTGTCGAAGGACCATATGTTTGGCTTCCTAAGCCGGTTTATTTTCAGATTAATAAAAACGAGCAAGTTTTAGATTTAATAATGTTCTCCAGGAACTTGTACAAAACAGGAGTTTATTGAAATTGGCTTCAATGCCGTTCTAAAGTATTTCTAATACTACAAAGGTAAGAAAAAAAAAAACTAAAACTAGTTTGAACTCATACGCATATTAAAATGTGTATACTATAAAAGATAACTTAAATTAACCAATCCAGTTGGTATAAGAGCCGATATAAAAAAAAAGAGAAACAAAGAAAACCTGGCATTTAACCCCTTGTTAAACAGGGTTTAACAAATAGCAAAAAAAAATATTTTTGTTCTGAATTTTACACCATAGATGAGGGCCGTTTTACTGAATATTTTGCCATCAAAAAGTCATTTTCGTGAAAATGGAAGATAGAGGGTTTTGAATATAGGCCCTCGATATATTTGTTAATGTTTTCCAATTTTAAAAATATTTTCCGCATTATTTGCATTATGCTACTCGAGACATTCAGGAAATCTTAAACCACATACATCTATGTCGCCATGTTTTGCAAAGATTATATGACAATCTGGCTTCTAGGCTCGTCGTTAAATTGGGGACTATGTTTCCGGAACAATAATCTCGACCTTCAACTACACCAATCAACTCAGAATTCCTTTATCAGTCGATTTAGCGATTGTTATCCAAAAGTCTGTCCTTGTAATCAAATTACAGTTAATCTTTTTCGAATAAAAATTTATCTTTTTCGAATAGGTACACTCAGAAAAAAAACTAACTAAAAAATGGGAAAATTAACTAAATCCAAGGAAAATTGATAATGATTTAGCTCCATTGCCATGTGTTCCTACTTTTTAGTTCATATTTTTCTTAAAAATTAGGACCAATTTGAACTAGAAAGTGGAAAAAAATTTCCCATTTTTTAGTTAAAAAAACATTTCTGATGAGGACATTTTTCCTAAAAATTAGTTAATTTCATATTTTTATTGGTTTATTTATAGAAAAGCATGTGAATACACACAGAATTCTCATTATGTACATTTTTTATTTAAGATATAAAAAAACGTTTGTTTCTTATGGTCAAGTAATAAATTTCATTAGTTTTTAAAGTTAAATTACAACAAAGACTTTGTCTTTAACGTTTGTTCCCAGACTATGGGAAAACACGCCAAAGCTTTGTTGTGATTAAAATATTATTTTTTCTTTAACACATACATGTGTAGATAAAAATGTAAACATTAAATTTATTACTTGTTATACAAGACCAAACTCTATTTTTCATATACTACAAATAATAAACAAAATGTGAACTACAAGCAAGCATGAAAAAAAAATAAATCAACTAAACAATTTCATGTTATGAAAAATTTACTAAACTTGTGGAAAAAACTTCCTCAAATTAAAGAAGATAAATATGATGAACTAATTGGTAGTAAATTACGTCCTAAAACTGAATTTTTTGAACTAAATTTTGTTTTAAGAAATATGTCTTAAAAATAAAGATTTTTTTTTCAGTTATTTAGGAAAAATTTTTTTGGCGGTAAGAATTTCTTCCATGTATTAGGGAATTCCATTTAAGGAAAATTATTGCGTATTTAACAGTCCAAAAGCTAAAATTTTTTCCTAAAAGTTGGGAAAATTTCCAAAATTTTAGTTAAATTTAACTAAATTATGGGAAAATTTATAAACAACTATTTTGAAGAAAATTTTTCCAAAGTTTAAGTTAATGTTTTTTTTTTTGAGTGTAAGGTTAGGTTAAGTTGTAAGTGGCTGCTGACGTTTTACGTCAGTACACATAGACTCTGAGGTCCGTTGTGATAGCACGAGACCGTTACCAGTAACCAGTCCCTGCCGTTAAACCAGTTCCTGCCGTTAAATCAATTTGAGCAACTTATGAAACTCCTAAGATATTGAATTTTGACATTTGACAAATAAGAAAGATCGTGCAACCCCCTGCATCCCAGTGAAGCATGTCTCTGACCAGATAGTGCCGAGAAATGGCAGATGAAGTGTTCGATAGTTTACAACTCCTCCTCATCTATACAAATCCCGCAAAAAACATTTGACGGCACATTTAACCGCTCTGCGTGCTTTCCTATAAGACAGTGTCCGGTAATTCAGTAACCACTGTCGAAATCTCTCCTCTTCGATTAAGAGATGGCCAAATATGTCGTATAGTGCCACACGTCTATCCATGTTCCCATCTCTGATTAGTCTTCGTCGCGTAGATTTTGTTTGCAAGTTTCTAGAGACATACCAACACCTTTTTGATTCTGTTGGAACCCGCAAGGTAGTTTGTAGTCTGGCAATCTCATCGGCTTTGCAATTCCCGGGACCTATACGGGCATATAGCCCTGGGACCCATATAAGTCGTATGTTAAACTGCTTGGCCATCTCATTAAAAGACGTACGGCAGTTAAGGGCGTATCTTGTTTTCAGCAACATTGACTCTAGGGAATTGACCGCAGCTTGACTGTGGTTGTAGACAAGACATTGCAACTCAACATTTATTGCCAGCATATCTGCCTGTATAACACTGCAATGATCCGGCAATCTTCGAGCCAGGCTCAACCCAAGCTCCTCTGAATAGACTGCAAAGCCCACTTGTTCATGCAGCTTCAATCCGTCTGTGTAAACATTTATGGAGGTACCACTTCCCGGAATGCTTCTCATTCAAGACTCCCTGGAATGGTATCATAGTTGTAAAACAGCGCTTAAAAGGGCTCATAGAGGGAGGTATTGATATCTTAAGATCGCGCTTTGGCCACAATCTCTGCTCCTCTATTGCAGTGTGCTATTAAGTCGAATTGTCGACGTAGCCGACATGTCCAATGTTTGGTGTCAGTAATGACTTCTCTCGATTTATTTCGAGTTTTCTCAGGGATCGTTTTATACGTTTTGTTATAGATGGGTTCTCATCGGATGAGTTTCAGCTTCAATAAGGGGTACCGCCAGGTTCTGTTCAATCTCCTACCCTTTTTCTTATTTTTCTTAACAGATGACAGCAACATTTGTCATTCATTTTCCTTTGATCGTAGGCCAAGCCTTGTTGAGATTGAGGGCAAAAGGCAGATTATTAATGACACACTTAATCAAGACCTGTTGACAATCTCTGAGTGGGGTCTTGCGAATAAGGTCAAGTTTAATGCACGCAAGACTCAATGTTGTATGTTGACCCACAGGAATGTGGAATCAACAGCGTCATCTGTACATATAGGTGGTATAAGTATCGAGGAATCTGACACGCTTGATGTTCTGGGCATGAAAATTCAGTGTGATGTCCGTTGGAATAAGCACGTTTTTCAAGTGTCGAAAGAAGCATTCAAGTGTCTCGGTTTTTTAAACCGGTGTAAGAAGTACTTCACCTCATCAGATCTCCTTACTATTTATACCACCTACATCCGAGCGAAGATGGAATACAACTCCCATATATAGGCAGGGGCTTCAAAGTCTATCTTGGAGCTCTTGGACGGTGTGCAAAGGAGGGCGTTGTGTCCCACTCTATTGACTCATTGGAGCATCGTCGGAATGTGGGTAGTGTGACTCTGTTCTATCAATATAACCATGGAAAGTGTTCTGCTGAGATTAGTGAACTTATCCCTAGAGCCCGAGTTTGTGTTCGCAATACTCGGTTGTCTAGTAGATCACATTCGTATGTTGTCGATTGTCCAGTTGATCGCACAGCGCATTACAGAGAAGGTTCGTTCATCAGTCGAACTAGCCGTATGTGGTATAATCTTCCCGCAGAGGTCTTCCCAGTTTTCTTTAATGTAGTAAATATCCACAAAAACTACACCCTCTTTCTTCCTCCTCATAACCTATTTTCCTGATATCAACACAATGCACTGCATTAATAGGGGCATCCCCGTTTCTTAATATAACGCGTGAAATTTAGCTTTTTATCTAGAAATAATCCAAGATACTTGGCTCTATATGAGAAGGTGATTTCAGTGCCGTCCAGAGAAACAGGATCAAAAGCAGGAATGGTAACTTTCCTTGTAAACAAGACAAGCTCTGTTTTACTTGGATTAACTGCCCATTTAGACAGATCTTTCTTAGAACATTGAATAAAGTCCCTCAATGTTGGCAGGTGTTGGCATCGTCAGCGTATGCGACAACATGACAACCACATGCTTCTGGAGAGAACAGCACGATTGAAACGATCGAGTTACAAAAAATCTTTTTCGAATTACAGATGATTTCTTTCGAATTACAATTGATCTCTTTTTAGCGGCCTACTCATCTAACCTAACCTATAAAAGCAAAATGTCTCAAGAGTCTTTTGTAACCACTTCTGAAAGTGGTCTTGACCACTTCTGAACCTGAGGGCTTATCACGTAAAACGAAATCGATTGACGATGAATAAACGACATCAAAATACATATCTTTCTAAAAGAAAATTTTAAAGTTTTTCTTTATGATATTATTCAAAAGTGCCATTAAATTCAGAAACATTTATAAATATGGAAACATTTTGTTTCGTTTGGGAGCAACAGGGCTCTATAAATCGACGATAGTCAACTATCGTTTTACGTGATCATGGTCCTGGTCTTGCTGCAATGTCAATAAAAAAAATTCTCATCCCTTTCATTTTGATTAAAACCACTTCAATTTTCCTACACTCAAAAAAAAAACCATGTAAAGTTACCAAAAAATCTCGTGATTTTACGAGGCTATTCTCGTAAAATATGACGTAGGTAAAATTCTCGTAAAATTACGAGGATTTTCTCGTTATTTTGAATTCGCCAAAATTTGGTAAAATAACCAATTTTATTGGTAAAAATATTCGTTTAAAATCGGAAAAATAAAAAAAAAAAAATGGTAAACTTACAAGAAAAAATGGTAATTATGTTTAAAAAAATGGTAAATTTACAAACCAAAATGGTAAGTTTACAAAAAAAAATCTTGAAAAACATAAATCCTCGTAATAAAATCATTTTTTGTAAAATAACTGTTTTTTTTTTGTAAATTAACTAGAATCCTCGCAATAAATTTTTCAAAATTTTGTCAACTTTTTTTAAATATTTTTCAATAAAAAAAAAAATACAAAAAAAAAATTTTTTTTTTGTTAAACAGTATAAATCCTCGTATAACAAAATTTTTGTAAAATAACAGTTTTTTTGTAATTCAACTAGAATTCTCGTAATAAAAACTTTGTTGTAAAATTACAGTTTTTTTTTGTAAAATGACCTTTCAAAATGGTAGAATACAATTACGAAAATAAATTTGTAAAATTACCAATAAAACTGTAGTTCTCGTTTGAGCAAAGTACAAAATTTTTTGTTAAAAAATAAGGAAAATTGTTAAATATTGGTAGAACGGGATTACAAGGCATTTTACCAGGCGTTTTAGCAGTTTATTTTTTTGAGTGTACTTACAACAAAAGATGAAGGTAAACCTCAGAATTGATCATCATATTTTTAAATTCTAAAGTTTCAATACACATCGATAAACTTTACACTACAGTAAAAAAAAAAACTTTGTTAGAATATGAATATGAATATTGAATTTAATTTTTCTTTTTTCATTATTTTGTTTTTGCTTTTATAAAAATAAAAAAAAACATTGAAAGTCATTTGTTTAGTATTAAAAGTTACAACAAAAAAAAATGTAGGTCACTGAGACTATATTTCAGTTTAACCTCAACTAAGAGCTTAACTAAAAATAAAAATTAAATTATCAAGAACCACAAGAAAAGACACCAGCAAAAAAAAAACAACTTTGTCAAATGTACGGAGGAACGGGTGGGTGGTTGTTCGGAGGAAGACTATTGCAGTTACATGCAAATTAGGGTTACGACTTTTTATACCCTTAACTAAGAAGGAGAGACTAATAAGAGATTTTATTCGCTTTTCATCAACTTCTAAAAATTTAATAAAATCCATTACTGGGTTTTACTTCAACTTTTTTGAAGCTTCTGGTCATTTAAGTTATGGGGTCCTATAGAAATCATTACTATATAAGTTTTTAAGACATTTTTTTTATCGAAACGAACATGATTCCGGACTAAACGATTTTATTGTTTTAATAATTCTAAACAGTTTTTGTAAGGGACTTAAATGATAACAATGAAATAAAATGAAAATTCCTTAAGGAAGAATTTCAGAAATTGATATATTAAACCGGATTCTTTTATTATCTGGTATTTAATAAAACCGGTAACGAAATACCGGCGGACATGTTTCGATTTTATATGTGCAGTAGGGCATGTTTCAATTTTATATGTGCAGTATTTATAGCGCATAGTTTTGGTTTTTAAATGCTTGAAAGTACTTGCAATAAATTTTTATTTTAAACTGTAAAAAAAAGTAATACCCCCTAATGTAGACAAATAAAGCGCTACTCAAAACCGACAAATGACGTTGTCGCCAACCCGTTAGTTGTTCTTGGTTAGAGCATAATAACAAAATGAAAAGTCAAATCTCTGGTTCATATTTACAAAATGTATGAACTGTACGACTAATGTTTATAAGAACAATTGAGCCTTTTCATTATTTAAGCTTAAAAACAAGTTTTTAAATGAAAATGGGGAAAAGAACAGAGAATTGAGTAAAATAAATAATAATAATAAAAGTACATGTACTCAAACAAGTAAGGAAAACCGTTCTATGTAATAATAAAACTTAAAAGAAGTGCTAAATAAATGGGAAATATTAATTTAAGTACCATCAAACTTTAGGTTAGGTTGTAAGTGGCTGCTGAAGTTTTACGTCAACACACTGAGAGACCAGTTTAGTTGTGCCAGCCGAATTTAGAGCCAACTGCATAGTTTAATAACAACAACCGAAAATTTCGGTTGCGCCAACCAAAATTTGTTTTGAAAATTTAACTTCTGTTGGTTCAAATAAATTTCGGTAATCGCAACCGAAAATTTCGGTTGTTGTAATTAAACTATGCAGTTGGATCTAAATTCGGCTGGTACAATTAAACTGTTTTCTCTGTGCACACGTAGACTGAGGTCCGTTGTGATACCACGGGACTGTGATATATTTAGTCCCTGCCGTTAAACGAATTTGAGCTTCTTATGAAACTCCTTAGATATTGCATTTTGACATCCGACAAATCAGAAAGATTTGCAGCTCCCTAGATAACAGTGAAGCAAGACTCTGACCAGAAAGTGCCGGGGAATGGCAGATGAAGTGTTTGAGATTTTCCAAATCCTCTTTATTCACGCAACTTTGGCAAAAGTCATTCGACGTGCTTTCCTATAAGACAGTGTCGGGCAATTATAGCAACCACCGTCGAAGCGATATCAGCTCACTTGTGCGCTTCTTATTAAGAGATGAACAAATCTGTCCTGTTGTCTTACACGTCCATCCATTCGTCCATCTTTGATTAGTCTCTGTCGCGGAACAAAGCCGTAGATTTTGCTTGAAAGTTTCTAGAGGCATACCAACACATTCCAATTCTGTTGGAACCTTTAAGGTAGTGCCCAGTCTTGCAAGCTCATCGGCTTTGAAATTCCCTGGAATGTCTCTGTGCCCTAGAACCCATATGAGTCGTATGTCAAACTGTTTGGTCATTTCATTTAAAGACGTGCTGCAGTTAAGGTCAGATCTTGTTTTCAGAAACATTGACACCAGGCACTTGACCGCGGCTTGACTGTCAGAATAGATGTTGACTGCGGTTGTAGACAAGACATTGCAACTCAACCAGTCAGTCATTTTCTTTATTTCCAGCATCTCTGCCTGGTAAACACTGCAATGTCTGACAATCTTCGAGCCAGGCTCAATCCAAGCTCTTTCGAATAGACTCTAAAGCCCACTTGTTCGTGCAGCCTTGATCCATCCGTGTAAAAATGTATGGAGGCTCCACTACCCGGAATGCCCCTCATCTAAGTCTCCCTGGATGGAATCATGGTGGTAAAGTGGTGCTTAAAAAGGCTCATAGAGGGAGCACAGACGACATTTTGGGGTGTTGTTATCTTCTTCAAGATCGCGCTATGGCCACAATCGCTACTCCTCCATTGCAGTGCGATATTGATTCAAATTGCCGACGTAGCCGCATACTGCCTACCCAATATGTCCAATAGTATCAGGTGAAGGAGGATTTCTAATGCAGCCGCAGGTGTAGTACGAAGAGCACCAGTGATGCACATCGACGCCATTCTCTGCACCTTCGTGATAAAGACATAGTTTGCTTTTTTTTTTAAAGCAGGCCACCAGACAATGATTCCATACTTCAGAATTGGACGCACCACTGCTGTATAGATCCAATGAACGACTTGAGGGCTAAAACCCCATCGTTTTCCAATGGCTCTTTTACAGGAATATAAAGCAATCGTTGCTTTTCTCACCCGATACCCTTTACAGATACCGCGACGTCTTCACCATATGCGACAAGATGACACAGTTCGCTTTTGTTTCTAAAGTATACAGCAGAAATGGACGCAACACTGCTCTATAAATCCAAACCCCATCGTTTTCCAATGGCCCTTTTACAGGAATATTAAGCAATCGTTGCTTTTCTCACCCGTTCTTCAATATTACGCCTGAAATTCAACTTCGTATCTAGAAATACTCCAAGATACTTGGCTCCATCTGAGAAGGTGATTTCAGTGCCGTCCAGAGAAACGGGATCAAAAGCAGGAATCTTATTTTTCCTTGTAAACAAAACAAGCTCTGTTGTACTTGGATTAACTTCTAGACCACAGTATCTTGGCTATTTAGACGGATCTTTCAGAGAACCCTGAAAAATGTCCCTCAATGTTGTCAGATGCTTCCCCTTTACCGCTATCGCGACATCGTCAGCATATGCGACAACATGACAACCACGTGCTTCTAGAGATAGCAGCATTGAATTCAGTGCCAGGTTCCAAAGAAGCGGCGTAAGAACACCTCTCTGTGGGGTGCCCCTATTGACAAATCGAGATATGACGGACGCTCCCAATTCAGACGTTATACGTCTATTGGCAAGTAGATTTTCCACCATTAAAACGATCCCACACTTTACTCCCAGACTAGACAATGCCAGAGTTATCGAGTCTAGGATGACATTATTAAAAGCCCCCTCTATATCAAGAAAGGCCACCATAGTGTACTCCTTTACCGAAAGCGATCTCTCGATGGTACCAACGAGCTCATGAAGAGCTTTTTCCGTTGATCTACCCTTGCTGTATGCATGTTGCTTTGTCGAAAGCAACCTCGGGTCAATCACTCTACGCAAATATGAGTCTATCATTCGTTTCATTGTCTTTAACAAGAAGACAGACTAATTGGTCTGAAATCCTTCGGAGCTTTGTGGGAACTTTTCCCAGCCTTCGGGATAAAGACGACTCTGGTATCCCTCCATTTTAAAGGAATATACGACCTTTTGATGCATGCTGTGTATAGATTATACAGCAACGTTGCTATATAGTCCGACACATGCTGCATCTCAGCCGGGATTATACCATCAGGTCCCGGGGATTTATAGGGCCTGAAGCTTTTTATCGCCCATATTAATGTTGGGATATTTATTATTTCCGAAGCAATTTCAGATGCTTGGGCGTCAGAACGTTCCAAAGCTTGAAACGGCGTCATGGAATTGCCCGGAAAATGCGTGTTTAAAAGGAGATCCAGCGACTCTCCACTGGGGGAAGACCACACCCCATTAGGATCTTTATGTTTCCACAGAAGTTTTTCCAAGTTTCACATTTGGCAATTCTGATCATCTTCTTATAACTCTTAAGTTGCAGTCTGTATGCAGACCAGTCTTCGTCCGCTCTTGAAGATTTAGCTTTATTAAAGAGCTTTCTGCAGGTATCTCTGCTCGTCTGCAACTCAGTTGACCACCAAGGTGACATTTTTTCCCTCTGGGCTTTGGAGAAGGTTAAGACGCATCCAGGCACCTATTACAAACAACTATGCGGTTCAGATAAGGGTACTTCACGCCAAAAGCAAAGAAAAAGTCTCCCTATATTTCACCCAGTTTGTTGTCCTCAGATTTCTAGAGACTGTCTCAACCGGGGCATGCTCCCTGAGTAAAAACTCAATGTAGCGATGATAGGAATGCTCTTCTAAAACTCTCCAGTCATCAATTCTATCAGACAATGTATCTGATACAAGTGCTACATCAAGAACCTCTTGCTGCGTACTTGTAACGAAAGTTGGTTCACTACCTTTGTTACAATTACACAGGTTAGTGCTTAACAAAAACTCCAGAAGTGACTTGGCCTAATCTAACAAGATATAGATCCAATCAGATCCACGTTTAGACTTGGAACCCGTTTCCTACAAAATGGTCGGTCTTAACCGACCATAATTTTCTTACTTGTTTTTACATTGAGGAAGGTATCAATATATATTCGGCAAAGCCGAATTTAACTTTCAAAAATATTTTCTAAAGATTCAAACAGAATTTTTGTTATCAATACTTTTTGTTGCAAATTATCCTAACATAAGATAACTTCTATAAGAATGCAAACAATTTATTTTATTCTAAACAATATCCTTCCAAACCGAATTTTAGGTCAGAATAAATATAAATTCTTCAAATGCATATGAAACTTAATAGAGCATAATGGCCAACATAAAGGCATAAGGAAAATTTAACAAAAAAACATTAGAAAAATCTAGTTTCCATTTCTCTTACATGTACTTTGTTAGCCGTTGTATGAATTTTTTATGGTTTAATATAGCAAAAATTTAGGCCAAACATTATTCAATACATGTCAATGTTCAAGAAATTGCTATCGCTCAGAGACTTGCTAAATAAATCGTCATTTGGCAAAATTTCAAATCACTAAAATAAAGCAAGTAAAAAAGTTTAATTCGGCTTGGCCGAATTTCTTAATACCCTTTTATAATGTACAAAAAAGGTTGAGTCAATTGAACTTAAATGGAAAGTAAATTTTTGGATCGGGATTTTTTTTTTTAATTAGGATTTTGATTTTCATCTTTTTTTTTGGGTAACACAATTTCTTTATAGCTCCGGAATCGCCTGACCGATTTCGGTAAAAATTAACACGAACCCAAGTACGACTTGACAAATATTTTTTTCGAGTCGTGGTAACCTCTTTCCACCAGCCACTTACAACCTAACCTCTTAATTGTTTTCCAATAGTTTCATTTAAAATCAATAGATTCATTTAAAATCGTTCAGTTTGGAAATCAGGACTGATAATTTGAGGTGTTACAAACAGCATGACAAACTTAAATAAATTTTTATTGAGTATATGTTTTAAAAATGGGCATGAAAGTAATTAAAATGTTTTTGTTTAAACAACATTTACACCCTAACAATTGCTTATTAAAACCCCAATAGGAAATTTTATGAGTTTACAGAAAAAATTTGAAACGAATTTCAATCAAAAAAAAAAACGGATTCAATCAATTTTTTGATTGAAATTCCTCCAATTTAAAAAAATTGTTATACCAATCATCAAATTGTAGGTGATTGGTTGAACATATTTTTATAGAACATTTTTTCAATAAAAAATTTTTTCGATTTTAATCAAAAATTTGATAAATTTTTGTTTAAAGTCAATCAAAATAATGATTGATTTAACAAATGAATTGTAAGCTTATGACAAAATTAGCAAAAAATGCATCTGTTTTGCTTTCCAATATGTTGCAAGTAATAAAAATTAAAGTAAAACTCGATTATTTGTACATTTTTGAATTAATCGATTCAAATAAATTAAAGCGGAAAAAATCTGGGCCCGAATTACCGCATTCGTGATCGAATAATAATTTTACTATATATTTACTACATTTGCTTTATGGGTACAAAGTACTTCATCCCTGATTGTTTAGAATTCGAGTAAATGTTTTATTTTAGAAAATAAAAAACAGATTTCGATAGCAAAATTTCGATATCGAATGCCGTGATTCGGGCCCTGGTATGTTGAAAATTTGTAATTCGACAGTTAAAGAAAATAACAAAAATTTCAATCATTTCAATCATTTCATTTAAATTTTGTTGATCAATAGATTTAATTGAAAATGTTTAGCCAATAATTTTTTGTGTGTTGGCTTGAAATCTGTTTGCTCTATTTCGGTTATCGTTTAAATAGCCATCTTGGAGGTGTCAAATGTTCAGCTTGAATTCGTTAGGATTTTTTTGTGATGTGTCATTAAAGATCGACGCTATGCGGATAATCCAGAAACGATTCCTGCCCTTAAGGGGAATATCATTCAAGCCATTCGGGAGATGAGCAAAGGTCTTGGAAAACTGAAATGAAAAGATGTGGACTGCGAAAGTGGACCACCCTGCACAATAGGGTTGAGCTAAATTTTCTTATTTTTCGAATTTTAAAATCGTCGGGGACGGAATAGTTGCCTTTTAGGGTCAATATTATCACAAATACTTAGTGTCCGACCGAATATTCGGGTTCGGCTTCGGCTTCGGCCAAAAAGCACTATTTGGACATTATTCGGCTTCGGCCACATTTTTGGTCGAATATGGCCGAATACCGAATAATTGTATAAATTTTGTACTCACGTGTCGAAAAACACACTAAACACACTTTGAATAACATAAGTAAGCCACAAAAACATTTTATTAAGTGTTTTTGAAGTTAAAACAGGATTTTACACTCAAAAAAATTTTTCGATCGAAAAAAATTACACTCAAAAAAATTTTCATTTACAAAAATGCCTAAAAAAGTTATTGGCTCAAAGTAAATCGTTCTAGACAACATTTTTAAACATTTGTGTATTCCGACAAGTCGAGTTTCACTTTTTCCTTGTTTTTACGACATAAATAATTTTTTTGTTGAATATTCGGCTTCGGTTTTGGCCGAATAGTAAAAATGTGGTAGAATATTCGGCTTCGGCTACGACCAAAAAATGTGTATTCGGTCGGACACTATTAACTAATATTGTAAGCTAAAAAAATTTGAAGAAAAAAAAACTAAAAAAAAAAATTGTTTGACTTGTTCGGAACTTTCCAGTTTTCAAGTCAAAAAAGTAACAAAAACCACGGTTTAGATATATAAGGTTAAGTAAGATTGGACAACTGGTCGGCCATGTTTTGACAAGTTTCGGTGTTTTCTTTTAATTTTTATTATTTGCAATTTCACACATTTTTAGCAGAAACAATAACTTAATTTTTAAAGATTAATTAGCAAAAATTAATAATTTTCCAAAAAATCGCACAATTTTCTTGTAATTTAAACAAATTAAAAAAAAAATTAAATTGACAATTTTTACAATTCCTTTTTGTTTCGACATTTTATTTTTTTAGTACACAATGATTTCTGTTGTTCTTCTCAATCCTTTATATATGTCATTCGTGATAAAAACATTGCCTACAGTTCCAATATATTATTGCGTTAATATTAACCCTAAAAGGCAACTATTCCGATTCCCACGATTTTGAAATCACAAAAAATTTAAATTTGCTCCACCCTACTATACAACCTTTCGATAAATGCCACAATTTGGACTTACAAGGAAAGTATCCCATAGCTTACACTCCGATTTTTGTAAAAAATGTGTAAATGTTGAGCTACTTTATAGGGAGAATTATATACGTATAAGACCCCCAAATTCATATATAATTATCTCTATTAAGTTTAAGCCGACATTAATTTTTGCTTTAGGCGAAATTCCTGTTAGCTCGGATTTTATTCAGATTTTCCCGAAAGGCCATAACTTTTCATAAGGTGGCAACCCTTTTTTAAACCACCAGGATAGCCGATAAAAAATAATAGGTTAAACTTAGTTCTCGGTACTTATTAACATATATAAAATGCAAAGTAATCGGAGTGTAAGCTATGGGATACCTTCCTTGTTAGTCCCCCATATAAAAATTTCGACCGATATTCAGTTTAATCGCTAAATTGCCAACAAAAATAAGCCAATTACACTATAATTTGGTTTGTGTGTGTTTTCTTCACTAATTAAATATCTAACAAAAGATCCAGCAAAACTTAGATTACCAAATAAGGTATAACTCTATGGCAACTCTATGGCAACTGAGTAGACATTTTTGTTTGCTGTGCGATTTTTTTTATTTCTTAATTAAATTTGTTGAGTTTTAAAAATAATTAAATTATAAAAACGTGCTACATAAAAAAAAGGAAGCAGTATTATTGTTAAATAAATTAAATTATTAAAATAATTAATTTATTATAACATAAATTAAAATTTTGAGAACATAACCTCAGTTTTTACATCTGCTACGTTCATTAAATATATATCTACATAAATGATGGATGGTAAATGTGATCATTGCGATAAAAATTTTAATAAAAATGATAGTCGTATGAGATGTGCTTTTTGTGATTCCCTATTTCATCCAGAATGTGCAACTATACTTACTCCATCTCTAACCCGAACTGTTTTGGAAAGTGTCAAAAAAACAAGTGGAAGTCTTACATACAAGTGCAACAAGTGTCTTACAACCCGCAAGAGTGGGTCAGATGGTGTTTCTAGTAAACTTGATAACTTAGAAAAGTATATGCAAGAAATAACTGCGCAACTAACCGAAATAAAAAAAGATCTTGCCAGTAACATGATTCGCAATGAGAATTTTGAGAAAACTGTTACATCTAAGATAAAAAGACTTGAAGCTGACAACAATTACCTTAGAAAACAAATGAATCGTGCTGATATTATTATTACGGGTTTACCGTCAACTACTGCCAATACGCATTTATACTTTGTAGTAATAGACTTGGCGAAAGTGCTTGGAGTAGAAATTGAATTATCTCACATAAATTTTTGTACTTGGATTGGCAAAAAATCTGGGGTTTTGGTGAAGTTTAACAATGTTTTGATAAGGGATTTAATATTGAAAAGTTATCGCATTAATTATGATTTGACACTGAAGCAAATAATGCCAACCGAAAAAGAGGACTCTAGAGTTTATCTTAACGATCATCACACACCAATTGTGTCTAAATTCCGATATTATTGTCGTAAACTGGTTGGGAAAAAAATTCGTAAATTTGAAATGGTAAATTGGGACATTCCTTGTGCTAAATTCTACTTTTTGGATGGAAAACAAGAGGAAGGTGATTTGGAATACGTGGTAAAACTTAACATGACATTAAGCGCTTCTAATAACGCAAATACACAGCCTGTTGATGTAATTGAAACTGCTAATGTGAATGGTGAATGATTGCGGGGATAGATATTAGAGTTGACGTAAGATGAAATAATAATTAATTGAATTCTTGTACTATATTTTTTATTTAAAAAAAAAAAAAAAAAAAAAATTATTATTCCTTCTTCGTTAATATTTTTATCATCAATTTTTATGAATATTTAATATTTTTACTTTCTTCTTATTTACGCGCAATTTTATTAACATTCCTCTTTTGCTGTGACTGTTATCATTCCTTGCTTTAATTTTTGTATTATGTTTTGCTCATCTATAAAAAGGTTGCTTATATTATTAAAAATTGAGTGTTTTATTTTTGCTTAAATATTTACACGGTTAATACATGGTTCTTTATGAGCAAATATTCATTTAAATTAATGCATTGTTGTTTTCTCTCTTTGTATTATTACTTTTGTAAAAAATGTATACAGTGATGGTAAAAACGGTGGAATTTGATTACAGTATTTGATCCAATGTGATTTGGAGCAGGAGAAATTAATAGAGACGTTCTTTTTTGTTGTTGTAAGAAGAATTGGCAACAAGATAATAATTGTTTTCTTTCTGTGTCTGCTGCCATTTGCATCAGTTCTATTTTGATTCCTCTGTTTTGATGTTATATTGAATCAAATACTGTTGCATTAAGTTGTATTTTTGCTAGCGTAAATTTTTGTTTGTTTTTATATAAATTTTTAAATTTACTTAATTATAAATTTAATTTTAACTCAATTAATTTAATTTTACTTATTTGCATTTTTTTTTAATTCGCACAGTTAGTGATTTTGTAAGTGGTTATGTATAATTTTATAATGAAATTAAACATTAAAGTTATTATTATAAGTTTTGGGGAATATTGTATATTAAGTGCACAAATTTTGAGAGTAACAACGCAATGCAATAATTATGTTGTTAGATAACTTGGGTCCAGTGATTGACGTCAACCGTATAAACAGCAACTTAAGTATTGATAACTTTAATGTATGTCATTTCAACGCCCAAAGTTTGGTACCATGTAGTAGATCCATCAAATTTGGAGAAGTTAAACATTTAATTGAGAGCAGCTTATATGATGTCGTCGGTGTTAGCGAATCGTGGTTTAAGCGGGAGACATCTGATAATGCAGTTTCATTTTCGGGATATCAAGTGTTTAGAAATGATAGGATATGGAGAAGATCTGGTGGCGTGTGCCTTTATATATCCAACAAATTTAAGGCCAGGGTTGTATGTTCTAAAATGGAAGAGGGCGATATAGAAAGTTTGTTTGTTGAGGTGGATTTAGGCAAATCTGAGAGAATTGTGGTTGGTGTCGTGTACCTTCCTGCAGGTAATTTTAGAAATAATGAAGATTTTTTGGGAGACGTAACAAACCGATTTTCAAACATCATTATGATGGGAGATTTTAATACAGATTTATTTGTAAAGGGACAATTAGTGCGAGATTTTACATCAAGAACAGGTTTATCTATTGTCCATAATGGTATACCTACTCATTTTTGTGAGAGTAGAAATTGTACAACATTAATTGATTATTTTTTGGTATCAGAACCTGAGTTAATTGTTGACAAAACCCAATATCAAATGCCAGTTTTGAATTCAAACCATGCCTTTATATCAATTTCTTATAAAATAGACTTAGAGAGATTGTCGTCAGATTTTTGGTTTAGAGATTATAATTCATTAAATTTAGAGCAATGTTTTTCTCAATTGCAATCGATGGATTTTTCGTATATATATAATAGTACAAGAGTGGATGATCAAGTTGCTTTTTTTAATGCTGCTATTACTGAAATTTTTAACCAACATGTTCCTTTAAAAAAAGCGACTCCGTCAGACCAATCAAAGTATGATAAATGGATGACCTGCCGAGAAATAGAAATTGCTCGAGTAAAACGTAATTTAGCTTTTCGTGCCTACAGAGAGAATAATTCTGATTATAATCGTAGTGTATACAATAAAAATAGAAATAAATTAAAGAATGTGATAAGGAAGCATAGAAGAAGGTCGAGTATAAATTACTTTTCTAATTGTAATCAATCTCAATTGTGGCGTAGATTGAGGACAGAGGGTGCATTAGGGCGTTCTCAATTTGTAAGTTCAATTGATGTTGAGGAATTCAATGGTATGTCAATATTACCTCCGTTTGATAATGCTGATATCTCGTTGAGTCAGCATTATTCGTGTGATGAAAATGGATTTTCTTTTAGAACAGTGGATGAGTTAGAGGTATTTAATGCAATCTGCAGCATTAAATCGAATGCTATGGGTCATGACGGGATTCCTATTAGGTTTATAAAATTAATTTTCCCTATGATTGCCAGACATTTAGTTTTTATGCTGAATTCGGTTATAACTTCCTCAAATTTTCCAAATATTTGGAAAATTGGGCGAGTCATACCTGTTCCAAAGATAAAATCGCCGCGGACATTATTAGATTATCGGCCAATAAATGTTTTATGTAGTTGTTCCAAAATTCTGGAAATATTGCTAAGAAGTCAGATACAAGAGCATTTAAAGTCATATAATTTTGTCAATAAATTTCAGTCAGGTTTCAGAAAAGGTTACAATACAACGGGATTGACATTGAATGTCGTGGAAAAGTTGAGAGAAAACATGGATAAAAAATTTAATTCTGTTGTTGTATTCCTTGATTTTCTAAGGCGTTCGATTCTTTGAATCAGTACTTATTAATAAATAAACTCAGTAATCAATTTATGTTTGGCAATTCGTCATGTCGGTTGCTGAGGTCTTATCTTACTGGTCGTAGTCAATTTACAG
>CAWUER010000056.1:0-30000 GCA_963921195.1 Pegoplata infirma
AAATAAATAAATAAATAAATAAATAAATAAATAAATAAATAAATAAATAAATAAATAAATAAATAAATAAATAAATAAATAAATAAATAAATAAATAAATAAATAAATAAATAAATAAATAAATAAATAAATAAATAAATAAATAAATAAATAAATAAATAAATAAATAAATAAATAAATAAATAAATAAATAAATAAATAAATAAATAAATAAATAAATAAATAAATAAATAAATAAATAAATAAATAAATAAATAAATAAATAAATAAATAAATAAATAAATAAATAAATAAATAAATAAATAAATAAATAAATAAATAAATAAATAAATAAATAAATAAATAAATAAATAAATAAATAAATAAATAAATAAATAAATAAATAAATAAATAAATAAATAAATAAATAAATAAATAAATAAATAAATAAATAAATAAATAAATAAATAAATAAATAAATAAATAAATAAATAAATAAATAAATAAATAAATAAATAAATAAATAAATAAATAAATAAATAAATAAATAAATAAATAAATAAATAAATAAATAAATAAATAAATAAATAAATAAATAAATAAATAAATAAATAAATAAATAAATAAATAAATAAATAAATAAATAAATAAATAAATAAATAAATAAATAAATAAATAAATAAATAAATAAATAAATAAATAAATAAATAAATAAATAAATAAATAAATAAATAAATAAATAAATAAATAAATAAATAAATAAATAAATAAATAAATAAATAAATAAATAAATAAATAAATAAATAAATAAATAAATAAATAAATAAATAAATAAATAAATAAATAAATAAATAAATAAATAAATAAATAAATAAATAAATAAATAAATAAATAAATAAATAAATAAATAAATAAATAAATAAATAAATAAATAAATAAATAAATAAATAAATAAATAAATAAATAAATAAATAAATAAATAAATAAATAAATAAATAAATAAATAAATAAATAAATAAATAAATAAATAAATAAATAAATAAATAAATAAATAAATAAATAAATAAATAAATAAATAAATAAATAAATAAATAAATAAATAAATAAATAAATAAATAAATAAATAAATAAATAAATAAATAAATAAATAAATAAATAAATAAATAAATAAATAAATAAATAAATAAATAAATAAATAAATAAATAAATAAATAAATAAATAAATAAATAAATAAATAAATAAATAAATAAATAAATAAATAAATAAATAAATAAATAAATAAATAAATAAATAAATAAATAAATAAATAAATAAATAAATAAATAAATAAATAAATAAATAAATAAATAAATAAATAAATAAATAAATAAATAAATAAATAAATAAATAAATAAATAAATAAATAAATAAATAAATAAATAAATAAATAAATAAATAAATAAATAAATAAATAAATAAATAAATAAATAAATAAATAAATAAATAAATAAATAAATAAATAAATAAATAAATAAATAAATAAATAAATAAATAAATAAATAAATAAATAAATAAATAAATAAATAAATAAATAAATAAATAAATAAATAAATAAATAAATAAATAAATAAATAAATAAATAAATAAATAAATAAATAAATAAATAAATAAATAAATAAATAAATAAATAAATAAATAAATAAATAAATAAATAAATAAATAAATAAATAAATAAATAAATAAATAAATAAATAAATAAATAAATAAATAAATAAATAAATAAATAAATAAATAAATAAATAAATAAATAAATAAATAAATAAATAAATAAATAAATAAATAAATAAATAAATAAATAAATAAATAAATAAATAAATAAATAAATAAATAAATAAATAAATAAATAAATAAATAAATAAATAAATAAATAAATAAATAAATAAATAAATAAATAAATAAATAAATAAATAAATAAATAAATAAATAAATAAATAAATAAATAAATAAATAAATAAATAAATAAATAAATAAATAAATAAATAAATAAATAAATAAATAAATAAATAAATAAATAAATAAATAAATAAATAAATAAATAAATAAATAAATAAATAAATAAATAAATAAATAAATAAATAAATAAATAAATAAATAAATAAATAAATAAATAAATAAATAAATAAATAAATAAATAAATAAATAAATAAATAAATAAATAAATAAATAAATAAATAAATAAATAAATAAATAAATAAATAAATAAATAAATAAATAAATAAATAAATAAATAAATAAATAAATAAATAAATAAATAAATAAATAAATAAATAAATAAATAAATAAATAAATAAATAAATAAATAAATAAATAAATAAATAAATAAATAAATAAATAAATAAATAAATAAATAAATAAATAAATAAATAAATAAATAAATAAATAAATAAATAAATAAATAAATAAATAAATAAATAAATAAATAAATAAATAAATAAATAAATAAATAAATAAATAAATAAATAAATAAATAAATAAATAAATAAATAAATAAATAAATAAATAAATAAATAAATAAATAAATAAATAAATAAATAAATAAATAAATAAATAAATAAATAAATAAATAAATAAATAAATAAATAAATAAATAAATAAATAAATAAATAAATAAATAAATAAATAAATAAATAAATAAATAAATAAATAAATAAATAAATAAATAAATAAATAAATAAATAAATAAATAAATAAATAAATAAATAAATAAATAAATAAATAAATAAATAAATAAATAAATAAATAAATAAATAAATAAATAAATAAATAAATAAATAAATAAATAAATAAATAAATAAATAAATAAATAAATAAATAAATAAATAAATAAATAAATAAATAAATAAATAAATAAATAAATAAATAAATAAATAAATAAATAAATAAATAAATAAATAAATAAATAAATAAATAAATAAATAAATAAATAAATAAATAAATAAATAAATAAATAAATAAATAAATAAATAAATAAATAAATAAATAAATAAATAAATAAATAAATAAATAAATAAATAAATAAATAAATAAATAAATAAATAAATAAATAAATAAATAAATAAATAAATAAATAAATAAATAAATAAATAAATAAATAAATAAATAAATAAATAAATAAATAAATAAATAAATAAATAAATAAATAAATAAATAAATAAATAAATAAATAAATAAATAAATAAATAAATAAATAAATAAATAAATAAATAAATAAATAAATAAATAAATAAATAAATAAATAAATAAATAAATAAATAAATAAATAAATAAATAAATAAATAAATAAATAAATAAATAAATAAATAAATAAATAAATAAATAAATAAATAAATAAATAAATAAATAAATAAATAAATAAATAAATAAATAAATAAATAAATAAATAAATAAATAAATAAATAAATAAATAAATAAATAAATAAATAAATAAATAAATAAATAAATAAATAAATAAATAAATAAATAAATAAATAAATAAATAAATAAATAAATAAATAAATAAATAAATAAATAAATAAATAAATAAATAAATAAATAAATAAATAAATAAATAAATAAATAAATAAATAAATAAATAAATAAATAAATAAATAAATAAATAAATAAATAAATAAATAAATAAATAAATAAATAAATAAATAAATAAATAAATAAATAAATAAATAAATAAATAAATAAATAAATAAATAAATAAATAAATAAATAAATAAATAAATAAATAAATAAATAAATAAATAAATAAATAAATAAATAAATAAATAAATAAATAAATAAATAAATAAATAAATAAATAAATAAATAAATAAATAAATAAATAAATAAATAAATAAATAAATAAATAAATAAATAAATAAATAAATAAATAAATAAATAAATAAATAAATAAATAAATAAATAAATAAATAAATAAATAAATAAATAAATAAATAAATAAATAAATAAATAAATAAATAAATAAATAAATAAATAAATAAATAAATAAATAAATAAATAAATAAATAAATAAATAAATAAATAAATAAATAAATAAATAAATAAATAAATAAATAAATAAATAAATAAATAAATAAATAAATAAATAAATAAATAAATAAATAAATAAATAAATAAATAAATAAATAAATAAATAAATAAATAAATAAATAAATAAATAAATAAATAAATAAATAAATAAATAAATAAATAAATAAATAAATAAATAAATAAATAAATAAATAAATAAATAAATAAATAAATAAATAAATAAATAAATAAATAAATAAATAAATAAATAAATAAATAAATAAATAAATAAATAAATAAATAAATAAATAAATAAATAAATAAATAAATAAATAAATAAATAAATAAATAAATAAATAAATAAATAAATAAATAAATAAATAAATAAATAAATAAATAAATAAATAAATAAATAAATAAATAAATAAATAAATAAATAAATAAATAAATAAATAAATAAATAAATAAATAAATAAATAAATAAATAAATAAATAAATAAATAAATAAATAAATAAATAAATAAATAAATAAATAAATAAATAAATAAATAAATAAATAAATAAATAAATAAATAAATAAATAAATAAATAAATAAATAAATAAATAAATAAATAAATAAATAAATAAATAAATAAATAAATAAATAAATAAATAAATAAATAAATAAATAAATAAATAAATAAATAAATAAATAAATAAATAAATAAATAAATAAATAAATAAATAAATAAATAAATAAATAAATAAATAAATAAATAAATAAATAAATAAATAAATAAATAAATAAATAAATAAATAAATAAATAAATAAATAAATAAATAAATAAATAAATAAATAAATAAATAAATAAATAAATAAATAAATAAATAAATAAATAAATAAATAAATAAATAAATAAATAAATAAATAAATAAATAAATAAATAAATAAATAAATAAATAAATAAATAAATAAATAAATAAATAAATAAATAAATAAATAAATAAATAAATAAATAAATAAATAAATAAATAAATAAATAAATAAATAAATAAATAAATAAATAAATAAATAAATAAATAAATAAATAAATAAATAAATAAATAAATAAATAAATAAATAAATAAATAAATAAATAAATAAATAAATAAATAAATAAATAAATAAATAAATAAATAAATAAATAAATAAATAAATAAATAAATAAATAAATAAATAAATAAATAAATAAATAAATAAATAAATAAATAAATAAATAAATAAATAAATAAATAAATAAATAAATAAATAAATAAATAAATAAATAAATAAATAAATAAATAAATAAATAAATAAATAAATAAATAAATAAATAAATAAATAAATAAATAAATAAATAAATAAATAAATAAATAAATAAATAAATAAATAAATAAATAAATAAATAAATAAATAAATAAATAAATAAATAAATAAATAAATAAATAAATAAATAAATAAATAAATAAATAAATAAATAAATAAATAAATAAATAAATAAATAAATAAATAAATAAATAAATAAATAAATAAATAAATAAATAAATAAATAAATAAATAAATAAATAAATAAATAAATAAATAAATAAATAAATAAATAAATAAATAAATAAATAAATAAATAAATAAATAAATAAATAAATAAATAAATAAATAAATAAATAAATAAATAAATAAATAAATAAATAAATAAATAAATAAATAAATAAATAAATAAATAAATAAATAAATAAATAAATAAATAAATAAATAAATAAATAAATAAATAAATAAATAAATAAATAAATAAATAAATAAATAAATAAATAAATAAATAAATAAATAAATAAATAAATAAATAAATAAATAAATAAATAAATAAATAAATAAATAAATAAATAAATAAATAAATAAATAAATAAATAAATAAATAAATAAATAAATAAATAAATAAATAAATAAATAAATAAATAAATAAATAAATAAATAAATAAATAAATAAATAAATAAATAAATAAATAAATAAATAAATAAATAAATAAATAAATAAATAAATAAATAAATAAATAAATAAATAAATAAATAAATAAATAAATAAATAAATAAATAAATAAATAAATAAATAAATAAATAAATAAATAAATAAATAAATAAATAAATAAATAAATAAATAAATAAATAAATAAATAAATAAATAAATAAATAAATAAATAAATAAATAAATAAATAAATAAATAAATAAATAAATAAATAAATAAATAAATAAATAAATAAATAAATAAATAAATAAATAAATAAATAAATAAATAAATAAATAAATAAATAAATAAATAAATAAATAAATAAATAAATAAATAAATAAATAAATAAATAAATAAATAAATAAATAAATAAATAAATAAATAAATAAATAAATAAATAAATAAATAAATAAATAAATAAATAAATAAATAAATAAATAAATAAATAAATAAATAAATAAATAAATAAATAAATAAATAAATAAATAAATAAATAAATAAATAAATAAATAAATAAATAAATAAATAAATAAATAAATAAATAAATAAATAAATAAATAAATAAATAAATAAATAAATAAATAAATAAATAAATAAATAAATAAATAAATAAATAAATAAATAAATAAATAAATAAATAAATAAATAAATAAATAAATAAATAAATAAATAAATAAATAAATAAATAAATAAATAAATAAATAAATAAATAAATAAATAAATAAATAAATAAATAAATAAATAAATAAATAAATAAATAAATAAATAAATAAATAAATAAATAAATAAATAAATAAATAAATAAATAAATAAATAAATAAATAAATAAATAAATAAATAAATAAATAAATAAATAAATAAATAAATAAATAAATAAATAAATAAATAAATAAATAAATAAATAAATAAATAAATAAATAAATAAATAAATAAATAAATAAATAAATAAATAAATAAATAAATAAATAAATAAATAAATAAATAAATAAATAAATAAATAAATAAATAAATAAATAAATAAATAAATAAATAAATAAATAAATAAATAAATAAATAAATAAATAAATAAATAAATAAATAAATAAATAAATAAATAAATAAATAAATAAATAAATAAATAAATAAATAAATAAATAAATAAATAAATAAATAAATAAATAAATAAATAAATAAATAAATAAATAAATAAATAAATAAATAAATAAATAAATAAATAAATAAATAAATAAATAAATAAATAAATAAATAAATAAATAAATAAATAAATAAATAAATAAATAAATAAATAAATAAATAAATAAATAAATAAATAAATAAATAAATAAATAAATAAATAAATAAATAAATAAATAAATAAATAAATAAATAAATAAATAAATAAATAAATAAATAAATAAATAAATAAATAAATAAATAAATAAATAAATAAATAAATAAATAAATAAATAAATAAATAAATAAATAAATAAATAAATAAATAAATAAATAAATAAATAAATAAATAAATAAATAAATAAATAAATAAATAAATAAATAAATAAATAAATAAATAAATAAATAAATAAATAAATAAATAAATAAATAAATAAATAAATAAATAAATAAATAAATAAATAAATAAATAAATAAATAAATAAATAAATAAATAAATAAATAAATAAATAAATAAATAAATAAATAAATAAATAAATAAATAAATAAATAAATAAATAAATAAATAAATAAATAAATAAATAAATAAATAAATAAATAAATAAATAAATAAATAAATAAATAAATAAATAAATAAATAAATAAATAAATAAATAAATAAATAAATAAATAAATATATACCATCTTGTATGAGGTCAGACATGGAGCTGCATATCATATATTTATTTATCTAATATTGTATAAGGTCATTCATGGAGTCATATAAAATATTATATGCAACATCTAATTTAATAAAGCTTCATATATTGTAGTTGGAGCAACACATGATTCGATATCCTTTTATATGGCACCATATGCAATTTTGGGTGTAAAACTTAATACAAGATACATTCACATATAATTATGTAAAGTACTGTGTATGACCGTATATAAATATATTAAATAATATGTTACTATATCTAAACTTTTTTAGTCGGGTATATTTAATAGATAGTAATAATAATGTTCCTAAACTTTCGGTTTTTCTGTGCTAAATATGTAAAACTTTACGATAATTATTCAATGGTTATGAATTAATTAAATATTTAATTATAAAAAAATGTATTAAAAATATAACGTAAAAAAGTTTAATTTTAATAAATCCCGAAATCCCGAAAAATCCCGAAAAATTCCGGGATCCCGAAAAATTCCGTAATCCCGAAAAATCCCGGGATTAGGTTTTTTAAATCCCGAATCCCGGGATTTTTAAATGTCAATCCCGTTTGGCATCCCTAGTCTGGACCCATGGGTTCCGAACCTAATGGGGTCTTCCCGCAATCGGAAATTTAAATGAGATGTAATCCAATGATCCAATGATCAGTTTTTATTTATTTTTCCAATTTTTATTTACAACTCATTTTAAATAATTTTAACCTAACCGAGAACTGGTAACAATGACCGTCGTCTCGTTGTAGCGAAATCGACCAAGGGCTTTGGTGGGAATCGAACCCACGACCCCCTGTTTCATAGGCTAGCACGCTACCAACTAGCCTACAGGTGCCCCTAAATGAGATGTACTCAACAAATTTAATTTTTTCCCATTTTCTAGTTTTTTCTTTTTCTTATTTTTCAGAAAAATTTAGATAAAAAGAAATAAAAAACATGGCAATGGAGCTAAATCATTATTGAATTTAGTTAAGTTTTCCACTTTTTAAATAATTTTTCTTTTTGAGTGTGGTATAAAATTAAATTGCATTTAGCTCCTTTTTAAAAATTGAATTAAAATTTTGTCAAGTATGAAACATTTTTCGAAAAATGCTACATTTTGGTGATGAGTATAAAAAAACAGTACAAAAACAGTACACGCTTTAAAAAAAAGTACTTTTGCGTACCTAAAACAGTGCTGTGCATAAAACAGTACTTTTTATAAAAAACAGTACATGCACTGTTTAAAACAGTACGAATGGCAACCCTACAAACAAACTAACATGTCATTTTTATACCCTCCACTTAGTGATAGAGGGTATACATAAGTTTGTCATTCAGTTTGTAACTCATCGAAATATCGATCTGGGACCCCATAAAGTATATATATTCATGATGCCCGATCGATTTTAAGACATTCTAGCGATGTCCGTCTGTCTGTCTGTGGAAAATGCTGTCACGGACAAAATATTGCACAGAGATGACTGAAACTTTACATATTTATTGAAAGTTCTCCCGAGAAGTTTGGTATTGCATTTGAGCGATATCGGTTCAGTGGTTCAAAAGTTATGAACGAAAGTGTAAGCACACCTCAAAAATTTCAGTACATTCAACATAACCTAAAAATACAAAATGCTTTAGTTCGGCTTCTGGTTGACATATGTGAACATAATTGAACACCAAATGGTATTTAAACAAGTACGAACATATTTTTTGACAAAAAAAGAAAAAAATCGCGGATTTTTTTTTACCAAAATTTTTTTTCGCGGAAATTTTTTTTCAAAAAATTTTTTTTTTTCAAAAGTAATTTCCTTTTAAATAAAGTTTTTTGCAATAACCTTTTTGAAATTGTGGAGGGTATCACTACATTCGGCAAGGCCGAATTTAACTTTTTTACTTGTTATATATATATAAGGATAAGGATATTCACTGAAGCTGTAATATAATTTTTTATGGTTTTATTTAAAAAAAAAAAATGCTCAATCGTTATAAATTGCAGTTTGGAATTTTATTTTGATGTTATTTTCTTACATTTTCGCCATTAACAAATTTGACATTTGTTTAACTATCACTTATTTAGTTTTCTATGAAAGTGCCACAAAAACGCATACATCGGTGAATATTCCATATATTTACCAGTTCGGAGTAAAACTCCTGCTTGGAAAAGACAAAACATATTTTAGACTATCTTTCTAACGGATTTTCAATGTGTTTTTAACGAGCTTTTAAAAATATCAAAAAAAATAAGTGTAAACCCCTATTTTTTGAAAAAATAGTCTGTTTTAAATGTATTTAAAAAACCGGTTAACCGACAGAAAAAAAATTGGGTTTCGGTGCGAAAGAAATTTTTTAATTCCGGTAACCTAAATTTTTAAAAAAAAAATAGGTTTTTCGGTTAACCGGTTTAGAAACACCAATCTGTAATAAAAACAAGTTAGAAAGTTATAGTCGGTCAAGACCGACCATATAATACCCTACACCAGTGCTTTCCGGAATATGAGTCCCCAGTCAAACATGGACCGATTGGATATTTCTTTTGCTAGATCTTTAATAAGTGTAAAAAACACTCACAAATTTCAAGATGATACCTGATAAAACACGATTATTAGACTCATTTTAACCAAATCTAGAGGGGACGCTTGTCTGGGAACTACGTCTAATTTAGAACCGATTTTTTCAATTTCAATAGGCTTCGTCCTTGAGCCAATAAAAGCTTAAGTTTCAATTTTCAGACAAATCGATTAAAAATTGCAACATGTATCGTGTGCACTATGTTTACATGGAGAGACGGACATCGCTATATCGACTCAAAAAGTGATTCTGAGTCGGTCGGTATATTTGAAGGTGGGTCTTGGACCAATATTTCGGGTAGTTACAAACATCAGCACAAAGTCATTATACCCTTTACCACAGAGTGGTGTAGGGTATAAATATTTCCATTTGCCGTAGTTTTCTATTTTCTGTTTAACGCATATAATTTTTGTTAACAGAAAAACAACCCTTTATCAAAAAATATACTCCAAAAACAAGAAAGCAACATTAAGGCTTTGAAAATAAAACATAATAGAATCTATTTTTGAGGAAATTCGTTGCGGATTTTTTTTATACAAAGTGATTGAAAACAATTTCCACTTCAATCCCTCACCCTTAAAAAATGAGTTAGTAGTGTAATTTTGAATTCGCTAAAATATGCAATGTGTTGGTTCCCAAGAAATTAAAAATTTTGTATACACTCCACTTACAAGGCAGGTCTTTCAATGAACACCCAGAGATTTTTGTGAAATTTGAGATATGTTGTTTATAACGAAAATTAGATATGTATTGTTTCTTAGTTTCCAAATCTATATTTAAGGAGGTCGATTTGTATGTGGCGACGGGTATTTTTTTAGTTTTTAAACGTTTTGCTCCTCTCATTGTCAGTGCCCTGGAGAGGACTTAAGTAAAATGTTGGCGTTACCCCAATTTTTGAGCGAATTATGTTTTTAGGTGATAAAAGAAAGAGAATGAGCCAAAAAAAGTACTTTTTTTGGCGGGCAAAAAAAAAAAAAAACAATTAAAAAAACAAAAAAGAATTTGTTCTTTCAAATGCATTAAAATTTTTTTATACCAATGTAAATTCACCACATACACTGAAAAAACCCTATACTGAAATTAAGTCAACACTGTAATTAATTTAAGAAATAAATTTTTTTTGAATTTATTTCAATTTAACTTAATACAATAAGGTAAAAATAAAAATTGAGAAAATAAGTAAATTGAAGGATAATTACAGAGATTTTGGTCCACGACATGTTGTATTCATTTTCCATGTAAAATTTTACGCACAGAAAATCTATATATATAAAAATGGATGTGTGTATGTATGTGGGTATGTATGTATGTATGTTCCGTATGGACTCGAAAACGGCTGGACCGATCTTGATGAAATTTTCAGGGAATATTCAGAATATCCTGGCGAGTAACACTGTCAAGTCAGATTTTTGATTTTCTGTCGGTGGGCGGAGGGGCGTGGCAAAATCAAATTTTTATATTCCACCACTAATAACATCTATATATAAAAAACGGATGGACCGATTTTGATGAAATTTAAACCAAAGATAGTACTAACCGAGTACTAACTATATGCCAAATTAGAGCGTGATCGGACAAATGGGCGTAAAATGTCATGCTTTTTTGCCTGTGGGCGGAGGGGTGGGAAAAACCGAATTTTCACATTGCACCACTAATGACATCTATATATAAAAAACGGTTGGACCGATTTTGATGAAATTTAAACCAAAGATAGTTCTAACCGAGTACTAACTATGTGCCAAATAAGAGCGTGATCGGACAAGTGGGCGTAAAATGTCATGCCCTTTTGTATTGAATTTTATTTCTGCATGCTCCGCAATAACGCAAAAACTGTTGATTTGATTTTAATTAAATTTTCAGCACTGATAGTGTTAACCGAGTGCGGAACTATAGGCCATGTTATACTACGATTGGAAAAAGCGGCGTAAAATGCCACGCCCCTTTGTACTATACTGGACATTGTCTGCCTGTTTCGCAATCACACAAAAACAGCTGAACCGATTTTCTTGACATTTTCACTACATACAGTGCTAACCAAGTGCATATGTAGGCCATATAAGATCGTTATTGGAAAAAGGAATCAAAATTGCAACGCCCTTAGTACTATACTGACCACGATTGAACAAAGAGGCGTAAAGTGACACGCCCCACAGTGATTCGTTCCCATATATCGAGTGGGCAAAAATAGAATATTGGTCGCAGATTTCTGAAATTTGGTACACAAGCATTAAAATATCTAATCAAGAAAAAAACGAGTTTTTGGAAAAATCGGAGCAAGGACACGCCTACCCCCCATATATCCTGAAATTTAAATATGTGATTAAAACTACAAAAATGGTCACAAAATTCCCAAACTTTGTCATTGTTACCAATTTTGATATAGTATTTTATGTGTAAATTTTTTTCTAGATTGAAGCAAGGACTCGTGTGGCTGCCATATATCCTTTTTCTTAAAAATATTGTAAATCGCTCAAAAATTACTCGATACCCTTGAAATTTTTTGTAAAAATTTGAATAAGTGATGTCAATGTGTGTGCCAAATTTCGCTGAAATCGATTTTGTAAAACAAAAGTTATTTACATATCCTTTTTAAAAACTGCAATAAAGTGTTAATATAGTTTATTCACAAAAATAAGATAGAAAGAGTTGTCAACGATTTTCCAAATTTGGTACGCAAGCACAAAATTAATTAGTAGAAAAAAAATAAAAATTTTGAGCAAATCGGTCGAAGGACATTTGTACCTGTCGTATATCCTGAAACATAAAAGAGCAGTTTTAGCCAAAAAACTTGCTATAAAATTACTAAACTTGGTTATTGTCTTAGGAATTTAGATAACTATCGACGTACAATATTTGTATTTTAATCTGAGCAAGGACTCGCGTGGCTGCCATATATCCTTTTTCTTGAAATCGCTGTAACTATTTTAAAAATGTTTCAATTGCTATCAAATTTTTAATATAGATTAGATCAAATGGCGGTAATAAGTGTGCCAAATTTCGTTGAGTTGCTTGCGGTAACAAAAAAGCTGTTAATATATCCTTTTTTTAAATATAGTCAAAAATATAAAAATACATAATAACTGCAAAAACAAAACATTCGCAACACTTATTTCCTATTGCATTACGAAAATAAATTTATTCAAAATAAGTTTTAAGTAAACTCGTTTAATATTTGCTTTATTCCTAAGTATTTACCCCGTTAATAACAAAAAACTTGAAAAAAAAAATTTTTTTTTTTGGGTACTTAAAATTTTTATTTTTTTTTTTTTCGTTTTTTTCAAAAACTTAGTTATTTTTATTATTTGATCGTATAGAAAACAGTCTAGGATGTTAAAAAAATCAATAAAAAATAATTTCTAAGCACGAACTTTTTTTATGTATCTCAAAAAAATTTTGGTTTTGATTTGGGATACCAACGAAAATCAAATACTGGTTTTAAAGCAAAATGGCCCACTGTATACTTATTTTATTTAATTATTTACTATAAATTTATGGTATACAATACAATAAATCCTTTTATATAAAAAAAACACTAAAATGTTGATGTATTTTTTAAATTTATTTACAGTAAATAAAATAAATAAAAAAAAAATAATCCAATTTTAGATTTTTTTTTAAAATTTTTTTTTTTCAACTTAAAAAAAAAACTTAGTTATTTTTATTTTTATATCTTATAAATCTTATAAAACATAGTTAAAGCTACAAAAAAAATAAAAAACAAAAAAATTTTATTCACGAACTTTTTTTATGAAGGCCATTAAAATTTGGTGATTTTGGGGATTTTAGTAAAAGTCATAGATAACTTTTAAAGCAAAACGGCCCACGTACTGCATATTTTTTTTCTGATTTTTTATTATATTTTTACAGAATACTATATAATATATCAATGTGTAAAGAAAAAATACTTAATATTGGATTTTTTTTCTAATATTTTTTCCATTAATAATATAGCTTTTGAAAAAAATTAAATAAAGACACAAAAAAAACCTAACTTTTTTCCAACTTCAGACAAAAACTTAGTTATTTTTATTGTTTTGCCTTATAAACCATAGTCCGAGCTATCAAAAAAGCGAAAAAAATAATTTTTTGACTCACGAACTTTTTTTATGCATTCCATCAAAATTTGTCAATTTTTGGGAATTCGGTAGAAAAAATATAGATTTCAGAGCAATACAAAAATGTATTTTAAGATTAATTCTAAAAAAATGCAAATACAACATTTAGCTAATATATTAAAGTAACTTTTGCAAAAAAAAGTTCGTTGATTTCTTTAAAATTCGATTTTTCATAATTATTTTAGTAAACCTATAAAAATCAATTTTTAGGGTTTAACACAATAGCGTTGAATTTCTATACTTTAGCGCCATCTTGTGGCAACATATGACTTCTTAAAAATCAGAAAAGTACATATTTCTTTTAGTTTACTATTAAACTGTAAAAATACAAAAAATCATCAACATTGAAGACATACTTTTTTTTTTGATTTTTGCCAATGAAACGAATCACTGTGCGCCCCTTTGTTTTATACTGAACGTTATATTTGCCTGTTTTGAAATCACGCAAAAACGGATAAGCCGAATCTGTTACTACTGATAGAACTAACCGAGCGGGAACTGTAGGTCATATGTATAGCGCGATTCGGCAAAAGGGTTTAAAATATCACTCCCGGTTTTCATAAATAAAAAGTTATTTCCTCCTCTTTCGCAATCACACAAAAACGACCAAACTGATGTAAATGAAATTTGCAGCACAGATAGTACTAATCGAGGATACAGCATGGAACTTTAGACTATTACGATTCGATAAAAATGCGTTAAATGACACGCCCCTTTGTACTATACTTAACGTTATGTCTGTCTGTTTCGAAATCACGCAAAAACGGCTGAACCGATTTTGTTGAGATTTCTCTATAGATAGTGCTAAGGGTGGAACCAAAGGTTCCAGCTGGACCTGGACCCGTGCTTAAATTTTGTCCGACACTATATTTAAATTAAGATGCAATATAAAGCAGTTTTTTTCTTCGGGCCAGCAACGCGGACCTGGTATAGCTAGTCTATCTATATATATAAAAATGGATGTGTGTATGTATGTATGTATGTATGTGTGTATGTATGTTCCGTATGGACTCGAAAACGGCTGGACCGATCTTGATGAAATTTTCAGGGAATATTCAGAATAGCCTAGGGAGTAACACTGTGTGGTCAGATTTTTGATTTTTTGCATGTGGGCGGAGGGGCGTGGCAAAATTGAATTTTTACATTGCACCACTAATGACATCTATATATAACTAGCTATACCCGGTCCGCGTTGCTGGCCCTAATAAAAAAAACCGTTTTATATTGCATCTTAATTAAAATATAGTGTCGGACAAAATTAAAGCACGGGTCTGGGTCCAGCCTCGGTTAGAACAATCTATAGAGAAATCTCAGCAAAATCGGTTCAGCGGTTTTTGCGTGATTTCAAAACAGACAGACATAACGTTAAGTATAGAACAAAGAGGTGTGTCATTTAACGCATTTTTATCGAATCGTGATAGTCTAAAGTTCCATGCTGCATCCTCGATTAGTTCTACCCTCGGTTAGCACAATCTATAGAGAAATCTCAACAAAATCGGTTCAGCGGTTTTTGCGTGATTTCAAAACAGACAGACATAACGTTAAGTATAGTATAAAGGGGCGTGTCATTTTACGCATTTTTATCGAATCGTGATAGTCTTAAGTTCCATGCTGCATCCTCGATTAGTACTATCTGTGCTGCAAATTTTATTGACATCAGTTTTTGTGTGATTGCGAAAGAGGAGGAAATAACTTTTTATTTATGAAAAACGGGAGTGACATTTTACCCTTTTGCCTAATCGCGCTCTACATATGACCAACAGTTCCCGCTCGGTTAGTTCTATCAGTAGGGACAGATTCGGCTTATTCGTTTTTGCGTGATTTCAAAACAGGCAGATATACAGGCTGACAACGTCCAGTATAGTACAAAGAGCCTGGCATTTTACGCCCCCTTTTTCCAATCGAAGTATAACATGGCCTATAGTTCCGCACTCGGTTAACACAATCAGTGCTGAAAATTTAATTAAAATCGAATCAACAGTTTTCGCGTTATTGCGGAGCATGCAGAAATGACATTCAATTCAATACAAAGGGGCATGGCATTTTACGCTCATTTGTCCGATCACGCTCTAATTGGAAGCATAGTTAGTACTTGGTTAGTACTATCGTTGGTTTAAATTTCATTAAAATCGGTCCATCCGTTTTTTATATATAGCTGTCATTAGTGGTGCAATGTAAAAATTCGATTTTGCCCACCCCTCGCCACCAAAGGCAAAAAAGCATGGCATTTTACGCTCATTTGTTCGATCACGCTCATATTTGGCATATAGTTAGAACTCGGTTAGTTCTATCTTTGGTTTAAATTTCATCAAAATCGGTCAATCCGTTTTCTTTATATATAGATGTCATTAGTGGGGGAATGTCAAAATTTGATTTTGCCACGCCCCTCCGCCCACCGACAGAAAATCACAAATCTGACTGCACAGTGTTACTCCCCAGGCTATTCTGAATATTCCCTGAAAATTTCATCAAGATCGGTCCAGCCGTTTTCGAGTCCATACGGAACATACATACACACATACATACATACATACACACATCCATTTTTATATATATAGACTAGCTATACCCGGTCCGCGTTGCTGGCCCTAATAAAAAAACCGTTTTATGTTGCATCTTAATTAAAATATAGTGTCGGACAAAACTAAAGCACGGGTCTGGGTCCAGCCTCGGTTAGAACAATCTATAGAAAAATCTCAGCAAAATCGGTTCAGCGGTTTTTGCGTGATTTTAAAACAGACAGACATAACGTTAAGTATAGAACAAAGAGGCGTGTCATTTAACGCATTTTTATCGAATCGTGATAGTCTAAAGTTCCATGCTGCATCCTCGATTAGTTCTACCCTCGGTTAGCACAATCTATAGAGAAATCTCAACAAAATCGGTTCAGCGGTTTTTGCGTGATTTCAAAACAGACAGACATAACGTTAAGTATAGTACAAAGGGGCGTGTCATTTTACGCATTTTTATCGAATCGTGATAGTCTAAAGTTCCATGCTGCATCCTCGATTAGTACTATCTGTGCTGCAAATTTCATTGACATCAGTTTTTGTGTGATTGCGAAAGAGGATGAAATAACTTTTTATTTATGAAAAACGGGAGTGACATTTTTTACCCTTTTGTCTAATCGCGCTCTACATATGACCAACAGTTCCCGCTCGGTTAGTTCTATCAGTAGGGACAGATTCGGCTTATTCGTTTTTGCGTGATTTCAAAACAGGCAGATATACAGGCTGACAACGTCCAGTATAGTACAAAGAGCGTGGCATTTTACGCCCCCTTTTTCCAATCGAAGTATAACATGGTTAACACAATCAGTGCTGAAAATTTAATTAAAATCGAATCAACAGTTTTCGCGTTATTGCGGAGCATGCAGAAATGACATTCAATTCAATACAAAGGGGCATGGCATTTTACGCTCATTTGTCCGATCACGCTCTAATTGGGCGCATAGTTAGTACTTGGTTAGTACTATCGTTGGTTTAAATTTCAACAAAATCGGTCCATCCGTTTTTTATATATAGCTGTCATTAGTGGTGCAATGTAAAAATTCGATTTTGCCCACCCCTCGCCACCAAAAGGCAAAAAAGCATGGCATTTTACGCCCATTTGTTCGATCACGCTCTAATTTGGCTTATAGTTAGTACTCGGTTAGTTCTATCTTTGGTTTAAATTTCATGAAAATCGGTCAATCCGTTTTCTTTATATATAGATGTCATTAGTGGGGGAATGTCAAAATTTGATTTTGCCACGCCTCTCCGCCCACCGACAGAAAATCACAAATCTTACCGCACAGTGTTACTCCCCAGGCTATTCTGAATATTCCCTGAAAATTTCATCAATATCGGTCCAGCCGTTTTCGAGTCCATACGGAACATACATACACACATACATACATACATACATACACACATCCATTTTTATATATATAGAAAAACGGATGGACCGATTTTGATGAAATTTAAACCAAAGATAGTACTAACCGAGTACTAACCATATGCCAAATTAGAGCGTGATCGGGCAAATGGGCGTAAAATGACATGCGTTTTTGTCTGTGGGCGGAGGGGTGGGCAAAATCGCATTTTTACATTGCACCACTAATGACATCCCTATTATTAATATTATAAATCTGATTGTTGGTTTGTCTGTCTGTCTGTCTGTCTGTCTGTCTGTCTGTCTGTCTGTCTGTCTGTCTGTCTGTCTGTCTGTCTGTCTGTCTGTCTGTCTGTCTGTCTGTCTGTCTGTCTGTCTGTCTGTCTGTCTGTCTGTCTGTCTGTCTGTCTGTCTGTCTGTCTGTCTGTCTGTCTGTCTGTCTGTCTGTCTGTCTGTCTGTCTGTCTGTCTGTCTGTCTGTCTGTCTGTCTGTCTGTCTGTCTGTCTGTCTGTCTGTCTGTCTGTCTGTCTGTCTGTCTGTCTGTCTGTCTGTCTGTCTGTCTGTCTGTCTGTCTGTCTGTCTGTCTGTCTGTCTGTCTGTCTGTCTGTCTGTCTGTCTGTCTGTCTGTCTGTCTGTCTGTCTGTCTGTCTGTCTGTCTGTCTGTCTGTCTGTCTGTCTGTCTGTCTGTCTGTCTGTCTGTCTGTCTGTCTGTCTGTCTGTCTGTCTGTCTGTCTGTCTGTCTGTCTGTCTGTCTGTCTGTCTGTCTGTCTGTCTGTCTGTCTGTCTGTCTGTCTGTCTGTCTGTCTGTCTGTCTGTCTGTCTGTCTGTCTGTCTGTCTGTCTGTCTGTCTGTCTGTCTGTCTGTCTGTCTGTCTGTCTGTCTGTCTGTCTGTCTGTCTGTCTGTCTGTCTGTCTGTCTGTCTGTCTGTCTGTCTGTCTGTCTGTCTGTCTGTCTGTCTGTCTGTCTGTCTGTCTGTCTGTCTGTCTGTCTGTCTGTCTGTCTGTCTGTCTGTCTGTCTGTCTGTCTGTCTGTCTGTCTGTCTGTCTGTCTGTCTGTCTGTCTGTCTGTCTGTCTGTCTGTCTGTCTGTCTGTCTGTCTGTCTGTCTGTCTGTCTGTCTGTCTGTCTGTCTGTCTGTCTGTCTGTCTGTCTGTCTGTCTGTCTGTCTGTCTGTCTGTCTGTCTGTCTGTCTGTCTGTCTGTCTGTCTGTCTGTCTGTCTGTCTGTCTGTCTGTCTGTCTGTCTGTCTGTCTGTCTGTCTGTCTGTCTGTCTGTCTGTCTGTCTGTCTGTCTGTCTGTCTGTCTGTCTGTCTGTCTGTCTGTCTGTCTGTCTGTCTGTCTGTCTGTCTGTCTGTCTGTCTGTCTGTCTGTCTGTCTGTCTGTCTGTCTGTCTGTCTGTCTGTCTGTCTGTCTGTCTGTCTGTCTGTCTGTCTGTCTGTCTGTCTGTCTGTCTGTCTGTCTGTCTGTCTGTCTGTCTGTCTGTCTGTCTGTCTGTCTGTCTGTCTGTCTGTCTGTCTGTCTGTCTGTCTGTCTGTCTGTCTGTCTGTCTGTCTGTCTGTCTGTCTGTCTGTCTGTCTGTCTGTCTGTCTGTCTGTCTGTCTGTCTGTCTGTCTGTCTGTCTGTCTGTCTGTCTGTCTGTCTGTCTGTCTGTCTGTCTGTCTGTCTGTCTGTCTGTCTGTCTGTCTGTCTGTCTGTCTGTCTGTCTGTCTGTCTGTCTGTCTGTCTGTCTGTCTGTCTGTCTGTCTGTCTGTCTGTCTGTCTGTCTGTCTGTCTGTCTGTCTGTCTGTCTGTCTGTCTGTCTGTCTGTCTGTCTGTCTGTCTGTCTGTCTGTCTGTCTGTCTGTCTGTCTGTCTGTCTGTCTGTCTGTCTGTCTGTCTGTCTGTCTGTCTGTCTGTCTGTCTGTCTGTCTGTCTGTCTGTCTGTCTGTCTGTCTGTCTGTCTGTCTGTCTGTCTGTCTGTCTGTCTGTCTGTCTGTCTGTCTGTCTGTCTGTCTGTCTGTCTGTCTGTCTGTCTGTCTGTCTGTCTGTCTGTCTGTCTGTCTGTCTGTCTGTCTGTCTGTCTGTCTGTCTGTCTGTCTGTCTGTCTGTCTGTCTGTCTGTCTGTCTGTCTGTCTGTCTGTCTGTCTGTCTGTCTGTCTGTCTGTCTGTCTGTCTGTCTGTCTGTCTGTCTGTCTGTCTGTCTGTCTGTCTGTCTGTCTGTCTGTCTGTCTGTCTGTCTGTCTGTCTGTCTGTCTGTCTGTCTGTCTGTCTGTCTGTCTGTCTGTCTGTCTGTCTGTCTGTCTGTCTGTCTGTCTGTCTGTCTGTCTGTCTGTCTGTCTGTCTGTCTGTCTGTCTGTCTGTCTGTCTGTCTGTCTGTCTGTCTGTCTGTCTGTCTGTCTGTCTGTCTGTCTGTCTGTCTGTCTGTCTGTCTGTCTGTCTGTCTGTCTGTCTGTCTGTCTGTCTGTCTGTCTGTCTGTCTGTCTGTCTGTCTGTCTGTCTGTCTGTCTGTCTGTCTGTCTGTCTGTCTGTCTGTCTGTCTGTCTGTCTGTCTGTCTGTCTGTCTGTCTGTCTGTCTGTCTGTCTGTCTGTCTGTCTGTCTGTCTGTCTGTCTGTCTGTCTGTCTGTCTGTCTGTCTGTCTGTCTGTCTGTCTGTCTGTCTGTCTGTCTGTCTGTCTGTCTGTCTGTCTGTCTGTCTGTCTGTCTGTCTGTCTGTCTGTCTGTCTGTCTGTCTGTCTGTCTGTCTGTCTGTCTGTCTGTCTGTCTGTCTGTCTGTCTGTCTGTCTGTCTGTCTGTCTGTCTGTCTGTCTGTCTGTCTGTCTGTCTGTCTGTCTGTCTGTCTGTCTGTCTGTCTGTCTGTCTGTCTGTCTGTCTGTCTGTCTGTCTGTCTGTCTGTCTGTCTGTCTGTCTGTCTGTCTGTCTGTCTGTCTGTCTGTCTGTCTGTCTGTCTGTCTGTCTGTCTGTCTGTCTGTCTGTCTGTCTGTCTGTCTGTCTGTCTGTCTGTCTGTCTGTCTGTCTGTCTGTCTGTCTGTCTGTCTGTCTGTCTGTCTGTCTGTCTGTCTGTCTGTCTGTCTGTCTGTCTGTCTGTCTGTCTGTCTGTCTGTCTGTCTGTCTGTCTGTCTGTCTGTCTGTCTGTCTGTCTGTCTGTCTGTCTGTCTGTCTGTCTGTCTGTCTGTCTGTCTGTCTGTCTGTCTGTCTGTCTGTCTGTCTGTCTGTCTGTCTGTCTGTCTGTCTGTCTGTCTGTCTGTCTGTCTGTCTGTCTGTCTGTCTGTCTGTCTGTCTGTCTGTCTGTCTGTCTGTCTGTCTGTCTGTCTGTCTGTCTGTCTGTCTGTCTGTCTGTCTGTCTGTCTGTCTGTCTGTCTGTCTGTCTGTCTGTCTGTCTGTCTGTCTGTCTGTCTGTCTGTCTGTCTGTCTGTCTGTCTGTCTGTCTGTCTGTCTGTCTGTCTGTCTGTCTGTCTGTCTGTCTGTCTGTCTGTCTGTCTGTCTGTCTGTCTGTCTGTCTGTCTGTCTGTCTGTCTGTCTGTCTGTCTGTCTGTCTGTCTGTCTGTCTGTCTGTCTGTCTGTCTGTCTGTCTGTCTGTCTGTCTGTCTGTCTGTCTGTCTGTCTGTCTGTCTGTCTGTCTGTCTGTCTGTCTGTCTGTCTGTCTGTCTGTCTGTCTGTCTGTCTGTCTGTCTGTCTGTCTGTCTGTCTGTCTGTCTGTCTGTCTGTCTGTCTGTCTGTCTGTCTGTCTGTCTGTCTGTCTGTCTGTCTGTCTGTCTGTCTGTCTGTCTGTCTGTCTGTCTGTCTGTCTGTCTGTCTGTCTGTCTGTCTGTCTGTCTGTCTGTCTGTCTGTCTGTCTGTCTGTCTGTCTGTCTGTCTGTCTGTCTGTCTGTCTGTCTGTCTGTCTGTCTGTCTGTCTGTCTGTCTGTCTGTCTGTCTGTCTGTCTGTCTGTCTGTCTGTCTGTCTGTCTGTCTGTCTGTCTGTCTGTCTGTCTGTCTGTCTGTCTGTCTGTCTGTCTGTCTGTCTGTCTGTCTGTCTGTCTGTCTGTCTGTCTGTCTGTCTGTCTGTCTGTCTGTCTGTCTGTCTGTCTGTCTGTCTGTCTGTCTGTCTGTCTGTCTGTCTGTCTGTCTGTCTGTCTGTCTGTCTGTCTGTCTGTCTGTCTGTCTGTCTGTCTGTCTGTCTGTCTGTCTGTCTGTCTGTCTGTCTGTCTGTCTGTCTGTCTGTCTGTCTGTCTGTCTGTCTGTCTGTCTGTCTGTCTGTCTGTCTGTCTGTCTGTCTGTCTGTCTGTCTGTCTGTCTGTCTGTCTGTCTGTCTGTCTGTCTGTCTGTCTGTCTGTCTGTCTGTCTGTCTGTCTGTCTGTCTGTCTGTCTGTCTGTCTGTCTGTCTGTCTGTCTGTCTGTCTGTCTGTCTGTCTGTCTGTCTGTCTGTCTGTCTGTCTGTCTGTCTGTCTGTCTGTCTGTCTGTCTGTCTGTCTGTCTGTCTGTCTGTCTGTCTGTCTGTCTGTCTGTCTGTCTGTCTGTCTGTCTGTCTGTCTGTCTGTCTGTCTGTCTGTCTGTCTGTCTGTCTGTCTGTCTGTCTGTCTGTCTGTCTGTCTGTCTGTCTGTCTGTCTGTCTGTCTGTCTGTCTGTCTGTCTGTCTGTCTGTCTGTCTGTCTGTCTGTCTGTCTGTCTGTCTGTCTGTCTGTCTGTCTGTCTGTCTGTCTGTCTGTCTGTCTGTCTGTCTGTCTGTCTGTCTGTCTGTCTGTCTGTCTGTCTGTCTGTCTGTCTGTCTGTCTGTCTGTCTGTCTGTCTGTCTGTCTGTCTGTCTGTCTGTCTGTCTGTCTGTCTGTCTGTCTGTCTGTCTGTCTGTCTGTCTGTCTGTCTGTCTGTCTGTCTGTCTGTCTGTCTGTCTGTCTGTCTGTCTGTCTGTCTGTCTGTCTGTCTGTCTGTCTGTCTGTCTGTCTGTCTGTCTGTCTGTCTGTCTGTCTGTCTGTCTGTCTGTCTGTCTGTCTGTCTGTCTGTCTGTCTGTCTGTCTGTCTGTCTGTCTGTCTGTCTGTCTGTCTGTCTGTCTGTCTGTCTGTCTGTCTGTCTGTCTGTCTGTCTGTCTGTCTGTCTGTCTGTCTGTCTGTCTGTCTGTCTGTCTGTCTGTCTGTCTGTCTGTCTGTCTGTCTGTCTGTCTGTCTGTCTGTCTGTCTGTCTGTCTGTCTGTCTGTCTGTCTGTCTGTCTGTCTGTCTGTCTGTCTGTCTGTCTGTCTGTCTGTCTGTCTGTCTGTCTGTCTGTCTGTCTGTCTGTCTGTCTGTCTGTCTGTCTGTCTGTCTGTCTGTCTGTCTGTCTGTCTGTCTGTCTGTCTGTCTGTCTGTCTGTCTGTCTGTCTGTCTGTCTGTCTGTCTGTCTGTCTGTCTGTCTGTCTGTCTGTCTGTCTGTCTGTCTGTCTGTCTGTCTGTCTGTCTGTCTGTCTGTCTGTCTGTCTGTCTGTCTGTCTGTCTGTCTGTCTGTCTGTCTGTCTGTCTGTCTGTCTGTCTGTCTGTCTGTCTGTCTGTCTGTCTGTCTGTCTGTCTGTCTGTCTGTCTGTCTGTCTGTCTGTCTGTCTGTCTGTCTGTCTGTCTGTCTGTCTGTCTGTCTGTCTGTCTGTCTGTCTGTCTGTCTGTCTGTCTGTCTGTCTGTCTGTCTGTCTGTCTGTCTGTCTGTCTGTCTGTCTGTCTGTCTGTCTGTCTGTCTGTCTGTCTGTCTGTCTGTCTGTCTGTCTGTCTGTCTGTCTGTCTGTCTGTCTGTCTGTCTGTCTGTCTGTCTGTCTGTCTGTCTGTCTGTCTGTCTGTCTGTCTGTCTGTCTGTCTGTCTGTCTGTCTGTCTGTCTGTCTGTCTGTCTGTCTGTCTGTCTGTCTGTCTGTCTGTCTGTCTGTCTGTCTGTCTGTCTGTCTGTCTGTCTGTCTGTCTGTCTGTCTGTCTGTCTGTCTGTCTGTCTGTCTGTCTGTCTGTCTGTCTGTCTGTCTGTCTGTCTGTCTGTCTGTCTGTCTGTCTGTCTGTCTGTCTGTCTGTCTGTCTGTCTGTCTGTCTGTCTGTCTGTCTGTCTGTCTGTCTGTCTGTCTGTCTGTCTGTCTGTCTGTCTGTCTGTCTGTCTGTCTGTCTGTCTGTCTGTCTGTCTGTCTGTCTGTCTGTCTGTCTGTCTGTCTGTCTGTCTGTCTGTCTGTCTGTCTGTCTGTCTGTCTGTCTGTCTGTCTGTCTGTCTGTCTGTCTGTCTGTCTGTCTGTCTGTCTGTCTGTCTGTCTGTCTGTCTGTCTGTCTGTCTGTCTGTCTGTCTGTCTGTCTGTCTGTCTGTCTGTCTGTCTGTCTGTCTGTCTGTCTGTCTGTCTGTCTGTCTGTCTGTCTGTCTGTCTGTCTGTCTGTCTGTCTGTCTGTCTGTCTGTCTGTCTGTCTGTCTGTCTGTCTGTCTGTCTGTCTGTCTGTCTGTCTGTCTGTCTGTCTGTCTGTCTGTCTGTCTGTCTGTCTGTCTGTCTGTCTGTCTGTCTGTCTGTCTGTCTGTCTGTCTGTCTGTCTGTCTGTCTGTCTGTCTGTCTGTCTGTCTGTCTGTCTGTCTGTCTGTCTGTCTGTCTGTCTGTCTGTCTGTCTGTCTGTCTGTCTGTCTGTCTGTCTGTCTGTCTGTCTGTCTGTCTGTCTGTCTGTCTGTCTGTCTGTCTGTCTGTCTGTCTGTCTGTCTGTCTGTCTGTCTGTCTGTCTGTCTGTCTGTCTGTCTGTCTGTCTGTCTGTCTGTCTGTCTGTCTGTCTGTCTGTCTGTCTGTCTGTCTGTCTGTCTGTCTGTCTGTCTGTCTGTCTGTCTGTCTGTCTGTCTGTCTGTCTGTCTGTCTGTCTGTCTGTCTGTCTGTCTGTCTGTCTGTCTGTCTGTCTGTCTGTCTGTCTGTCTGTCTGTCTGTCTGTCTGTCTGTCTGTCTGTCTGTCTGTCTGTCTGTCTGTCTGTCTGTCTGTCTGTCTGTCTGTCTGTCTGTCTGTCTGTCTGTCTGTCTGTCTGTCTGTCTGTCTGTCTGTCTGTCTGTCTGTCTGTCTGTCTGTCTGTCTGTCTGTCTGTCTGTCTGTCTGTCTGTCTGTCTGTCTGTCTGTCTGTCTGTCTGTCTGTCTGTCTGTCTGTCTGTCTGTCTGTCTGTCTGTCTGTCTGTCTGTCTGTCTGTCTGTCTGTCTGTCTGTCTGTCTGTCTGTCTGTCTGTCTGTCTGTCTGTCTGTCTGTCTGTCTGTCTGTCTGTCTGTCTGTCTGTCTGTCTGTCTGTCTGTCTGTCTGTCTGTCTGTCTGTCTGTCTGTCTGTCTGTCTGTCTGTCTGTCTGTCTGTCTGTCTGTCTGTCTGTCTGTCTGTCTGTCTGTCTGTCTGTCTGTCTGTCTGTCTGTCTGTCTGTCTGTCTGTCTGTCTGTCTGTCTGTCTGTCTGTCTGTCTGTCTGTCTGTCTGTCTGTCTGTCTGTCTGTCTGTCTGTCTGTCTGTCTGTCTGTCTGTCTGTCTGTCTGTCTGTCTGTCTGTCTGTCTGTCTGTCTGTCTGTCTGTCTGTCTGTCTGTCTGTCTGTCTGTCTGTCTGTCTGTCTGTCTGTCTGTCTGTCTGTCTGTCTGTCTGTCTGTCTGTCTGTCTGTCTGTCTGTCTGTCTGTCTGTCTGTCTGTCTGTCTGTCTGTCTGTCTGTCTGTCTGTCTGTCTGTCTGTCTGTCTGTCTGTCTGTCTGTCTGTCTGTCTGTCTGTCTGTCTGTCTGTCTGTCTGTCTGTCTGTCTGTCTGTCTGTCTGTCTGTCTGTCTGTCTGTCTGTCTGTCTGTCTGTCTGTCTGTCTGTCTGTCTGTCTGTCTGTCTGTCTGTCTGTCTGTCTGTCTGTCTGTCTGTCTGTCTGTCTGTCTGTCTGTCTGTCTGTCTGTCTGTCTGTCTGTCTGTCTGTCTGTCTGTCTGTCTGTCTGTCTGTCTGTCTGTCTGTCTGTCTGTCTGTCTGTCTGTCTGTCTGTCTGTCTGTCTGTCTGTCTGTCTGTCTGTCTGTCTGTCTGTCTGTCTGTCTGTCTGTCTGTCTGTCTGTCTGTCTGTCTGTCTGTCTGTCTGTCTGTCTGTCTGTCTGTCTGTCTGTCTGTCTGTCTGTCTGTCTGTCTGTCTGTCTGTCTGTCTGTCTGTCTGTCTGTCTGTCTGTCTGTCTGTCTGTCTGTCTGTCTGTCTGTCTGTCTGTCTGTCTGTCTGTCTGTCTGTCTGTCTGTCTGTCTGTCTGTCTGTCTGTCTGTCTGTCTGTCTGTCTGTCTGTCTGTCTGTCTGTCTGTCTGTCTGTCTGTCTGTCTGTCTGTCTGTCTGTCTGTCTGTCTGTCTGTCTGTCTGTCTGTCTGTCTGTCTGTCTGTCTGTCTGTCTGTCTGTCTGTCTGTCTGTCTGTCTGTCTGTCTGTCTGTCTGTCTGTCTGTCTGTCTGTCTGTCTGTCTGTCTGTCTGTCTGTCTGTCTGTCTGTCTGTCTGTCTGTCTGTCTGTCTGTCTGTCTGTCTGTCTGTCTGTCTGTCTGTCTGTCTGTCTGTCTGTCTGTCTGTCTGTCTGTCTGTCTGTCTGTCTGTCTGTCTGTCTGTCTGTCTGTCTGTCTGTCTGTCTGTCTGTCTGTCTGTCTGTCTGTCTGTCTGTCTGTCTGTCTGTCTGTCTGTCTGTCTGTCTGTCTGTCTGTCTGTCTGTCTGTCTGTCTGTCTGTCTGTCTGTCTGTCTGTCTGTCTGTCTGTCTGTCTGTCTGTCTGTCTGTCTGTCTGTCTGTCTGTCTGTCTGTCTGTCTGTCTGTCTGTCTGTCTGTCTGTCTGTCTGTCTGTCTGTCTGTCTGTCTGTCTGTCTGTCTGTCTGTCTGTCTGTCTGTCTGTCTGTCTGTCTGTCTGTCTGTCTGTCTGTCTGTCTGTCTGTCTGTCTGTCTGTCTGTCTGTCTGTCTGTCTGTCTGTCTGTCTGTCTGTCTGTCTGTCTGTCTGTCTGTCTGTCTGTCTGTCTGTCTGTCTGTCTGTCTGTCTGTCTGTCTGTCTGTCTGTCTGTCTGTCTGTCTGTCTGTCTGTCTGTCTGTCTGTCTGTCTGTCTGTCTGTCTGTCTGTCTGTCTGTCTGTCTGTCTGTCTGTCTGTCTGTCTGTCTGTCTGTCTGTCTGTCTGTCTGTCTGTCTGTCTGTCTGTCTGTCTGTCTGTCTGTCTGTCTGTCTGTCTGTCTGTCTGTCTGTCTGTCTGTCTGTCTGTCTGTCTGTCTGTCTGTCTGTCTGTTGTCTGTCTGTCTGTCTGTCTGTCTGTCTGTCTGTCTGTCTGTCTGTCTGTCTGTCTGTCTGTCTGTCTGTCTGTCTGTCTGTCTGTCTGTCTGTCTGTCTGTCTGTCTGTCTGTCTGTCTGTCTGTCTGTCTGTCTGTCTGTCTGTCTGTCTGTCTGTCTGTCTGTCTGTCTGTCTGTCTGTCTGTCTGTCTGTCTGTCTGTCTGTCTGTCTGTCTGTCTGTCTGTCTGTCTGTCTGTCTGTCTGTCTGTCTGTCTGTCTGTCTGTCTGTCTGTCTGTCTGTCTGTCTGTCTGTCTGTCTGTCTGTCTGTCTGTCTGTCTGTCTGTCTGTCTGTCTGTCTGTCTGTCTGTCTGTCTGTCTGTCTGTCTGTCTGTCTGTCTGTCTGTCTGTCTGTCTGTCTGTCTGTCTGTCTGTCTGTCTGTCTGTCTGTCTGTCTGTCTGTCTGTCTGTCTGTCTGTCTGTCTGTCTGTCTGTCTGTCTGTCTGTCTGTCTGTCTGTCTGTCTGTCTGTCTGTCTGTCTGTCTGTCTGTCTGTCTGTCTGTCTGTCTGTCTGTCTGTCTGTCTGTCTGTCTGTCTGTCTGTCTGTCTGTCTGTCTGTCTGTCTGTCTGTCTGTCTGTCTGTCTGTCTGTCTGTCTGTCTGTCTGTCTGTCTGTCTGTCTGTCTGTCTGTCTGTCTGTCTGTCTGTCTGTCTGTCTGTCTGTCTGTCTGTCTGTCTGTCTGTCTGTCTGTCTGTCTGTCTGTCTGTCTGTCTGTCTGTCTGTCTGTCTGTCTGTCTGTCTGTCTGTCTGTCTGTCTGTCTGTCTGTCTGTCTGTCTGTCTGTCTGTCTGTCTGTCTGTCTGTCTGTCTGTCTGTCTGTCTGTCTGTCTGTCTGTCTGTCTGTCTGTCTGTCTGTCTGTCTGTCTGTCTGTCTGTCTGTCTGTCTGTCTGTCTGTCTGTCTGTCTGTCTGTCTGTCTGTCTGTCTGTCTGTCTGTCTGTCTGTCTGTCTGTCTGTCTGTCTGTCTGTCTGTCTGTCTGTCTGTCTGTCTGTCTGTCTGTCTGTCTGTCTGTCTGTCTGTCTGTCTGTCTGTCTGTCTGTCTGTCTGTCTGTCTGTCTGTCTGTCTGTCTGTCTGTCTGTCTGTCTGTCTGTCTGTCTGTCTGTCTGTCTGTCTGTCTGTCTGTCTGTCTGTCTGTCTGTCTGTCTGTCTGTCTGTCTGTCTGTCTGTCTGTCTGTCTGTCTGTCTGTCTGTCTGTCTGTCTGTCTGTCTGTCTGTCTGTCTGTCTGTCTGTCTGTCTGTCTGTCTGTCTGTCTGTCTGTCTGTCTGTCTGTCTGTCTGTCTGTCTGTCTGTCTGTCTGTCTGTCTGTCTGTCTGTCTGTCTGTCTGTCTGTCTGTCTGTCTGTCTGTCTGTCTGTCTGTCTGTCTGTCTGTCTGTCTGTCTGTCTGTCTGTCTGTCTGTCTGTCTGTCTGTCTGTCTGTCTGTCTGTCTGTCTGTCTGTCTGTCTGTCTGTCTGTCTGTCTGTCTGTCTGTCTGTCTGTCTGTCTGTCTGTCTGTCTGTCTGTCTGTCTGTCTGTCTGTCTGTCTGTCTGTCTGTCTGTCTGTCTGTCTGTCTGTCTGTCTGTCTGTCTGTCTGTCTGTCTGTCTGTCTGTCTGTCTGTCTGTCTGTCTGTCTGTCTGTCTGTCTGTCTGTCTGTCTGTCTGTCTGTCTGTCTGTCTGTCTGTCTGTCTGTCTGTCTGTCTGTCTGTCTGTCTGTCTGTCTGTCTGTCTGTCTGTCTGTCTGTCTGTCTGTCTGTCTGTCTGTCTGTCTGTCTGTCTGTCTGTCTGTCTGTCTGTCTGTCTGTCTGTCTGTCTGTCTGTCTGTCTGTCTGTCTGTCTGTCTGTCTGTCTGTCTGTCTGTCTGTCTGTCTGTCTGTCTGTCTGTCTGTCTGTCTGTCTGTCTGTCTGTCTGTCTGTCTGTCTGTCTGTCTGTCTGTCTGTCTGTCTGTCTGTCTGTCTGTCTGTCTGTCTGTCTGTCTGTCTGTCTGTCTGTCTGTCTGTCTGTCTGTCTGTCTGTCTGTCTGTCTGTCTGTCTGTCTGTCTGTCTGTCTGTCTGTCTGTCTGTCTGTCTGTCTGTCTGTCTGTCTGTCTGTCTGTCTGTCTGTCTGTCTGTCTGTCTGTCTGTCTGTCTGTCTGTCTGTCTGTCTGTCTGTCTGTCTGTCTGTCTGTCTGTCTGTCTGTCTGTCTGTCTGTCTGTCTGTCTGTCTGTCTGTCTGTCTGTCTGTCTGTCTGTCTGTCTGTCTGTCTGTCTGTCTGTCTGTCTGTCTGTCTGTCTGTCTGTCTGTCTGTCTGTCTGTCTGTCTGTCTGTCTGTCTGTCTGTCTGTCTGTCTGTCTGTCTGTCTGTCTGTCTGTCTGTCTGTCTGTCTGTCTGTCTGTCTGTCTGTCTGTCTGTCTGTCTGTCTGTCTGTCTGTCTGTCTGTCTGTC
>CAWUER010000057.1:0-67749 GCA_963921195.1 Pegoplata infirma
TTTTATTTACACCCAAAAAAAAACGTGGGTATTTAATACTAAAAATTTAACTAATTTTAGTCCAAAAGGACCTAGTGCAGAAATTGGTAACCAATACTAAAATTTTTAACTAATATTAGTCAAAACCAGTAAAAATTACAAATGTTAGTACTTTGAAGATACTAAAATTAGTAACTTATTAGTAGATTTTGGTACAATATCACTTACTACACCTTTTACTGTAGAATTATTTTGAGTGTAGTAAATAATTATTTTTTATACCCTCCACTTAGTGTTAGAAGGTATATATATATAAATAAATTTGTCATTCCGTTTGTAACTCAACGAAATATCAGTCTTGTACACTAATTATTGATCATTGGTCGATTTTAAGAAACTCTAGCGAAGTCCGGCTGTCTGTTGAAATTTTGATTACGGCCAAAAAATTACACAGATATGACAGAACCTTACACTCAAAATAATAACTGTTAAATTACAGAAAAACTCTGCTAATTTAACAGAGTACACCATACTTTTCCAGCTAACAACATTTCTTGGTAATTTTACTAAAAAACTCTGTAAAATGATTTTGACAGAAAAAAACTGTTAATTTACAGAGTTTATAGTAAAGTATTGGTTAAATACGAAAGCTTTTTTACAGAGAAACTCTGTAATTTTACTATAAAACTCTGTAAAATGATTTGGACAAAAAAAAAAGCTGTTAATTTACAGAGTTTCCAGTAAAATATTAGTTAAATAAACTACCATTTAGCAAAGAAAACTATGTAAATTTACATATACTTATTTGTAAAATACATTTGATGGAAAAAAAAATACAGAAAAAACTCTGTAAATTTACAGAGTTTAGTTAAATGCATGTTATTTTGTAAAATTTTTATAAAATTTCTGAAAAATTTTTTTTGATAACTTTTTTTGCTACTATTTAAACTTTTACTCAAAAAATAAAAATATACAGATAAAATTTTGATGTTTGGTAACAAAAACTACTCAAAACAGAAAATTTTTTTGGTTATAAAAAAATACGAAGTATTTTGCTTAGATCTGTATTTTAGCAGAAAACTCTGTTAATTATCTGTAAAATTAAGATTACGAAGTAAAAAGTAATATAACAGATGACTCTTTGTTTTTTTGTCACAACAAAATACAAAGTATTTTCTTTAAATCTGTATTTTGACAGAAAACTCTGTCAAATATCTGTTGAATTGAGATTACAGTCATTTTACAGAGTATTTTACAGAGTTATTATTTTGAGTGTAAAAGTTGTCAAAAACCTTGAATTTTAGATAATAACAGTACTTTTCTTGGAGGGTTTCAGAACAAATTCTTGGAATGTGATTATTTAAAACTTTTGTACACTCTTATTAAAAGACTACCTATCATAAAGAATCTCATGATATCGAGTAATATCAACCAACTCAAGTATTTTCTTATAAATTTTGAGAAAAATAATCGAAAACACCCATGAACATTTTTTAGAACCGGTTCTGGCAACATCTGCTCTAGAACAGGACTCCAAATAATAAAAACAAGCTACAATTCTGTTACTCTTACTTTCGGGACAAGCTCCCTATACAAAAAACATCGGTGTAGCACCAGATTTATTAGAACAGGTTCTGTGGGGGAATAAGTTGTTCCACACCGGTTCTTTGCAACCAAATATTTAGCTGGGAAAAGATGTCTTAAAATTATACATTAAAAAAAAATTTTAAATTATTGGAACTTAAAAAAATCTTTTTTAATGAGATTTGTCCAATTTTAATGTAGGGATGAATTGTTGGGGAAATTTTTTTCGAATGTAGGGGAAAAATGGATTTTTTTTATAAGCGTAGGTAATTTCAATAAAATCTATTGGCAACACTGATATAAGACTTCTTTTTTATGAAAAATGTCTCAGAATCTGAGACTTTTTTCGTATAGAAAAATTTTCAGATTCTAAGAATTTTTTTCCACAGAAAAAGTCTCAGATTCTGAGACATTTTACTATAGAAAAAGTCTCATATTTTAAAGGATTATTGAGACATTTTTCCCATAGGGAGGTCTCTGATTATTAAATTTGTTTCGTACTGAAAAAAATTTAGATTATGAGACTTTTTTCTATAGAAAAAAGTCTTACAAGGGAAGTATCTCAACCCTTATGAACCGATTTGCATGAAACGTAAAATATAGATAAAAGAGACAATTCTAAGGTTGGGGTGTCTCGGCTTATCGGCCATATCGGGGATTTAGGGGTTCAAAACATGGGTCAAAAAATGGCGAAAAAATCGTTTTTTGGATTTTTCAGCCATTTCTTTCTAAGAAACTATATGATGTTTTCATATGAGAAGAAAGGATTTTTTAATGCCTATCCAACGGTGGCATAACCTTGTAAAAGTTTGGCTTCGTTAAATACTTTTTTTATGAAAATATGTAAATTTGGGGGGGGGGGTATTTATATGAATACATAGGCCTACGATGTCCATATGAATACGAAATAATCCTTATTAAATTTAAGTCGACACGTATTTTTTCTCTAGAGGATATTCCTGTTAGTTCGGGAGTTATCGAAATTTTCCCGGAGGTCCACATTGTTTCATAAGGGGACAACGAAATTTTGAAACACTGATATGGCCGAAAAGCCGAGACTCCCCAACCTTAAAATCGTCTCTTTTATATATATTTTAAGTTTCAAGCAAATCGGTTCATAAGGGTTGAGATACTTCCCTTGTTAGATTCTTCGACATTTTTCTAATTAAAAAAGTCTCAGATTCTAAGACCTTTTTCCTAAAGAAAAAGTTTTAAATTCTGAGATCTTATTCCTAAAGAAAAAGGCTCAGCTTCTCAGACCTTTTTCCTAAAGAAAAAGTTCCAGATTCTGAAAGGTTTTTCTTATATAGGAAAAGTTTAAAATTCTGGCAGTTTTTCTCTAAAGAAGAAGTGAAAGATTCTGAGAACTTTTTCTGATTCTGAAATCTTTTCCGATTCTAAGACACTTTTCCTATAGAAAAAGTCGGAGATTCTGTGACCCTTTCCTAAAGAAAAAGTCCTAGATTCGGAAATGTTTTTCTCAGACTTTAAGACCTTTTCCTATAGAAAGGTCATAGATTCTGAGACCAGATTCCTATAGAAAAAGTCTGAGACTCTTTGAGACCTTTTTCTTTTAAAATTTTCAGATTTTTTCCAGAAAATTTTTTGGACTTCGAGATTTTTTCAGAAAATTTCCTTCGTCCTTTTTTTCTTCTTTTTCTTTCCTTTTCTTTCTTTTTTTCTTCTTTTTTCTTTTTTTTTTTCCTTTTTTTTCGAAATTTGGTCTGGGGGGGAATTTCCCCTTCCCCCTCCCCCCTTGTTCCTGCGCATGATTTTACTGAACTCTGTAAATTTACAGAGTTTTTTTGTGTAAAATTTTGGTTGCATCAAATGCATTTTACAAATACAGCTGCGGTCAAAAAAATAGCACCAGGATAAAACAAAATTTTCTTCACTGTTTTTTTTTTTTTTAACAATTTAAACTTATGTCACTGAAAACGTGTCATAAGATACTTACAAGAGTGTGAAACAATATTACATAAGCAAAGGCTAATTTGGTTTTTTATTTTATTAAAAATTTTCAGAGTTTTTAAAAAAACGTCAAAAAGACTCTGTCAAAAAAATAGCACCACAATACATTTTATATTAAAATTTAATTCTCAAATTTAAAAAACGAATGGATTATGAATTCAGTATTATTGTGATATCTTTAAATATTAAAAAAAAAATTGTCGAGTGCTCATTGTTGACAATTACCACTGCACAACGTTATTGTACCGAATTCACGAGATTTTGGGAACTTTAATACGAAATTGAGTTCCAGATTTGCTGAACAGCCACCCAAAGAGCTTCATTACAAGTTGGTTGTATTCGAGACACCCCCTTCTCTATATCTGTCCATTAACTATCAATTTGATCTAGAACTGGAGACTGACCAGGCCATTCCATCACGTTTACTTTATTGTCCAGAACCAATTTTTTGCAAATTTCCCGTCATGTTTTGGGTAATTGACGTGCTTAAAGACCTAAATTAGTGGCATTTGCTCAGAAACTTATGGTAGCATTACTTTCTGGAGGATATAAACGTTAAGGGTATATCCACATTGTCCTAGTGATATGTGAGCCATGGTCTAATATATGAAACCCACTCCACAGTAGGAAAATAGCACCCACACCATTAGCACCATTTTAAGTTAATTTTTATTTCGAACTTTGGATTGAATTCCGCGTTATAGGGTCTTTTGACATAGATATGTGATCCCATGTCTCCAAATAAAACAACAATGGATTCATTTGTCCATAGAATATTGATCTACTTTTAAGCTGGTCATTCTAAGTTACTGTTATCAAACTTCAAACGACTTGCAGCATGCTTAAGTAAGAGTATGCGCACTATTCCGAGTCTACAAGCGTTAATGTTGTTGTTCTGTAATCTTCGACAAAGGGCATTTGCTGCCCTTTTTATCTCTGGAGCTGCCGTAAATGGGGCCTTCATCCATTGTCTTTACAAACACTTAACCACTAATGGTGACAAACGTCACTTGTGACTGAGTTTTTCAAGCTCTAAAGCTAATAAAGTTAAATTTTCAATAATTTCATAAGCGCATCCAACCAATTTTCCTATTTCAGAGTATGGTTTATGTTCAGAAATCATATTTTTTTTTTTACAAAAGCACGTTTTTGAGGAGTGTAATGCTTTCCACGTCCTATTTTTATGAAAATAAATATCAAATTTTGTGATGAATTACATTTTTTATAAATAAAAACTATCTTCCTTTAGTATTTAACGCTTTTATTTCAATAATTAAAACAATATTATTATTTTTTAAGAAATTTTGTCATTCGGTGCTATTTTATTGACTGTATTGATTCAGAGTTTTTTTTTTAAATATTGTCATTAAAAAAGAACCGTCCAAAATTTTTGGAAATAGTAAAAACATTTAAGGGGTATGAACTTAGTATAAGAGTATTGCATATTTACTTTAAACGAATACGAACATAATATTTTGTTTTAATTGAATGAATACAGATTTTGTCATTGGTGCTATTTTTTTGCCCGGCACTGTATATGTAAATTTACAGAGTTTTTCTTTTCTAAATGGTGTTTTATTTAACCAATATTTTACTAGCAACTCTGTAAATTTTTTTTGTTTATCAAAATCATTTTACAGAGTTTTATAGTAAAATTAAAAAGAAATGTTGCTAGCTGGAAAAATATGGTGCACTCTGCTAAATTAGCAGAGTACACCATACTTTTGTAAAATGCATTTGATGCAACCAAAATTTTACGGAAAAAAACTCTGTAAATTTACAGAATTTAGTAAAATACATGTTATTTTGTAAAATTTTTATAAGAATTTTGAAAATATTTTTTTTGGTACTTTTTTAACATTTTCTCAAAAAAAAAAATACAGATAAAATTTTGGTGTTTTTACAGAAAACTGTGTTTGTGACTAAAAATTAAGATTACAATAAGTAAAAATACAGATAAAACTTAGTTTTTTGGTTATAAAAAATACTGAGTATTTCGCTTAAATCTGTATTTTAGCAAAAAACTCTGTTATTTATCTGTAAAATTGAGATTACAAAGTTAAAAGTAATATAAAAGATGAAACTTTGTTTTTTTTTTTTGCACAACAAAATACAAAGTATTTTCTTTAAATCTGTATTTTGACAGAAAACTCTTTCAAATATCTGTTAAATTGAGATTACAGTCATTTTACAGAGTATTTTACTTGGAAAATCAATGCAGTGTCGTGATTCGCAAAACTCTTTTTAATTTGTTAACTAGTGTTATTTAAGTGATCCAATTAATTATTTAATTGATTTAATTAATTATTTAATTAATTTCATTAATTTCATTAATTATTTAATTGATTTCATTAATTATTTAATTGACTTCATTAATTATCTAGTTTATTCAATAATTTTTTTTAAAAAATTAGTTGTGTTTTTTTTATAACACTTATTGACATAATCTCTTAAATATCTATTATGGTGATTTAAAAAAACATTTTTAGTTTTTGCGACTCTGCTTTAGCTTTCAAAATAAAGTAGACTGATTAAAAAACGCCTAAAATCATTGATTTTCAGATTTTATTATTTAGCCATTTAACTTTCGATAAACATTTTTCTATATTGTAATTAAAATTGAAAAGAAATATAGCAACAATTTACCATTGACCGCGTATAATTGATGAATATTATGGTTTATTGATCATTTAAGGAGAAGAAAAAAATAAACTAAATGAAATCAATAATTTTAGATTAATTACAGCATTATTTAACAATTATTTTTAAATTGAGCTTATTCTTATTATTTATTTGCCATATTTTTTTTTTTCTTAAAATATGTAGTTGTCTAACAAGTGTTTCAAGGTTAAGCAATTAAGATTAAATATAATTTAAAATGTTTAATTATTTTGTTTTTATTTAATCATAACTAGAAAACAATGGTTTAATGCTCCTGTCATTGTAAAAAAAAACTTATAAACTTTCATTTTTCACATACAGATATATATATATTATATGCGGTACCTTTGAGAGCGAAAAAGTACTAGAGTACAGAAATTTCATCCCAAATTTTCAATTATCAAATGTATTTCAGAAATTATCAATTGTATTTCAGAAGTTATCAATTATATTTCAGAATTTATCAATTGTTTTTCAGAAATTATCAATTGTATTTCAGAAGTTATCAAATGTATTTCAGAACTTATCAAATGTATTTCAGAATTTATCAACTGTATAGCAGAATTTATGAATTGTATTTCAGAAATTATCAATTGTATTTCAGAAGTTATCAATTGTATTTCAGAACTTATTAAATGTATTTCAGAATTTATCAATTGTATTTCAGAAATTATCAATTGTGTTTCAGAAGTTATCAATTGTATTTCAGAAATTATCAATTGTATTTCAGAATTTATCAATTGTATTTCAGAATAATCAATTGTTTTTCAGAAATCATCAATTGTATTTCAGAAATTATCAATTGTATTTCAGAATTTATCAATTGTATTTCAGAAATTATCAATTGTATTTCAGAATTTATAAATTGGGTTTCAGAAATTATATCTTGTATTTCAGAAATAATCAATTGTTTTTCAGAAATCATCAATTGTATTTCAGAAATTATCAATTGTATTTCAGAATTTATCAATTGTATTTCAGAAATTATCAATTGTATTTAAGAATTTATAAATTGGGTTTCAGAGAATATTCAATTGTTTACAATTGTCTGAAATACAGTTGATTATTTCTGAAATACAATTGATAACCTCTGAAATACAAATGATATTTCCTAAAATAGAAATTAAAAATTTCTAGAGTCCGACCGAATATTCGGTTTCGGTCTCGGTTTCGGCCGAATAATGGGGTTTCGGCCTCTATTCGGTATTCGGCAAAATTTTGGCCGAATATTAGCCGAAACCGAAACTTTTTGGTATTTTAAAAAATATGTAAAAAAGTCGGTGAATTTTTTGATTTCATTACACTTGTTTCCGTTCAATTTAAGAAAATGTTACAAGTTTATGCAATACTAGTTTTTACTCCCTTAGAATCGAAATTTCGAAAAAAGTACTTTTTACAGATATTTTTCTGTTGTTGGATCCTACATTCCTAATTCCATTCCGATTAGTCCTATGTAGCTTTCATTCCGTTCCGAATATGCGCTTTCATGCGCTAAAAACCCCTGCATTCCAAATTTAAAGTTTCCAGCACCATTATTTCAGGAATTATAATAAGTACCAAAATACATACATATTTTTACCCCCCTTAGAATCGGAATTTCGAAAAAGTACTTTTTTAGAATTTTTCCCGTTGTTGGAACTAACATTTTATTATTTTTTGTAGGACCTTAATTTCAAAAAATTTAGAAAGTATCAAAGTACATTTTTTACAACTTTTTACCCTTACCCAGAAAGTACTTTTTTGGGAATGTTTTTATGTTAGAGGATCCTACATTCCAATTTTCAAATTAATAGGATTTTTTTCAGAAAAAATAAAAAGAACAAAAGCGCTCGCTTTTTACCCTTCTTAGAATCGGTATTTCGAAAGAGAACTTTTTCAGATTTTTTTTTTCGTTGTTGGAAACAACATTGCAAATTTAAATTTTTTTTTTTTTTTTTTTCAATTTCAAAAAACATAAAAAGTACCAAAGTACAATTTTTTACCCCTCTTTACCCTTAGGAATTCGAATTTCCAGAAAGTATTTTTTTTTGGGAATGTTTTTCCATTAGAGGATCCTATATTCTAATTTTCGAATTAATAGAACTTTTTTTTAGAAAAAATAAAAAGTACCAAAGTACCCCCTTTTTTAACCCCCTTAGAATCGGAACTTCGAAAATGTACGTTTTCTGAATTTTTTCCGTTGTTGGAACCACCATTGCAAATTTTAATATTTTTGTAGGACCTTAATTTAAAAATTATAAAAAGTACCAAAGTACCATTTTTTACCCCTTTTAACCCTTAGGAATCCGAATTTCCAGAAAGTTCTTTTTTTGGGAATGTTTTTCCGTTAAAGGATCCTAAATTTCAAATTTGAAATTAATAAGATTTTTTTTTCAGAAAAAATTAAAAGTACCAAAGTACTCGTTTTTTACCCCCCTTAGAATCGGAATTTCGAAAAAGTACGTTATCAGAATTTTTTCCGTTGTTGGAACCACCATTACAAATTTTAATATTTTTGTAGGACCTTAATTTCAAAAACTATAAAAAGTACCAAAGTACCATTTTTTTACCCCTTTTACCCCTTAGGAATCCGAATTTCCAGAAAGTTCTTTTTTTTGGGAATGTTTTTCCGTTAGAGGATCCTAAATTTCAAATTTAAAATTAATTGAATTTTTTTCAGAAAAATAAAAAGTACCAAAGTACTCGCTTTTTCACCTTTTTGAACCCTTTGTTTTTACCCCTTAAAATCAACATTTCCAAAAACCCAGCCTTAGTGGATATGTATTCCAGGAGGTGAAACTACAATCCAAATTTCAAGGCTCTAGCTTCAGTGGTTTGGGCTGTGGGATGATGCGTGATTAGTATGTCAGTCAGTCAGTCATCAGTCAGTCACGCAACTAAGTACTTTATATATATAGATAAGTAAAACTGTTTCAGTTCAAAAATTATTTTCTCCTAATTTGCAAATGAAATATACAATTTGTAAGTTTTTTAAAAAACATATTTTTTTTTCAAAAATACAACAATTCCTACGGTTTAAAACAATGGTTCCCAACCTTTTTTACGTCACGCCCCACTTTTAAGTTTAAAAAATTGCCTTGTCCTCCCTACACAAAAGAAAAAATTGAAAATTTTTCTAATTTTTGTTTCTAATGAAAAATTACTACTGATTTAGCAAAGTTTTTGTAAAATAAGCATTTAAACTAAGTTTTTAGTAAAAATTTTTAACAATTAACTGAATTTTTGTAGTTAATTTTGCTAAAAAAAAATAGTTTTTGTGGGTAATTTGACTAAAAAAATCTTGAAAATTTGCTCGTTGCCCCCATGGAACCTTCAAATTGCCCCCCAGTGGGGCGAGAATCAAAGGTTGGGAACCATTGGTTTAAAAGCATTATATGCTGTATATTAATCTTTAACAACTTTTTAATAATTTTATTCATGCCAGGCGGTAATTATTTTTAAGTTTCGGTTTCGGTTCGGTTTCGGCCGAATATTACTTTTTCGGCCGAATATTCGGTTCGGTTCGGCTTCGAAAACTGGTTTCGGTCGGACTCTAAAAATTTCTGAAATACAAATTAAAAATTTCTGAAATGCAATTGATAATTTCTGAAATACAATTGATAATTTCTAAAATACAATTGATAAATTCTGAAATAAAATTGAAAATTTCTGAAATACAATCGATAATTCTGAAATACAATTGATTATTTCTGAAATACATTTGATAAGTTCTAAAATAAAATTGATAACTTCTGAAATACAATTGATAACTTCTGAAATAAAATTGGTAATATCTAAAATACAATTGATTATTTCTGAAATACATTTGATAAGTTCTAAAATAAAATTGATAACTTCTGAAATACAATTGATAACTTCTGAAATACAATTGATAAATTCTAAAATAAAATTGATAACTTCTGAAATACAATTGATAATTTCTGAAATACAATTGATAATTTCCGAAATACAATAGTAATTTGATTGTTGCAATTGAATTTATGTTGTTATAAATAAATTGCTATTTCAAAAATCGTTTTTTTTTTTTCATTTTAACTTCTTCCATCAAGGCCCAAGTGTATATTTAATAAATAAACAATTTAACAAGAATTACAAACATTTAATTTCTAGTTTTAAAACATAAATAATAATATGCTAGAAAAAAGTGGTTTTAATTGTTTAACTTTTGTATTTGTGTGGAGAAAACGTTTTTAAATCTCTTTAGTCTTCTAAGTAGTCTGTGATTAAAAATATGTGGTGTTGACATTTAAAATAAAATAAAGATTTCAAAATACTTATAAAATATAAAAAAAGTGACATTTTCACAAAACAAAGGAAACATCAACGACATGCAAAAAGATCACATCAGCAAAAAAAAAAATAGGTGGCGATTTGCAAACAATGTGTGTGGCAAAGTTATTGAAAAGATTAATTCTCAGATTTTTTTTTATAAAGGTTATAATAAGTTTGTCAATCAGTTTGTACACTCAAAATAATAACTCTGTTAAATTACAGAAAAACTCTGCTAATTTAACAGAGTACACCATACTTTTCCAGCTAACAACATTTCTTTGTAATTTTACTAAAAAACTCTGTAAAATGATTTTGACAGAAAAAACTGTTAATTTACAGAGTTTGTAGTAAAATATTAGTTAAATATGAAAGCTTTTTTACAGAGAAAACTCTGTAATTTTACTATTAAACTCTGTAATTTTACTATTAAACTCTGTAAAATGCTTTGGACAAAAAAAAACTGTTAATTTACAGAGTTTCTAGTAAAATATTGGTTAAATAAACCACCATTTAGCAAAGAAAACTATGTAAATTTACATATATTTGTAAAATATATTTGATGCAAAAAATATACAGAAAATTTACAGAGTTTAGTTAAATGCATGTTATTTTGTAAAATTTTTATAAAATTTCTGAAAAATTTTTTTTGATAACTTTTTTTGCTACTATTTAAACTTTTTCTCAAAAAATAAAAATATACAGATAAAATTTTGATGTTTGGTAACAAAAACTACTCAAAACAGAAAATTTTTTTGGTTATAAAAAAATACGAAGTATTTATGTGTGTGAAGATAAATACGTATATAACTAGCAAAGACACAAACCATTTATTTTCACACATTTTTTCGGCGCAGTCCTTAATAATGCTTTTTCTTTATAAAATGATTTGTTGTTGCGACTAGAACCACTTTTATGGACATAAGTGTTTCTAAAGGTACTCCTCGAGTTAATCACACTGTTTAACTATTTTTCCTCTACATTTCTAGAGAGGATTTGGCCCACGGCGAAGAAACGGAAAGACCTGCGTCAATAAAATTTATAGGAATTACTACTATTGGACTCTACTACGATTCCTCATTCACAGAATATTTAAAATCCTTTTTGGGCTTTGGTTATTCCATTTTTTGTGACTTAAAATTTCTAGAGAGGATTAGGCCCACTGTAAGCAAACGGAAAGACCTGCGCCAATAAAATTTATATGAATTACTAATATTGGACTCTACTATGATTCCTCATTCACAGAATATTTCAAATCCTTTTTGGGCCTTGGTTAATCCATTTTTGTGCCTTTTAATTTCTTGAGAGGATTTGGCCCACTGTAAGCAAACGGAAAGACCTGCGCCAATAAAATTTATAGGAATTACTACTTTTGGACTCTACTATGATTCCTCATTCACAGAATATTTCAAATCCTTTTTGGGTTTTGGTTATTCCATTTTTTGTGACTTAAAATTTCTGGAGAGGATTTGGCCCACTGTAAGCAAACGGAAAGACCTGCGTCAATAAAATTTATAGGAATTACTTCTATTGGACTCTACTACGATTCCTCATTCACAGAATATTTAAAATCCTTTTTGGGCTTTGGTTATTCCATTTTTTGTGACTTAAAATTTCTGGAGAGGATTTGGCCCACTGTAAGCAAACGGAAAGACCTGCGTCAATAAAATTTATAGGAATTACTTCTATTGGACTCTACTACGATTCCTCATTCACAGAATATTTAAAATCCTTTTTGGGCTTTGGTCGTTGCATTTTTTGTGCTTTACATTTACATTTTTTGGAACTTTACTTTTCTGGAGAGGATTTGGTCCACTGTGAGCAAACGGAAAGACCTGCGTCAATAAAATTTATAGGAATTACTACTATTGGACTCTACTATGATTCCTCATTCACAGAATATTTAAAATCCTTTTTGGGCTTTGGTTATTCCATTTTTTGTGACTTACAATTTCTGGAGAGGATTTGGCCCACTGTAAGCAAACGGAAAGACCTGCGTCAATAAAATTTATAGAAATTACTTCTATTGGACTCTACTACGATTCCTCATTCACAGAATATTTAAAATCCTTTTTGGGCTTTGGTCGTTGCAATTTTTGAGCTTTACATTTACATTTTTTGGAACTTTACTTTTCTGGAGAGGATTTGGTCCACTGTGAGCAAACGGAAAGACCTGCGTCAATAAAATTTATAGGAATTACTACTATTGGACTCTACTATGATTCCTCATTCACAGAATATTTAAAATCCTTTTTGGGCTTTGGTTATTCCATTTTTTGTGACTTACAATTTCTGGAGAGGATTTGGCCCACTGTAAGCAAACGGAAAGACCTGCGTCAATAAAATTTATAGGAATTACTTCTATTGGACTCTACTACGATTCCTCATTCACAGAATATTTAAAATCCTTTTTGGGCTTTGGTTATTCCATTTTTTGTGACTTAAAGTTTCTGGAGAGGATTTGGCCCACTGTAAGCAAACGGAAAGACCTGCGTCAATAAAATTTATAGGAATTACTTCTATTGGACTCTACTACAATTCGTCATTCACAGAATATTTAAAATACTTTTTGGGCTTTGGTCGTTGCATTTTTTGTGCTTTACATTTACATTTTTTGGAACTTTACTTTTCTGGAGAGGATTTGGTCCACTGTGAGCAAACGGAAAGACCTGCGTCAATAAAATTTATAGGAATTACTACTATTGGACTCTACTATGATTCCTCATTCACAGAATATTTAAAATCCTTTTTGGGCTTTGGTTATTCCATTTTTTGTGACTTACAATTTCTGGAGAGGATTTGGCCCAATGTAAGCAAAACGGAAAGACCTGCTTCAATAAAATTTATAGGAATTACTTCTATTGGACTCTACTACGATTCCTCATTCACAGAATATTTAAAATCCTTTTTGGGCTTTGGTTATTCCATTTTTTGTGACTTACAATTTCTGGAGAGGATTTGGCCCACTGTAAGCAAAACGGAAAGACCTGCGTCAATAAAATTTATAGGAATTACTTCTATTGGACTCTACTACGATTCCTCATTCACAGAATATTTAAAATCCTTTTTGGGCTTTGGTCGTTGCATTTTTGTGTTTTGCATTTACATTTTTTGGAACTTTACTTTTCTGGAGAGGATTTGGTCCACTGTGAGCAAACGGAAAGACCTGCGTCAATAAAATTTATAGGAATTACCACTATTGGACTCTACTATGATTCCTCATTCACAGAATATTTAAAATCCTTTTTGGGCTTTGGTTATTCCATTTTTTGTGACTTACAATTTCTGGAGAGGATTTGGCCCACTGTAAGCAAACGGAAAGACCTGCGTCAATGAAATTTATAGGAATTACTTCTATTGGACTCTACTACGATTCCTCATTCACAGAATATTTAAAATCCTTTTTGGGCTTTGGTCGTTGCATTTTTGTGTTTTACATTTACATTTTTTGGAACTTTACTTTTCTGGAGAGGATTTGGTCCACTGTGAGCAAACGGAAAGACCTGCGTCAATAAAATTTATAGGAATTACTACTATTGGACTCTACTATAATTCCTCATTCACAGAATATTTCAAATCCTTTTCAGGCCTTGGTTGATCCATTTTTTGTGCCTTTAAATTTCTGGAGAGGATTTGGCCCACTGTAAGCAAACGGAAAGACCTGCGTCAATAAAATTTATAGGAATTACTTCTATTGGACTCTACTACGATTCCTCATTCACAGAATATTTAAAATCCTTTTTGGGCTTTGGTTATTCCATTTTTTGTGACTTACATTTACATTTTTTGGAACTTTGCTTTTCTAGAGAGGATTCGGTCCACTGTGAGCAAACGGAAAGACCTGCGTCAATAAAATTTATAGGAATTACTTCTATTGGACTCTACTATGATTCCTCATTCACAGAATATTTAAAATCCTTTTTGGGCTTTGGTCGTTGCATTTTTTGTGCTTTACATTTACATTTTTTGGAACTTTACTTTTCTGGAGAGGATTTGGTCCACTGTGAGCAAACGGAAAGACCTGCGTCAATAAAATTTATAGGAATTACTACTATTGGACTCTACTATGATTCCTCATTCACAGAATATTTAAAATCCTTTTTGGGCTTTGGTTATTCCATTTTTTGTGACTTACAATTTCTGGAGAGGATTTGGCCCACTGTAAGCAAAACGGAAAGACCTGCGTCAATACAATTTATAGGAATTACTTCTATTGGACTCTACTACGATTCCTCATTCACAGAATATTTAAAATCCTTTTTGGGCTTTGGTTATTCCATTTTTTGTGACTTAAAATTTCTGGAGAGGAGTTCCAAAAAATGTAAATGTAAAGCACAAAAAATGCAACGACCAAAGCCCAAAAAGGATTTTAAATATTCTGTGAATGAGGAATCGTAGTAGAGTCCAATAGAAGTAATTCCTATAAATTTTATTGACGCAGGTCTTTCCGTTTGCTTACAGTGGGCCAAATCCTCTCCAGAAATTTTAAGTCACAAAAAATGGAATAACCAAAGCCCAAAAAGGATTTTAAATATTCTGTGAATGAGGAATCGTAGTAGAGTCCAATAGAAGTAATTCCTATAAATTTTATTGACGCAGGTCTTTCCGTTTGCTTACAGTGGGCCAAATCCTCTCCAGAAATTGTAAGTCACAAAAAATGGAATAACCAAAGCCCAAAAAGGATTTTAAATATTCTGTGAATGAGGAATCATAATAGAGTCCAATAGTAGTAATTCCTATAAATTTTATTGACGCAGGTCTTTCCGTTTGCTCACAGTGGACCAAATCCTCTCTAGAAAAGCAAAGTTCCAAAAAATGTAAATGTAAGTCACAAAAAATGGAATAACCAAAGCCCAAAAAGGATTTTAAATATTCTGTGAATGAGGAATCGTAGTAGAGTCCAATAGAAGTAATTCCTATACATTTTATTGACGCAGGTCTTTCCGTTTGCTTACAGTGGGCCAAATCCTCTCCAGAAATTTAAAGGCACAAAAAATGGATTAACCAAGGCCTGAAAAGGATTTGAAATATTCTGTGAATGAGGAATCATAGTAGAGTCCAAAAGTAGTAATTCCTATAAATTTTATTGGCGCAGGTCTTTCCGTTTGCTTACAGTGGGCCAAATCCTCTCAAGAAATTTAAAGGCACAAAAATGGATTAACCAAGGCCCAAAAAGGATTTGAAATATTCTGTGAATGAGGAATCATAGTAGAGTCCAATATTAGTAATTCATATAAATTTTATTGGCGCAGGTCTTTCCGTTTGCTTACAGTGGGCCTAATCCTCTCCAGAAATTTTAAGTCACAAAAACTGGAATAACCAAAGCCCAAAAAGGATTTTAAATATTCTGTGAATGAGGAATCGTAGTAGAGTCCAATAGTAGTAATTCCTATAAATTTTATTGACGCAGGTCTTTCCGTTTCTTCGCCGTGGGCCAAATCCTCTCTAGAAATGTAGAGGAAAAATAGTTAAACAGTGTGATTAACTCGAGGAGTACCTTTAGAAACACTTATGTCCATAAAAGTGGTTCTAGTCGCAACAACAAATCATTTTATAAAGAAAAAGCATTATTAAGGACTGCGCCGAAAAAATGTGTGAAAATTAATGGTTTGTGTATTTGCTAGTTATATACGTATTTATCTTCACACACATGAAGTATTTTGCTTAGGTTTGTATTTTAGCAGAAAACTCTGTTAATTATCTGTAAAATTAAGATTACGAAGTAAAAAGTAATATAACAGATGACTCTTTGTTTTTTTGTCACAACAAAATACAAAGTATTTTCTTTAAATCTGTATTTTGACAGAAAACTCTGTCAAATATCTGTTGACTTGAGATTACAGTCATTTTACAGAGTATTTTACAGAGTTATTATTTTGAGTGTAGCACCTCGAATTATTATTTATATTTTTTTGGGTTCAGCCCCACATATACACAGAATTATAGCGCTTGATCTTCTTAAAGTTGATAGCTTCACCCCAGCGCCACCTGTCAGATCTAAATCATACACTCAAAATAATAACTCTGTTAAATTACAGAAAAACTCTGCTTATTTAACAGAGTACTCCATACTTTTCCAGCTAGCAACATTTCTTGGTAATTTTACAATAAAACTCTGTAAAATGATTTTGACAAAAGAAAAACTGTTAATTTACAGAGTTTCTAGTAAAATATTGGGTAAATGAATAGGGTGACCATTTTTTTCTGAACTCAAATCGTACGCCCAAGCTTTTACGTTTATAATTTTATGAAATACCTCTGTAAAAAAATTTTTCTATGGCAAAAGACTGATAATTTTTTCAGTACTCAAAATAATTCCGGTTAAACTAACAAACTTGGGGCAATTAGTATTTCAGCAAAAACAACTGTTTAAAAGCAACTGTTTGAAAAGAGCTGTTTAAAAACAAGGGTTTAAAAACAGCTGCCTTAAACTATTGTCGTTATCTTGCACAAAATTTAACTGACTTCAAACAACTTAATTTGAATGTTAATCGTTTCAGTCCAGAAATTATAACAAACAAAAACCCACAGGTTTTGAGTTTAAGAAAATCCCTCAAATTCTGAGGACTTTTTCCATAAGTTTTGATAAATCTGTCTTTAATAAAACTTCCCAGATAAAAAGCACATGTTTTTAAATAGCGGCTGATGTTCTGAGTGATTTGTCAAATAAATTCTGAAGACATTACCTCATCGAACATCTCAGTATCATTTGAGTTGATGCAATTACATTATCTTTATAAAAATATAAAAAATCCATCATCCCATGAACTTTTCGTTTAGAAAACCTCAAAGATTATGGGCGCCTTTTCATATAATCCTTTTCATATTTATAGGATCAAAATAACCCAATGTTGGCAATCGATACCTTTTCAATACCGTTATCCGTTTAAAAACCCTTTAAATTGAATACCGGTACCAATACCAATACCGAAACTAAGTTTTGGTATCAGATACCGGTATCCAAAAACCTTTTCCTTCGGTACCGGTACGTACCGGTATTAAAACGGTATTGAAACGGTTTTTCCTAAAAAAAACATGTTGTTTTTACAAAAATAAAAATTAATAGAAAATTTTTATTTTTTTTTGGTTTTTGTAAATGAAAAATCGTACTCTAAATGCCTCCCAGAAGTCTCATAACAATAAAAAAATCTTTGGGCACCCACATCGTGGATTAAGTAAAAGTTTCCAAAAAAAAATCATACTTCAAACGCTATGCGGGAGCAGAAGAAAATTATTTATTTTCACCAAATTTTTTTGAAATCATTTAGACTCTCAATAGAAACTTTCCGCACCCCTTAGTATAGTTAAGTCTTTTGGAGATTTTTATTTAATCCGTGATGTGGGTGCCCAAGGATTTTTTTAATATTTATAGGACTTCGTGGTTCAAAAATTATTAGCAAACCGTGAATTTCAAATTGGTTTCACCTTTAGTTCACGTGTTGAAAAACCCGTTAAACCAGCTTTAAAAACATGGAAGAGTCAGATTCGAACCAGAATCAAATGCGTAGCGCAAGACGTAAAAAAAAAACAAAAACAAACACATCGAATTTGAAATTTTTACGTCCGTTTGATTTAGGTAACTCACATTTAAATATTAGAAACGAAAAATTATTGGGCGTTACGCCTTACGCGACGTAATTTGATTCAGGTTGGACGCTCAGAAAAATATTTTACAAAGTATTTTTGTCACTCACAAATATTTTTACAATTAACCAAAAAAAAAAACTACACTCGAAAAAAAATTTACACTCAAAAAAAAAAAAAATGTTTTTTTACTCAAAATAAAATATTTAGTTAGAAAACTAACTATCACTTTAAAAGTGCACCGTGGATATTCATGGATTCGGCTAACAAGGAGAGTCTCCCTGGTCTTCATGACATCTTCATGACATTTGGATATGTTGTTCAGAACGAAAATTAATTCGACACGTATTTTTTTTAGCGGCCCAAACTTATTTTTAGGGAGGGTCGATTTGTATGGCGGAAAATTGACCTTTTTCAGTTTTTTACGATTTGGTATCAAATTAAAGGTATGCACCTAGAAAAGTTTTACAGTAACTGATTTACGGTTATTCAAAAAGTTTTTAGTTAAAGTTGTTTTAAACGTTTTATCGTTTGTTTTTCAACGAAAATAAAATATTGAATGATTTAAACAGTTGTTAAAACAATAAACTACAAAAGTTACGGAAAAATATTTTTATCAGTTAAATTATTTGTGACTGATTATTCCGTATAATTTTACAGAAGTACGGTTTCTGTAGTTTGTTTTTCAAAAAATTTTATTTTTACTTCACAAAATAAAAAAATGTAAACAGTTAAAATTACTGAAATATCGTTTGTTTTTACGGAATGTCTAGTCATTTGTTAACGTTTAAAAATAACTGAAAAATTATGTTGTTTTAAATGAAATATGAGTAGTCCGTTTTTTAAAAGGAAAAACGATTGTTTTAAACGTTTTTTCAGTTGAATTTACTTACAAAATATTTTGAGTGTGTAATTAAAATACCTATCTTGTGATGCTAACAACGTGTAAAAAAAGTGAATTTTTTTCGACTTATTAACAAAAATGTCCAAAAATTTTGGCAGTTTACTCAATATGACGAAAAGTTGTGCATGTTTGGACACGATCTTTGCACATGAAGATATATTTTCCAACGACCTTTCATTTGGTATATAACATGACATAGGTTTATTTGTATAATATATGAGATAAACACAAAAAACCGAAAAATGACCGTTTCTTACCCCCCTCATTTTCACCCCCTAAATGTGAATTTGGGCCAATAAAAAAATACGTGTCCCTTTATTGTTTCTACTTTACAAAATAAAACCAATTCCATAAAGATCGGCGGGTGACACCAGGGAGACCTTCCTTGTAAGTCGAATTTAACTCTTCTACTTTTTTACACATTTTTTTTTTTACTTTTTTCTTTAACAAATGAAACATTTTTATGTCAGAATAACTTCAAAGTCCTGCACTTTGATCAAGGGGATAAGAAAATTACAGTTTTCTTGGTCCGCCCCCTTTTTTAGGTGAAGTCTGGCAACGTTCCCACCGACCCCCTAAGAAAACGCAATTTTAATTTTTTTCACATTTTAAAGGCCATTTTAGCAAAAATGCTAAAAATAAATACGTAAATACGTGTTTAAGTATTAAAATTGAAAAAATAAATTTAAGTTTTTATGCGTTTTTTATATTTTTAGCATTTTTTTCGATAATACCGGTACGTACCGGTATCGACGTTTCGGTATCGGTAATACCGTAACCGATTCAACTCAAATACCGTAACCGATACCGATACCGAAATAAATAAAAAAACGATACCAATACCGATATCGATACCGTTATTCGTTTCGATTGCCAACCTTGAAATAACCTCATGCTCAGATTTATTTTTGCGTTAATGAACCTCTTGATTCACGAACTCTGAACTTTTTAGAATTGATTTAACTCAAATTATCTGTTTGTCATACTTAAGTTATAAACAAGTAAAAAAGCTATATTCGGCTGTGCCGAATCTTTAAATACCCTCCACCAATGTGATGATTTAAAAAACAAAAAAGTTGGTTTTATTTATACCTCAGGAAATAAAAAAGTACCAAAAAGTGTACTTTCGCTACTTTTAATAAAAGGTACTTTATATAAAAGGTACTTTTAATGAAAGGTACTTTTTATAAAAGGCACTTTTTATAAAAGGTACTTTTTATAAAAGGTACTTTTTATAAAAGGTACTTTTTATAAAAGGTACTTTTTATAAAAGGTACTTTTAATAAAAGGTACTTTTTATAAAAGGTACTTTTTATAAAAGGTACTTTTTATAAAAGGTACTTTTTATAAAAGGTACTTTTTATAAAAGGTACTTTTTATAAAAGGTACTTTTTATAAAAGGTACTTTTTATAAAAGGTACTTTTTATAAAATGTACTTTTTATAAAAGGTACTTTTTATAAAAGGTACTTTTTATAAAAGGTACTTTTTATAAAAGGTACTTTTTATAAAAAGTACTTTTTATAAAAGGTACTTTTTATAAAAGGTACTTTTTATAAAAGGTACTTTTTATAAAAGGTACTTTTTATAAAAGGTACTTTTTATAAAAGGTACTTTTTATAAAAGGTACTTTTTATAAAAGGTACTTTTTATAAAAGGTACTTTTTATAAAAGGTACTTTTTATAAAAGGTACTTTTTATAAAAGGTACTTTTTATAAAAGGTACTTTTTATAAAAGGTACTTTTTATAAAAGGTACTTTTTATAAAAGGTACTTTTTATAAAAGGTACCTTTTATAAAAGGTACTTTTTGAAAACGGTACAGAATTTTCGGAAGTACTTGTTCCAGAATGTTTTATTTCACTAAAGGATCCTACATTCTAAATTTCAAGTTTGAATAAAATTTCAGTAAATAAAAAAAGTACCAAAAGTACTTTTTTACCCATTTTACCTCAGTAGAATCTACATTGGCAAAACCCGAGCCTTAGTGAATCTTTTTTCCGGAAGGTGAACCGACATTGCAAATTTCCATTTTCTAGTACCATTATTTAAGGAAATATAAAATGTAACAAAAGTACATATTTTTACCCTTTTTACCCTATTAGAAAAATCATTGGCAAAAACCCAGCCTTAGGGTATCTATATTCTATATCTATATATATTAAGGAAATATAAAAGGTGCCAAAAGTACAGATTTTTTTGCCCTCTTAGAATCAACATTGGCAATAATCCAGCCGTACTGGATCTATATTCTAGGATGTAAACATACTGTCCAAATTTCAAGTTTCTATGACCATTATTTCAGGAGATATAAAAAGCACCAAAAGTACAGTTTTTTAACCTTTTGACCCCCTTAGAATTAACATTGGTAAAAATCCAGCCTTAATGGATCTATATTCCGGGAGGTGAACATACAGTCCAAATTTCAAGTCTCTATGATCATTATTAGTGTCCGACCGAATATTCGGCTTCGGCCTCGGCTTCGGCCAAAAAGCACTATTCGGCCACTATTCGGCTTCGGCCACAATTTTGGCCGAATAGGCCGAATACCGAATAATTGTATAATATTTGTGCTCACGTATTGAAAAACATACTAAACTAACTTTGAATCACATTAGTAAGACACAAAAACATTTTAATAAGTGTTTTTGCAACTAAAAACATTTTTTACATTCAAAAAAAAATTTCGATCGAAAAAAATTTACACTCTAAAATATATTTTTTTACAAAAATGTCCAAAAAAATTTTTTGCTAAAATAAAATCATTCTAGACAGCATTCTCATGCATTTGAGTATCCCGCCGAGTCGACTTTTATTTTTTTTCTTGTTTTTACTACATAAATATTATTTTTTTTTAATATTCGGCTTCGGCTTCGGTTTGGCCGAATATTGAAAATTTGGCTGAATATTCGGCTTCGGCTTCGGCCAAAAAAGGTGTATTCGGTCGGACACTAATCATTATATCAGAAGATTTAAAAAGTACCAAAAGTACAGTTTTTTACCATTTTTACCCCCTTACCATTGGCTAAACTCCAGCCATAGTGGATCTATATTGCGGGAGGGTAACATACAGTCCAAATTTCAAGTCTCTATGACCATTATATCGGGAGATATAATAAGTACCAAAAGTACAGTTTTTTACCCTTTTTACCCCCTTAGAATCAACATTGGCAAAAATCCAGCCTTAGTGGATCTTTATTCCGGAAGGTTAAACTACAGTCCAAATTTCAAGTCTCTAACTTCAGCGGTTTGGGCTGGGCGATGATGAATGAGTATGTCAGTCAGTCATATTACTCTTTTATATATATAAATTTTCCGGATTTGGGCGATTTTTGCCATAAAGTTTATTTCTGTCTTTTATTATTTAACTAAATTTATTTTTTTTAATGAAAATATTTTTTTTTTTAAGAAATCTGAACAAAATTGAATTTTGGCGATATTTTACATCCGATTTGGCGACAAAGCCAAAAAAAAAGTCTGGCAGCCCCGTTAATATGACGAAGCAAAAAAATGGACACACACACACACATGCTATATAAAAATAACTATTAATTTTTTTATTATTACTTAACGAACTTTTTTTTAATTAAATTTAGATTTTGTTTTACATATTTTAAAGCTTTTTTGTAAAGATTTTTTTCCTTTTTCTCAGTTTTTTTTTCATTTCCGTTTTCTTTTTTTTGTATCACACAAAATATGAGTTAATTTAGGGTTATGTTAAAAAAAAATGAGTTTTTCAGTAATTCGCTCATAACTTTTAAAATACTTAACCGATTTAAAAAAAAAATACATCAGTTTTTGCCTGGGAAAAGCGTTTAAATCGGTTTCGGAGTATTGCCAAAAACGTGATTTCAACAGACAGACGGACGGACAGACAGACAGACAGACAGACGGACATCGCTAGATCGACTTAAAATCGCTCAAGGATCATGAATATATATACTTTATGGGGTCCTAAACCCATATTTCAATGTGTTACATACGGAATGACAAACTTATACATATATACCCTCTATCACCAGAGTGGTGGGTATAATATCACCAGAGTGGAGGGTATAAAAACTACTCCGATGACTTACTTTATGGAAATTCAAGTTTTTGTATAAAATTTTCGAACAAAATTATTTTTTATGTTGAAATGTTTAAAAATCAGTACAATCAGTAAATATTTCAAAAAATCAGTACAAATCAGTACAACGTCTTTTGATTAGTACACGTGAACAAAAATCAGTACATCTACTGATCAAATCAGTACGTATGGTCAGTAAAGGTGTCCTAACGACTAAGGCAATTTTTCAAAACCACTTTTTAATACGTGGTAGGATCCTAAATTGTAGTTTTGTATCTAAAAATGAGTGAGCCAAAATTTGGAGACAATCGGATAAAAATAACTCGTGCCGAAAATGGATTGAAGTTTTGGGACACTCTTATCTGATGAAAAAACACGTTTTTTCTAGTTTTTTGAAAAATATTGGTATATGCTATTTTTTGTTAATCTTTCTGTTAAGTAATATGAAAATGGTAATAAATTACCTTCCCAAAAAGCTTAAAGAAATTCAAATCGGATGAAAAATAAGAATTTTACGCATACATGCCCCAGACCATTGCATGGTTTTTAAAGCCAAAATTTGAAAATTTTCAAAATTTTTAGGCAAAAAAATAAAAAAAAATAAATTTTACTTTATAATTATATTAAATACATGCTATAGATAAAAACTAACAGATATGGTAGTCTAACTTTTTTTTCATTTGGCGTGGGTAGTGATATAATTTCCGCGGATTCCAAAGAAAATGAGTTTTTCTAAAATAATTTAGCAAATATGGGAAACAATTTTTTGTATTGTATTATACGAAGTGAAATACATAAATTCTGCAAATTTTTTGAGAATTCGGGCATTCTTAACCCCTTTTCGTCGAGGTGAAATGACAAATTTGAGACGTTATACATTTCTATAATACAAAATATCTGCATATATCCGATTTCTCAAAAGTTACAGAATTTACGTTTTACACTTCGATCCGCACAATTGAGCACAAATTTTCAAAAATTTGCTTAATTATTGTAGAAAAACGCATTTTATTTGGAATCCGCTGAAATTTTATCACTACCCGCGCCAAATAAAAAAAAAGCTTGACTACCATATCTGCTATTTTTAATCTTAAACATGTTTTCAATTTGATCATAAAGTAAAATTAAAATTTTACTATTTTTTTGCCTAAAAATTTTGAAAATTTTGAAATTCTGGCTCTAAAAACCATACAATGGTCTGGGGCATGTATGCGTAAAATGCTTATTTTTCATCTGATTTTAATTTTATTAGTCGTTTTGAAAAGGTAATTTAGTACCATTTTCATATTATTTCACAAAAAATTTAACAAAAAATATCAAATACCAATGATTTTCCAAAAACTAGAAAAAACGAGTTTTTCGTTCTTATAAGAATATCCCAAAACTTCAATCCATTTTCGGCACGAGTTATTTTTAGCCGATTGTCCGCAAATTTTGGCTCACTCATTTTTAGATACTAAAGAACAATATAGGACCCTACCAGGTATAAAAAGGTGATTTTCGTTTTTAAGGACACCTCTAATGGTCAGCCTATAAGTGAAGCAACATTTTACAGAAAAAAACTGTAAATTTACAAATATTTGTAAAATGCATTTGAGCTATCAAAATTTTACAGAAAAAACTCTGTAAATTTACAGAGTTTAGTTAAATGCATGTTATTTTGCAAAATTTTTTATAAGATTTTGGAAAAGATTTTTTTGGTACTTTTTTAACATTTTCTACAAAAAAATACAGATAAAATTTTGGTGTTTTTATAGAAAACTCTAGAGTCCGACCGAAACCAGTTTTCGAGGACGAACCGAAACCGAACCGAATATTCGGCCGAAAAAAAAATATTCGGCCGAAACCGAACCGAAACCGAAACTTAAAAAAAAATTACCGCCTGGCATGAATAAAATTATTAAAAAGTTGTTAAAGATAAATATACAGCATATAATACTTTTAAACCATAGGAATTGTTGTATTTTTGAGAAAAAATATGTTTTTTAAAAAACTTACAAAAAAATTGTATATTTCGTTTGTAGATTTGGAAAAAATAATTTTTGAACTGAAACAGTTTTACATTTATTGCATAAACTTGTAACATTTTCTTCAATCGAACTAAAACAAGTGTAATGAAATACGAAATCAAAAAATTCAGCGACTTTTTTACATATTTTTTAAAATACCAAAAAGTTTCGGTTTCGGCTAATATTCGGCCAAAATTTTGCCGAATACCGAAGAGTGGCCGAAACCTCATTATTCGGCCGAAACCGAGACCGAAACCGAATATTCGGTCGGACTCTAGAAAACTCTGTTTTAAACTATGAAATTAAGATTACATAGAATTAGTAAAAATAACTTACAAGGGAAGTATCTCAACCCTTATGAACCGATTTACCTGAAACTTAAAATATATATCAAAGAGACAATTCTAAGGTTGGGGGTGTCTCGGCTTATCGGCCATATCGGGGATTTTGGGGTTCAAAACATGGGTCAAAAAATGGCGAACAAATGGTTTTTTGGATTTTTCAGCCATTTCTTTTTAAGAAACTATATGATGTTTTCATATGAGAAGAAAGGTTTTTTTAATGCCTATCCAATGGTGGCATAACCTTGTAAAAATTCGGCTTCTTTAAATATTTTTTTCAGGAAAATGTGTAAATTTTGTGGGGTACTTATGTGAAGACATAGACCTACAATATCCATATGGATAAGAAATAATCTTTATTAAATTTAAGTCGACCCGTATTTTTGCCCTAGATGATATTCCTGTTAGTTCGGAAGTTATCAAAATTTTCCCGAAGGTCTACATGGTTTCATAAGGGGACAACGAAATTTTTAAACACTGATATGGCCGATAAGCCGAGACACCCCAACCTTAAAATCGTCTCTTTAATATATATTTCAAGTTTCAGGCAAATCGGTTCATAAGGGTTGAGATACTTCCCTTGTTAGTTTTTTGGTTATAAAAAATACAGAGTATTCGCTTAAATCTATATTTTAGCAGAAAACTCTGTTAATTATCTCTAAAATTATGATTACAAAGTTAAAAGTAATATAACAGATAAACCTTTGTTTTTTGTCACAACAAAATACAAAGTATTTTCTTTAAATCTATATTTTGACAGACAACTCTGTCAAATATCTGTTGAATTGAGATTACAGTCATTTTACAGAGTATTTTACAGCGTTATTATTGTGAGTGTAACCTTTTGTACTTAAAATAGAGATTATTATTTTACTTTGAGAGCTTACAGGGAGTCAGAGCATCCATTCAGAGACATACTGAAAACTAAACTTTTGTTGCCGAAACACTATTCTACACTCAAAATAATAACTCTGTAAAATACTCTGTAAAATGACTGTAATCTCAATTCAACAGATATTTGACAGAGTTTTCTGTCAAAATACAGATTTAAAGAAAATACTTTGTATTTTGTTGTGATAAAAAACAAAGTTTCCTCTGTTATATTACTTTTTACTTTGTAATCTTAATTTTACAGATAATTAACAGAGTTTTCTGCTAAAATACAGATTTAAGCAAAATACTTCGTATTTTTTTATAACCAAAAAAGTTTTCTGTTTTGAGTAGTTTTTGTTTTTGTTGTTACCAAATATCAAAATTTTATCTGTATATTTTTTTTTTGAGAAAAAGTTGAAAAAGTAGCAAAAAAAGTTATCAAAATTTTTTTTTCAGAAATCTTATAAAAATTTTACAAAATAACATGCATTTGACTAAACTCTGTAAATTTACAGAGGGTTTTCTGTAAATTTGTTTTTGCATCAAATGTATTTTACAAATATATGTAAATTTACATAGTTTTCTTTGCTAAATGGAGGTTTATTTTACCAAAATTTTACTGGAAACTCTGTAAATTAACAGTTTTTTTTGTCCAAATCATTTTACAGAGTTTTATAGTAAAATTACAGAGTTTTCTCTGTAAAAAAGCTTTCATATTTAACCAATATTTTACTATAAACTCTGTAAATTAACAGTTTTTTTCTGTCAAAATCATTTTACAGAGTTTTTTAGTAAAATTACCGAGAAATGTTGTTAGCTGGAAAAGTATGGTGTACTCTGTTAAATTAGCAGAGTTTTTCTGTAATTTAACAGAGTTATTATTTTGAGTGTACAATTACATCTTTAGCACATTTACACTATCTTTTATTTGAAAAGAAATAATCGCCAAAAACGCCTTGGTAAGTATACCTGCCTAAGGTCGTACTTTTTAAACGGTTATATAAAATACCAGCACTCAAAATAATAACTCTGTAAAAACTCTGTAAAATGACTGTAATCTCAATTCAACAGATATTTTACATAGCTTTCTGTCAAAATACAGATTTAAAGAAAAAACTGTATTTTGTTGTGACAAAAAAACAAAGTTTCATCTGTTATATTAATTTTAACCTTGTAATCCTAATTTTACAGTTAATTAACACAGCTTTCTGCTAAAATACAGATTTTAGCGAAATACTCTGTATTTTCTATAACCAAAAAACTAAGTTTTGTCTGTACACTCAAAATAATAACTCTGTTAAATTTAATAAAAACTCTGCTAATTTAACACAGCACACCATACTTTTCCAGCTAGCAACATTTCTTGGTAATTTTACCATAAAACTCTGTAAAATGATTTTTACGGAAAAAAACTGTTACGGAAAAAACTGTTTTTACGGAAAAAAACTGTTTCTAGTAAAATATTGGTTAAAGAATTCACCATTTAACAAAGAAAAACTCTGTAAATTTACATAAGTTGATAAAATGCATTTGATGCAACTAAAATTTTACAAAAAAAAAACTCTGTAAATTTGCAGAGTTTAGTAAAATACATGTATTTTTGTAAAATTTTTATTACTTTTTTGAAAAGATTTTTTTGGTACTTTTTTGAACATTCTCCAAAAAAATACAACTAAAATTTTTTTTTTTTTTTACAGAAAACTCTGTTTCTAACTATGAAATTAAGATTACATAGACAAAAGTAAAAATACAGATAAAACTTAGTTTTTGGTTATAAAAAACACAGAGGATTTCGCTTAAATCTGCATTTTAGCAGAAAACCCTGTTAATTATCTGTAAAATTAAGATTACAAAGTTAAAAGTAATATAACAGATGAAACATTTTTTTTTTTCGTCAAAACAAAATACAAAGTATTTTCTTTAAATCTGTATTTTGACAGAAAACTCTGTTGAATTGAGATTACAGTCATTTTACAGAGAATTTTACTGAGTTATTATTTTGAGTGTATTTAAACAAGTACAAACATATTTTTTTTTGGAAAAAATGTCCGCGGATTTTTTTTTCACCAAACAATTTTTTTTTCGCCGAAATTTGTTTGCAAATAATTTTTGTGACATTGTGGAGGGTATCCATACATTCGGCAACGTCAAATTTAACTCTCTACGAGGGTCGTTTTGAAATATGAGATGAAATTTTTTTTTTTTAGCTGGGCGTTATATTCAGTGTATTTCTTAATTTAAAAGACCGCAACTGTTCAGTCAAAACGCAGTTGCTGCTATTACTTAAACCGCAGCTGTAAACTATGTTGCTTTTGCAAAACCCTATAAATTTATTATGACATTATATTAGTTTTTCTTTTACTATAGGGTGATTCCATGTCAAACCGCACAGAAAACTGTGATTTTCGGATTTGTCACCTTCGATTTTAATGAAATTCGCAAAAAATATTTCACATGCGTTGTTTTCATAAAATGATTACCGTACAGGCTCCAAAAATTTTTAGTTTTCGAAATATGGCGTATTGAAAATTGGCAAAAACGTAAAATTTTCAATAAGGTGCACATACAAAGTCACCCATAACTTTAAAACTATAAAACCCACAATTTCCAAATAGGTACCATTTGAAAGCTGAAAGGATTACCTTAAAAGTGACATGCACAATTTTTCCTTGTAATGAAAGGTCAAAGGTCATATTTCAATGTCTAATGTTCAAAGACCTATATCTCAAAATCCGATATTTTTTAAATTCTCAGAAAAGTATATGATAACAATCAAGTCTTTCCCTACATTTGCATCGAAATTTCAGGGTGGACACTCATATGGTTCCAAAGTTACAGAAGAAAACGTGCTCGAAGGCAAGGTTTTTTCTACGAGTTCGTATAAAAAATATTGCACAAACAAAACAATATACATAGTCGTAAACAAAGGTGCGGGCCTAGAACTAGGCTTAAAGCTTTTTATGTGTTGTGAGTTATATTGTAGGGGTTTTCTTGTTCTTTTACAAGAAAAGTCCTCAAAAGTGAACATACCTGATTTCTTTAAAATTTATACACAAGCTAAAAAAAAATAAATCTAAAATCAACCAGTCTGAGCTTGTCGGCCTAAATTCAGGTTAAACGGGGTTAAAAATTACCCTTTTTTAGTTATTTTCAAGTTTAGGTACTTTATATTGATGCCATATATAACAGATCGGTTTCATTCGAAACCTATATTCTTCCATAGTAGGGAAATAGGAATGGGGTGGGGGAACCGTATGCGGAATAAAGCCAATAAAAAAGTATATAATTAAGCATATAAATAGTTTAGAAATGGAAACACTAATGTTTCGAACTTCTTTAAATTTTTGACTTATTTTATTTTGGACACACTAATAAAGATTTTTTTTTTTTAAATTCGGATGAAACCCGACCTGTAAGAAAAACTGCCAATAAAAAATTCATGTGATTGCTTAATTTAAATAGAAAAAAGTACCAATGAATGAATTTGTTTTACAAAAACTTTAACAAAAACTATACATTTTTAACAAAAACAATTATTCAACAAATAAAATGTCTCAAACAGACGCCAAATTTTATTTTTTAAATGAAACGGATCTGATATAAGCGGCATCAATGTACCTAAAAGTTAAAATTACTAAAAATCGGTCATCTTTGACTCCCGTTTAACCCTTTAAAACTAAATTAAGACAAATAAGCTCAGACAGGTCGATGTTAGATATTTGTTGTCTTTCATGGGCATAAATTTCAAAGAAATTACGTATGTTCACTTTGAAGATTTTCCTTGTAAGAAAACAAGAAACCCCTACGGTAAAATTCAGCTTTGGTAGTGAAATCAAATTCAGGAGTTCGAAATATTAATAAATAATGGGTTCAGTTTTTAGGTCCGTCCCATTGTTTGTTTACTGCTAGCAGCATGCTAGCATGCTATGCTGCTTCGTGTGTGTAAGCTTTTGCATATGAACTCGTAGAGAAAATCTTGACTTCAAGCATGTTTTCTTGTGTAACTTTGGAACCATATGAGTGTCCACCCTGAAATTTTGATACAAATGTAGGGAAAGACTTGATTGTTATCATATATTTTTTTGAGAATTTTAAAAATATCGGATTTTGAGATATAGGCCTTTGAACATTAGATCGTGAAATATGACCTTTGACCTTTCGTTACAAGAAAAAATTGTGCATGCCACTTATAAGGTAATCCTTTCAGCTTTCAAATGATACCTATTTGGTAATTGTAGGTTTTATAGTTTTAAAGTTATGGGTGACTTTGTATGTGCACCTTATTGAAAATATGTCGTTTTTGCCAATTTTCAAGACGCCATATTTCGAAAACCAAAAGGTTTTGGAGCCAGGAAGGTAATGATTTTAGGAACACTATCCATTTGCAATATTTTTGTCAAATTTTATTTAAATCGAAGGTGACAAATCCGAATGATGTGTGGTTTGAGGTGGATTTGCCCTATATTGTTTGTTGCTTTAACAATTAAATATATAGAGTAATAGAAAAATTTTTAAGGCTTAACAATAATAGATACGCATGAGAAATCATCACCACCGCCATCAACAATATCGTCATCATCGTCATTCAATGCACCTTTTACTTAAAAATTATATCAAAAGAAATATGATTTATTTAAAAAAAAAAATTATTTTGCAAAAGTCTTAATCAAATGTATGTTAGTATGTCGTTCGGTTACTTTGACATGTTGATGTCTGTTTAACAGAAATAGACTGAACCTTATTTAAGGAAAAAACTGAATTTTGGAAAACGCATGCTTCTCAATTCACACTTCCCGATGTTGGATCAAAATTGTACTTAAATTTGCAGATTGCTGCACAAAACAAAATTTGTATCGTAGGCCAATTTTCAATTCAATCGTTGTTGTGTTAACAAACAATTTAATTGTATTGACAAATTGTGTTGCTGAATGAAATATACATTATTTTCTTTATCAATACCATTAAATTGTTTGTTAATAAAATTAATTGAAAATGATACAACGTTGTTGTATTAACGAACAAAACGAAACAAAAACATATTTTCGTTGTCAATACAATTAAATTGTTTTTTAATACAACAAAGGTTTAATTGAATTTTTTTTCTGTGCTGCATTTAAAAATTTTCGAAATTTAAATATTTCGTCGCAATGTTTGATGTTGCTCTTGGGTCAAAAATTATTTATTCAAAAAAGTGTTTAATTTACAAAAATTACTTAAATTTACAATTTTTTAAATATTTAATATTGTTTGACCAATTTTTCACAAACGCGGCAGGGCACAGTGGAAAATTTTGGTCATTTCCGGATCAAAAATCTGTAACTTTTGATTGGATCAATATTTTTGTATGCCGTCTTTTTTGTTGAATAGGTGAGACTTTAGGCTTTAATTTGTGCTTTAAATCATAAAAATCGACTGACGAGAACTAAAGTTGTGAAGGGTTAAAAATACATTTTCGATATTTTTGTTGAATTTTAGTATAAAAGAAAAATGTTAGGACAAGTTAAATAGATATTTTTTATATTTTCCAATTATTTTCAGTTGAATTTTGCAACATATATTTATAATAAGTAATTTTGTAGATAAATTTTTCAGAAAAGGTCAACATTTAGCCCCATAGACTTTGAAGGGCCAAATGTTGCAATTTTTAAAAAAAATACCGTATTCATATAGATTTTCATTGGTGTCAAATATAAAATTTAACTGATATTTTATTGTAATACGACAAAAATAAGGAAGTTATAATAAAAAAATCGTATGAAGGTTGCCAAGATAAAAAAAATACTGTTAAATTCGGCTGTTGTCAAATCTTTCCAGAACACCCTAGTAAAAATATTATGCTAATTTTACTAAATAGATCTAATTTGATCCGTAAAATGGTTGTATCAAATAATATCTAATTGTATTACTTTAGATCAAAAAATATAAAAATTGATACAATTTGATCCTGAATTTGGTCAAATCTAATTAGATCAAATTGATCTTATAATATCAATTTTTATATAATTTGATGAGCAAAACCAAAATACGAATCTAATCATATATGGAGCAATATCTAACCATATAAAGTGGATCAACCGTATCAAAGTGATAGATACAATTTTATATAAAGTTATTCGGAAGCATATTAACTCATATAAGATTGTATCAAATTATATACGATTAGACCAGAAAATTTTTACTCGGGCACTCCAAAAAGTGAAAAAAATAAATAAATTGTCTTTTTTTGGGAAATGGAGTAAGGGGGGGGGGGGGTGTTTGTCGGCGGGGACTACCTCTACTTTTTTGCAATAAATGTCTACAAACTCATTAACTATAATCAGGGTTGGCAACCGAAACGAATAACGGTATCGGTAACGGTATTGGTATTACATATTTTTATATCGGTAACGGTAAAGGTAACGGTATTTTCGATTATTTCGGTAACGGTGAACCGTTACCGAAACATCAATACCGGTACGTACCGGTATTATAATTAAAATGTTAACAAGTCACAAATTTGTTAAAAATGCGAAAAAAAAATGTTTAAAAAAATTAAAAACTACTAAATTCTGTACCTTTTCTATACATAATTATATTTGTACTAACATTAAATACTATGAATTAACTCAGAATTAAATTATAACATTCACGCAATATTATAATTCAACAAATACAAACTCATGTTCGTAGAAACACCTTTGTCCAATAAGCAAAAAAATCTGCCATATGAGAAATCTGCATTTTGAGCCATTTGAGAAGTCTGCTGATTATAGCTGACGCGGACTGCTAAATTTCTGTCTGGATAATCCAGGTAGAATCTGCTGAGAAAAACGTCAAGACAGCAGACAAATCTGTTGATTTTAATAGAGAAATCTGCTGATTTCAAATAAACAGTTCAGGATGTGATCAAAATTGTTTGTCCTGTTGTTTAAAAAAATCGGCAGGGATAAAAAAAATTGCAAGGATGTTACAGGGGATGTTTTTTAACGAGGAGGGTGGGCGGTATCGGAGGGACACCTTTCCTCTCGCCAAAGATGTTAAGAAATTAATTTTATTTATAATTAATATAAAAAATTTAATTTTATATAAATTAATACCACATTAGGGTTATTCATCACTATGGCGTGCCAACCGTTATGTTCAAATTCTGATTAATTTTTATTAAACAATAAAAATTGTTTTATTCGACCTTTAAAATATTATATTTTGAGGATTTTTATTCTGGCTCGAGGTCATTATTTTCTTTACTAATTAAAACCATGATATTCTCATAGCATTATTTTCAAGAAAATTGTTTTTTTGTTTTAAATTTATTTATGTTGGTCATTTTTGCAAGACTTAGTCGACACGTGTTTCGGAATTTGTCAGATTCCATTGTCAAGATTATTTAGCAAAAATAGAAACGATTTACTACAAAGTAACAAACGAGTCTAATGACAAATCGTTTGTGCACAAACTTAAATATTAATACATATTCGTCTCTATCCACAATGGGAATTAGAAAGACGAAGAAATTGTACTATACTAGTAAGGCAACGATTGTCAATAACCAACAAAAATATTTAAAACATTTTTATATTATATTAAAAATATTTTAATGTTTTCAGTTCACAAAAAAATTAAAATAAGTAATATTAATGCAACCGAAACAAAACCGTTATAATACCGGTAAAAATCCGAATAAAGTTAACGGTGTTTTATCGGTAACGGTATTTAAAAATTTTATTTCGGTATTGGTAACGGTAACGGTATTCAATATTAAAGGGTTTTTAATCGGTAACGGTATTGAAAGGGTAACGGTAGCCAACACTGATTATAATACACAAAAATAACACAATTTTAGCATATATTGTTATAGCCACGAATCCAAACGGGGGCGGACAAAAAAAAAATACGTTTCTCAGTCTCTTTGACAAGCGCAGGTTTTTTAATTCTTATAGTAATCAACATATTGTTCAATTGTTGGACAAATATGCAAAAAATGTTTTTTGGGGTTGTTTTTGTTTTTTTTTTAAGGGGAAATTGTTTAACCCGAGGTCCGATTTTGCCCATTTACAAACTTAGCCAGTTATAAGTAATTTTTTTTGTCAAACTTCCGGGGTCTAGCTCTTTTGGTTTGGACTACATCGTGCATTCCATAGACAGACGGACAGACATCGCTAGAATATCTTAAAATTGATCATGGATCAATGTTATATGTATTTTATGTGATCCTAGACCGATATTTCGTTGCGTTACACACGGAATGGCAAATTGAGTAGGGCATAATGAGCGAAAATAATTCATAATAAAATTTTTATTTATTTTTAATTTGAGAGTTCGTCAACATTTTTGCATGCCATTTGTTTAAAGGCACGAAAAGGCAGCTAGTTTTGATATATCTTTTAGATAATAAGTTTAACTTTAATTCTATGTTATAACTAGATTGGAGGAAAACGGCGCTAACAGTTAAAACCTAGTCAAAGTTGCGTAGGTTAGCAAAAAAATATTATATACTTCAAATGAAAAAATGTCAATTCTGCTTACAATATATACAAAGCTCATAACAAAAATAGAATCTGGACAAGTTACCCTTTCCAACATGGTATTACAATCCCAAAAAAAATAATTAGAAATATTAAAAATACGCACTTGAATATCGTATAATTTTATCTCCCCAAATCTTTAAAGTCGAAAGTTGTGTGTTCTGTCGCCATTTTTGAATACTTCTGTTGACATAATAACTATGATATATGAAAATAATTATTGCTTGACATCTTAGCTTTACGATAGAACTTGTTTTATGGTTAATTTCAAACATTTGCAAAAATCAATTATGAGATGCATTCACCTTATATAATCCACTGTGCAGGGGCTTAAAAAATTTTACTACTGCAAGATTTTAAATTTTCACAGATATGTAACGAATTGTGCTGGCATGCGTTTTTCGATTTCTTATTTTTTTTTTTTTTTAAATAAGGTACAGCCTAATCGTACATATTGTCTACTTGGTATTCGCTGGTTTTGTTAGATGGTTTGAAATTTTAATATATTGTATATCACTTTCTCATATCTTTTTTTATAAACCACAAGACATTTGTTAAATTTATTACAACATTTTTGTGTGTTACATTGTTTTTCAATTTACTTTGATTTTAATTAGCTTTTCGGGGAATGGGTTTTCAAATTTATTTGGGAATTTTGAATTTTGCAAAATGTACAAAAAACTTCACTGTTAACATGAGGATTTTGTTAATAGTTGACAAGAATTTTAAATAATATTTATGTTTGCAAAATTTAGTATCAATTTGATTTTTTTTTATAATTTTTGCCTTGTGTTTAGATAAGATCAATACAAAACAAGTAAGAAAGTTATAGTCGGTCAAGACCGACCATATGATACCTTACACCAGTCCTTTCCGATAAATGGGTCCCAGGTCCAAACATGGGCCGATTGGATCTGTCTTTTGTTAGATCTTAATTTAGTGTAGAAAACACACTCAGACCAAATTTTAGTGGAATTAGTTCATTTTTTGTCAATAGACCGATTTAGCTGAACATCGGTCGAAATTTTTATATGGGGGACTAGTCCAAAAATGGTCCAATTATATTCTGATTTTATTAGGTTACTAAAGTACACGTTTAACACCTAAAAATAAAATTTTTATCAAATATTTCCATTTTTTTGAATTTTGAGGGAATTATGTGAATATCGGGAGGGCGGCTTGTATGGGGACTACCAGAAGGACTGACCTGATTCCTTTGAAATTTGGAATAGTGGTTTGTGCATACAAACTTTGATTACCTGCTAAATTTCGAAGCGATATCTACTATAACATGGTTATAAGAGTCATTTAAGCCGAATGCAAAGGGGGCGTTTGTATGGGGGCTTGGTCTTAACATGGACCGATTTTATACAATTTCAATAGGCTTTGTCCTTGGTCCAAAAGATGCTTAAGTTTCAAATTTCAGGTCAATTGATGGAAAATTGCTACCTGTATCGTGCTTAAACCGATAGATGGACAGACGGACGGACAGACATCGCTAAATCGACTCAAAAGAAATTCTGAGTCGATCGGTATACTTGAAGGTAGTTCAAGGACCAATATTTCGGGTAGTTACAAACATCAGCACAAACTCATTATACCCTGTACCACAGAGTGGTGTAGGGTAGTTAAAATTATACTAATGCAGTTTATTTGTAAAATTTTTGTATCCGACCTGAAACTCACAGTGGGCCAGGACAAAAAAAAAAATAAATTTAGATGAAAAAATTGAAATTTTCAATTAATTTTGACCAGTAAAAAATATAGATATCTTGAAAAAAATTTGGACAACGTTTTGTTGGTATGGACAACAAATAATAATTGGAGATATGAATGTTGATATTTTGAAAGAAGACGTTACCATAAAACAATATTTAGATATGATCTCTTCAAATGGTCTCCGGTGTATGATAAACGAGAGCACACGTGTTGATATAAACAAAAATACAAGTACATGTATTGATCATATGTTTTTTAAAAACAAACACACAGCCTTACAAACATATGCTGCAATAATAAAAACAAACATCTCCGATCATTATTCATTGTTCGGTTGTGTGTTCGAAGAAAAAACAAATCAGGGTTCAGAAAACAACAATTATCAGGGTACGGAACTCAACAATTTTAAAGTTAATAAAAAAATTCAAGAAACAAATTGGAACGATTTAATAAACACAAACGCAAATACAAATGAAATATACAATAATATTTATGAAAAATTTTGTGCAATTTATGAAAATTCTAAAAAGCTAAATAACTCAAAAAGAACAAGAACGCAAAATCCGTGGATATGCGACGAATTAATAAAAAGTTGCGAAATGAGGGATAAACTTTATAGAAAATGGCTTAATAATAAAAATAATAAAAAATATGAACATGATTATAAAAAATATAGAAACTCGTTAAACAAAAAAATAAATTATACTAAAAACAACTATTACAGATCGAAGTTTATTGAAAATAGAAACAATATTCGCGTTACATGGCAAATAATAAACGAAATCATTGGAAAAAAATCTAATAATATCGATAATAATATTTCAAAAAATTTCAAAAATGAGAATTTACAAAACATTTTACAAAACTTTGCATATAGTTTTAAAGAAAACGTTCAAAATATATTACATGATTGTAGTATTAAAACCATTAATTACTGTGAAACAACAATTCAAAACTCACTCTACATGTCACAAACTAACCAGGAAGAAATATTTAATATTTTAAAAAATTTAAACATTAAAAAAGGACCTGGAATTGACGGAATCAGGCCAAAAGACCTAAAAAATAATGCCAACTATTTAACACCAGTAATAACATATCTCATAAATTCATGTTTGAATAGCGAAAACATACCGAAATTACTAAAGACATCCGTTATACGCCCTATTTACAAAAGCGGTTCCAAAACCGACTATAACAACTACAGACCGATAGCGATATTATCAGTCATTGAAAAGGTCCTGGAAGAAATCATTGTACGAAGATTAACCGCTTTTTTAGAAAGGTACCAAATAATAAGCAAAAATCAATACGGATTTCAGAAAGGAAAGAACATTAATAAATTACTTGGCAACTTTTCTAATTACATCAACACATGTTTAAGTAAAAATACACACTGCCTGGTCCTATTTATCGACTTTAGCAAAGCTTTCGATACATTATCGCACGAAAAGTTGATCCAAACATTAGAAAGAAATGGTATTCGTGGCAGCTGTCTAAATCTGTTTAAAGATTACCTTAGTTATAGAACATACCGTGTTAAAATAAACACCGAACTTAGCGACGAAATGATGTCATGCTATGGTGTACCCCAGGGTTCCAAACTAGGTCCCATACTATACCTTATTTATGCTAATGATATGATGAGCATTTTAAAAAATAGCACCACTTTTGCCTATGCTGACGACACGGCCATTGTTGTCACGCATAAGAATATCAATAGTGCCACCGAAATAATGCAAAACCAGCTAGAGATCGTCGCAAAATGGTGCCATGATAATGGTCTAGTGATAAACGCTTCAAAGACAAAGCTAATGCACATTAAACCCTCGCACTTAAACCGTTCAAATATAATGCTGAAATATCATGATATAGATTGTATGCATACTACCAACAATAACGCCAACGACGACAATTGCAGCACCTATATAGAGCTCGTTGAAACATATAAATATCTTGGAGTACATGTGGATCAGAACTTCAAATGGAAAACCCACATAGAAAACGTCCAAAAGAAACTACGAAAAACGGCCTATATGATGTTCCATTTAAGTAATTGTGCCACGTTCAGTGTCTTAAAACAGGCATATTTTTCCCTAGCAGAATCCTATATACGGCATGGAATCACAGCCTGGGGAAGCGCAACGTACTGCGGCACATTACAGCTTACACAGAATAGATTACTAAAAATCCTTTGGAGAAACCAAAGTCTATCGTCAAAAAACAACACTCAAAATAGCACTAATAACAATGCAAACCATAACATCAGATACAACAGCTTTATCACAAACAACTCCGAAGACAATATCCTCATTAACAATATTAATAACGACCAAATTCACAGTATCGTCAACAACAGCAATGCTACTTATAACAATATCGTCAATAACAACAACAACACCAGCTATTTTAACAACATAACCAACAGCAACAATGTACATAACATCGTTAACAACATTACCAACAACATTAATACTAATCACAATACTGTAATCAACAACAACGATACACTCAACATAAACAACAATCTCAGTAATAATGAACACACCAACCCTCGGAGTGATATTAACAACATAAACAACAACATCACCAATCTTAATAATAACGCCATTAACTACACTGATAATGTCATCAATAACAACAATTCCATCAACAAGCGTGTTATAAAAATACCCGACAACCTAGCAAAACATTTAGGCGTACTTAACGTAAAAAGTATCTACTATTCAACAGTCGCAAATGAATTTTTTGGTGACTCAAGATTTCTTCATGTCATCGACCACAACCACAACACCAGACGTCGAGCTGAAGGACGATTTAAGATCGAACGCTTTACCAACAACTATGGAAGAAACACACTTAATGTAGCATTACCAACAATTTTAAATAAGCTACCAGTCCATATAAATAACACCATTAATTTTCATAAAAGAAAAAATATGATAAAAAAACATTTTTTAAATTCGCAATGAATAATTAATTGAATTAGTAACTAGTTTTTTAATTTCCTGCAGATAACCCCAGGGGTTCGCAGGGTTAGATTTAACTATAATGTAAAATTTTAAATTTACTCAATAAAATTGAATTGAAAAAAAAAAAAAAAAAAAAAAAAAAAAATTTAAATTAGTTTTAGAAAAAAAAATATGAAAAAATTAAACGAAGTAATTCTTACTTATTTTGTAACATATAACAATTAAAATCGACTTTTTGAAAAAGTCCGAAACCTTAGATTTTTTTTTAAAAAGTCTAAAAATTCAACTCTAAATTACGCAACTTTGAATCCACACTCACAATAATAACTCTGTAAAATGACTGTAATCTCAATTCAACAGATATTTGACAGAATTTTCTGTAAAATACAGATTTAAAGAAAATACTTTGTATTTTGTTGTGACAAAAACACAAAGTTTCCTCTGTTATATTACTTTTTACTTTGTTATCTTAATTTTACAGATAATTAACAGAGTTTTCTGCTAAAATACAGATTTAAGCAAAACATTTCGTATTTTTTTATACCCTCCACTCTAGTGATAGAGGGTATATATAAGTTTGTCATTCCGTTTGTAACACAACGAAATATTGGTCTAGGACCCCATAAAGTATATATATTTATGATCCTCGATCGATTTTAAGTCGATCTAGCGATGTCCGTCCGTCCGTCTGTCTCTCTGTCTGTCCGTCCGTAGAAAACATGCTAACTTTTGAAAGACTTTACAGAAGTTTGGCATATATGTTTGTCATTTACCTGGTCAGGTTGGTATTGCAATCCAGCCAAATCGGTCCAGTGGTTCAAAAGTTATGAGCAAAAGAGTAAATTTCGGCAAGGGTGTTTCACGAATTTACGAGATAAAAAACACGATAACTTTCGAAACACAATAATGAGACTACTGAAGCTTGGCATGCATCTTTGCCGTTCCCCGGGTCCGTTTGGTTTTAAATTTCAGCTCAATCGGTCCAGTGGTTCAAAAGTTATAAGCGAAACCCTGAATTTCAAATTAGTTTCATTTAAAATGCCACGTGTTTTAACAAGTTTTAAAAGCATTGGTGGTAACTAATCAATGCCTTTCAAACTTGTTTAATTTTAAAGCAATGCTTTTTAAACTTTAGTTTTAAAAGCATTGGTAGCTTAAAAATTGCACTCGAAAAAAATTTTACACTAAAAAAAATTTTACACTCAAAAAAATTTTATACTCAAAAAAAAATTTACACAAAAAACAATTTAGTTTTTTTTTTTTACAAAAATGACAATATTTTGTGTACATACTAGAGATGGGCGCGTGAGTGAATTTTGACTCACGCACGCTCACGCTCACGAAATAAAAATATTGCTCACGCACGATCACGCACGAAATATTTTTTTCTGCTCACGTTCACGCACGCTCACGTGAGTTACTAAAATTTTTCTCACGCTCACGAAATAATCACGCTCACGAAGACTCACGAAATTCAAATTAACAAATTTTTATTTTACTTTTTTCGAATTCGTGCAAAAAAAGTATTTAACTTCCTTAAAACAATGATAAAAATTTATTTAAATAACAATTTTGTAATAATTACCCTCTAAATTCAATAAAATGACGATTTTTTACTTGTTATTTGTTTTAAACAGCACAAAACAATCACGCAAACTCACGAAGCAAAAATTACTCACGCACGCTCACGCACGAAATATTTTTTTCTAATCACGTGCACTCACGATCACGTGAGTAAAAATAAATTTCACTCACGATCACGCGTGATTCACGCGTGAATCACGTGAATCACGACAAATTCGTGTCACGCGCGCATCTCTAGTACATACGTACGTGCATTCACTCAGAAATATTTTTACAGTAAAAAAAACATTACACTCGAAAAAAATTTTACACTCAAAAAAAAAAATAGTAATTTTTCTTTTTTTTTTTTTAAATGACAAAAAAAAGATTTTTTTACTCAAAATAAAATATTTCTAATCAAAATTGTTAATTTTTTCACGTTAAAAAATGTACTACCGTTTAAAAAAATGCATTGTGGAGGGTATTCATAGATTCGGCAAAGTCGAATTTAACTTTTCTACTTGTTATAACCAAAAAATGATTTCTGTTTTGAGTAGTTTTTGTTACCAAACATCAAAATTTTATCTGTATATTTTTTTTAGAAAAAGTTGAAAACGTTATAAAATTTTTTTTTTTCAGAAATCTTATAAAAATTTTACAAAATAACATGCATTTATCTAGACTCTGTAAATTTACAGAGTTTTTCTGTAAATTTTTAACCAATATTTTACTAGAAACCAGCAGAGTTTTTCTGTAATTTAACAGAGTTATTATTTTGAGTGTGTAAGTTTGCAGAGTTTTTTTCTGTAAAATTTTGGTTGCACCAATTGCATTGTACAAATATATGTAAATTTACAGAGTTTCTCTTTGCTAAATGTTGTTTAATTTAGCCAATATTTTACTAAAAACTCTGTAAATTAACAGTTTTTTATGTCAAAATCATTTTACAGAGTGTTATAATAAAATTACCAAGAAATGTTGCTAGCTGGAAAAGTATGGTGCACTCTGTTAAATTAGCAGAGTTTTTCTGTAATTTAACAGAGTTATTATCTTATCAAACATTTGTTCCACAACGTCTTATTTTCAAGTGAAAAGTAATCACTCAAAATAATAACTCTGTTAAATTACAGAAAATATCTGCTAATTTAACAGAGTACACCACACTTTTCCAGCTAACAACATTCCTTGGTAATTTTACTAAATAACTCTGTAAAATGATTTTGACAAAAAAAAACTGTTAATTTACAGAGTTTACAGTAAAATATTGGTTAAATATGAAAGCTTTTTGACAGGAAAAAATCTTTAATTTTACTTTAGGTTAGGTTAGGTTAGGTTGTAAGTGGCTGCTGACGTTTTACGTCAACACACGTAGACTCTGAGGTCCATTGTGATACCACGGGACCGTAATAGGTTTCCCTACTAGTCCCTGTCGTTAAACCATTTTGAGCTTCTTATAAAACTCCTTAGATGTTGAATTTTGACATCCAACAAATCAGAAAGATCGTACAGCTCCCTAGATCCCAGTGAAGCAAGTCTCTGACCAGAAAGTGCCGGGCAATGGCAAATAAAGTGTTCGATAGTTTCCAACTCCTCTTCATCCATGCAACTTCGGCAAAAGTCATTCGACGGCACATTTAACCGCTCTGCGTGCTTCCCTATAAGACAGTGTCCGGTAATTATAGAAACCACCGTCGAAATCTCTCCTCTTGGAAGCGATATCAGCTCACTTGTGCGCCCCTGATTAAGAGAAGGCCAAATCAGTCGTGTTGTCTCACACGTCCATCCATTTGCCCATCTTTGATTAGTCTCCGTCGCAGAACAAAGCCGTAGGTTTTGCTTGCAAGTTTCTAGAGGCATACCAACACATTCCAATTCTGTTGGAACCTGTAAGGTAGTTCCTAGTCTTGCAAGCTCATCGGCTTTGCAATTCCCTGGAATGTCTCTGTGCCCTGGGACCCATATGAGTCGTATGTTAAACTGCTTGGCCATCTCATTTAAAGACGTGCGGCAGTTAAGGGCAGATCTTGTTTTCAGAAACATTGAATCCAGGGACTTGACCGCGGCTTGACTGTCAGTATAGATGTTGACTGCGGTTGTAGACAAGACATTGCAGCTCAACCAGTCAGCCACTTCTTTTATTGCCAGCATCTCTGCCTGGTAAACACTGCAATGATCTGGCAATCTACGAGCCAGGCTCAACCCAAGCTCTTCCGAATAGACTCCAAAGCCCACTTGTTCGTGCAGCCTCGATCCATCTGTGTAAAAATTTATGGTAGCTCCACTACCCGGAGTATCCCCCATCCAAGACTCCCTGGATGGTATCATAGTGGTAAAGTGGCGCTCAAAGAGGGAGCACAGTCCACATTTTGTGGTATTTTTATCTTTTTCAAGATCGCGCTATGGCCACAATCACTGCTCCTCCATTGCAGCGTGCTATTAAGTCGAATTGCCGACGCAGCCGCATACTGCCTACCCAATATGTCCAAGGGTATCAGGTGAAGGAGGATTTCTAATGCAGCCGTAGGTGTAGTACGAAGAGCACCAGTGATGCACATTGACGCCATTCTCTGTACCTTCGTGATAAAGACAAAGTTCGCTTTTGTTTCCAAAGCAGGCCACCAGACAATGATTCCATACAGCAAAATTGGACGCACCACTGCTGTATAGATCCAATGAACGACTTGAGGGCTAAAACCCCATCGTTTTCCAATGGCCCTTTTACAGGAATACAAAGCAATCGTTGCTTTTCTCACCCGTTCCTCAATATTACGCCTGAAATTCAGCTTCCTATCTAGAAATACTCCAAGATACTTGGCTCCATCTGAGAAGGTGATTTCAGTACCGTCCAGAGAAATAGGATCAAAAGCAGGAATCTTATTTTTCCTTGTAAACAGAACAAGCTCTGTTTTACTAGGATTAACTCCTAGACCACAGTCTCTTGCCCATTTAGACAGATCTTTCAGAGAACCCTGAAGAATGTCCCGCAATGTTGGCAGATGCTTCCCCTTTACCGCTATCGCGACATCGTCAGCATATGCGATAACATGACAACCACGTGCTTCTAGAGATAGTAGCATTGAATTCAGTGCCAGGTTCCAAAGAAGCGGCGAAAGAACACCTCCTTGTGGTGTGCCCCTATTGACAAATCGAGATATGACGGACGCTCCCAATTCAGACGTTATACGTCTATTGGCAAGTAGGTTTTCCACCATTAAAACGATTTCACGCTTTACTCCCAGACCCGACAATGCCAATATTATCGATTCTGGAATGACATTATTAAAAGCCCCCTCAATATCAAGAAAGGCCACCATAGTGTACTCCTTTACCGAAAGCGATCTCTCGATGGTACCAACGAGCTCATGAAGAGCTGTTTCCGTTGATCGTCCCTTGCTGTATGCATGTTGCTTTGTCGAAAGCAACCTCGGGTCAATCACTCTACGCAAATATGAGTCTATCATTCGTTCCATTGTCTTTAACAAAAAAGAAGACAGACTAATTGGTCTGAAATCCTTCGGAGCTGTGTGGGAACTTTTCCCAGCCTTCGGGATAAATACGACTCTGGTATCCCTCCATTTTAAAGGAATATACGACCAGTTGATGCATGCTGTGTATAGATTATACAGCAACGGGGCTATATAGTCCAACACTTGCTGCAACTCAGCCGGGATTATACCATCAGGTCCCGGGGATTTATAGGGCCTAAAGCTTTTTATCGCCCAGATTAATGTTGGCATATTTATTATTTCCGAAGCAATTTCAGATGCTTGGGCGTCAGAACGTTCCAAAGCTTGAAACGGCGTCATGGAATTGCCCGGAAAATGCGTGTTTAAAAGGAGATCCAGCGACTCTCCACTGGAGGAAGACCACACCCCATTAGGATCTTTCAGGTATCCTAGGGTGCAAGGAGAAGAAGCCAGAACCTTGCGCAGCCTGGATGCCTCAGAAACGTCTTCTATGTTTCCACAGAAGTTTTTCCAAGAATCACATTTTGCATTTCTGATCATCTTTTTATAACTCTTAAGTTGCAGCCTGTATGCAGACCAGTCCTCGTCCGCTCTTGAAAATTTAGCCTTATTAAAGAGCTTTCTGCAGGAATCTCTGCTCGTCTGCAACTCATTTGACCACCAAGGTGGCTTTTTTTTCCCTCTAGGCTTTGCAGAAGGGCAAGACGCATCCAGGCACCTATTACAAACATTTGTTATATGGTCAACCAGACAGTCAATTTCCGCTAAACTATGCGGTTCAGATAGGGGTACTTCATCCAAAAGCAAAGAAAAAGTCTCCCTATATTTCACCCAGTTTGTTCTTCTCAGATTTCTAGAGACTGTCTCAACCGGGGCACGCTCCCTGAGTAAAAACTCAATGTAGCGATGATCTGAGAAAGAATGCTCTTCCAAAACTCTCCAGTCATCAATTCTATCAGACAATGTATCTGATACAAGTGTTACGTCAAGAACCTCTTGCCGCGTACTTGTAACGAAAGTTGGTTCACTACCCTTGTTACAAATATACAGGTTAGTGCTTAACAAAAACTCCAAAAGTGATTCGCCTCTATCATTTGTGTCTGTACTACCCCATATCGAATGATGTGCATTAGCATCACAGCACACTAGTAACTGGTGTCCCCTAGATTCAGACTCCCGAATCAGACCGCCAACCTTCTCCGGGGGTATTGGCCCCGGATTAGGAAAATACGCAGAGGCGAGCCAAATAGATTTCCCATGAAGCTCTAAGCTAGCCGCTGTAACATCCATATCACTAAAAGTTGATAAAAAGAATATATTTAAGCCATTTTTCGCCAAGATGCAGGCTCTTGGTGAGCCCTCACCTTTGGCAACCATCAACTTAAACCCAGGGGTCTTCAATCCGCAAACCCTGCCACCCCGCACCCAGGGCTCTTGGATAAAAACCAAGTCAACTGCTCCTGTCGTCAGGCGCAGCAATAGTGCAGCTGAGGCTGCCTTACAGTGATGGAGGTTTATTTGTAGGAACCGCAACATCTTGCTTTTTTTCCACCATCCTTTCCACCACCGTGTTATTGGCTTCATCCTCCGTGTTATCATAGAGGTCGCATTCGTCCCCAGATTCGGTTTCGAATAAGCCAGATATGTGTCCCATCTGTTCTGAATCGGAGGCAACAGAACTCTCCGAATTCCTCACTGCATGGGCCTCGTCCTGAATGTCACCCATAGTGGCATCAGCTTTATCCTCCGTGCCATCACAGAGGTCGCATTCGTTACCAGATTCGGTTTCGAAAATGCCAGATGCATCTCCCATCAGCCTAGAATCGGTCAGCTGAATATCAACCTTTTCCAGATTCTCCTCCCCAGCCGACTCTGCCACTGGCTTGTCTGCTTCCAAAATAGGCTTCTGGTCGCCCTTGTAGACATTGACTCTTATATGAAAAAAGCCAAATCTAATAATGCCGTCAGTCCTGGCTAAAAGCGGAAGCGATTCCTCATTAACCAAGACCACTGCTTGACGACGAGCGCCCTCCATCTCACCCAATCTGGCAATTTGCCAATTCTGAGTTGGAAGGTCAGGATTGCAGACTTTTATCATCTTTAGAATCACCGCAGTGTCACTTGTAGCCATTGGGATCCATGCATGAGCTCTGGGTTGCGAGGGGATATCATGTTTTTCCACAACGTCCAGTCTGGCTCCAGGCCATAACTCTCCCACTTGGCTAATGGCAACCTTAAACACGGCTGCGGATCTTTCGTTTCCAAAAGCAACGAGTTTTACTCGCCCCTGATACCAACCTGCGTTGACAGTAGTAGGGAGAAAATCAGGCATACTCTCAAGAAGCCTATAGTAGATTTCATTTAGTTTAGTTTCAACTAAACTCCACTTGTCCCTTGGAATACTACAATCCCCATTTTGCCTGTTTATCACAGCCCTAACGAAGTTACCTTTCACCACTTCACTAAAAGACTGAGTCCAGACGTTGCCGGTCACCTTAGATCTTTTAGGTAAAGGTTTCTCGTCGGGCGAGCGCAACCTTTTACCAGACTTCGATGACGAGGCCGAAACAGCGCTCTGTTCGTCAGATGCGCGCATTGCCGAAAGTTTGTCCTGTTCTTCAATGACTCCTTTCGCCCATGATAGCGACGCCCTCTCACGTTCGGAGAGCTTCGTTCCATCGAGTTGGCTTAGTCTGTTAATTATTTTCAAACAAAGCCTTCTCTGGTTGTGCCTGACCTTTGATGGCTTAAGTTTCTTTTTCTTTTTACCACCAATATTAGGCTGAGCACCCCTACCAGAATCAAGGCCGGACTTCAAGGTCGCAACCCTAAGACCAGTGCTAGGACCAGCACCAGTCGGTGAGGCAGAGCCTCGAACTAAATCGGTATCATTTGTGTCCATATTTTCATTTTCCTTGATGTGGTAATGAAAATATCACAAAAATACCTATTACGAACAAACCTATTACGAACAATTTTAGTAATTCAATTTATAGCACGGAGTTAAAATAAAACACGTCCACACTCGTCAACAGTTGAACGAATTATTTTAATTTTACTTTAAAACTCTGTAAAATGATTTGGACTAAAAAACTGCTAATTTACAGAGTTTCTAGTAAACTATTGGTTAAATAAACCACCATTTAGCAAAGAAAACTATGTAAATTTACATATATTTGTAAATTGCATTTGATGAAAAAAAAAAATACAGAAAAAACTCTGTAAATTTACAGAGTTTAATTAAATGCTTGTTATTTTGTAAAATTTTAATAAGATTTCTGAAAAGATTTTTTTTATAATTTTTTTTTTGCTACTTTTTCAACTTTTTTTTCAAAAAAAAATAAAAATATACAGATAAAATTTTGATGTTTGGTAACAAAAAAAACCCTACTCACAGAAAACTTTTTTGATTATAAAAAAATACGAAGTAATTTTCTTAAATCTGTATTTTAGCAGAAAACTCTGTTAATTTTTGTAAAATTAAGATTACAAAGTAAAAAGTAATATAACAGAGGAAACTTTGTTTTTCACAACAAAATACAAAGTATTTTCTTTAAATTTGTATTTTGACAGAAAACTCTGTCAAATATCTGTTGAATTGAGATTACAGTCATTTTACAGAGTATTTTACAGAGTTATTGTTTTGAGTGATGCTTTACTAATAGTTTGTTTCCTAATACATGCTTATTGCACAAAATGTATTTCATATTTATTATTTCTAAACATTAAATTATGGATGACTTATATTTGGTTACATTATGTATTATTTCAAAGTTTGAAATAATTCGTTATTTGAATGTGGGTGTAGAATAGAGCACCCACAAAATGTATGGGATGTGCAAAAGTGTATTTTTTATCGCTCCCCGCTCATTTTCGGTTGAGTTGGGAGTAAAAAATAATATCTATCCAGAAATTGGACTTCTAGGTTGCAAACAGGCCAAGCGGTTTGAACTTTTGACCTCAAAAATGGGCTAAAAAACCTTTATAGATTAATTTGGCTGTAACTCTTAAAATAAAAGTTTTTCGCAATTAACTTTCATAACAATTTTTTTATAGAATCATATTGCAAAGATTTTTCTCTCATACTGTTTTGACCTAAATATGTCCGATCGCGGTGTTTTAAGTGGTTAAAGACGAAATTTGTGTCAGAACTTTTTTTAAAAAAATTCTCGTAAGTTTTTGAATTGGGGAAAATTTGAGCTCTTTGCACAATTCACTAGGGTATTGAATGTAGTTTTCCAAAAAAAAATTTATTGCAAAAATATATCGACCCTTCCATGAAAAAATTCCAAAGTTCTACTCTGAATCTCATTTTTTTACTATTCAACCTCAATATAGGCGAATACTCACTTTGTAATTCCATGAGTTTTACACCGAAACGTCTGTCAAGGATTTCCCTAAATATATATGGGATATTCAGTGCCAAATTGGACACTTTGATAATTTGTATTTTAGATTTTTTAATTATTTTTACAATTTTTTAAAACCCATTAAAACCCCCATCCAAGTTAGTTTTCTAATTTTTTTAAATTAATCGTTCCAAAGATATGGAATTTTCAAAAAAAAAAAACAATCGTTTTCCGTATTTTTATCATAACAAATTCAAAAAAGGTCAACATTTTTTTTTTTAATTTTTGTTTTTATATTAAAAATTTCTTAAAGTATTCTTATATATGATTTTTAAATTATTGCACTCTTTGTTTCTTTTTAATCTTTTCTTAAAATTTTTTATTTGTTTTTTTTTTATTTTTTTTTAATTTTTCGTTGTAAACTTAATATTTTCTTAAAATTTTAAGCTTAAGTAGATCGTGGGATTATGGTAATTAATATATTCAGCGGTTTTTGATTTTTTTTTTGTTGTTTTCCAATCTTTATTAAAATACTTTGAAGAAAATACTAAAATTTCAAAAAATTATTTCGATATTGGACCATTTTTAAAGAAGTGATACTAAAAAACAGAAAAAACGTCTTTTTTTTAATTCGATATTTTTTGAACGGATTATCAAAAAAGATGTCAAAATTTACTTGGAATGGGTTTTTAAAGGGTACTAAAAAATTTAAAAAAATATAAAATTAAAAATTTTCAAAGCGTCCGACTTGGCATGGAATACCCCATATATACTATGTGGAATCCTAGACTCATCTTTCGATGCGTAAAACACGCAATGACAAAGTGAGTACACCCCCATAACGTGGTTGGAGGTCAAAAAATTGTGGTTCAGGGTAGGATTTTGGCAATTTTTCATGGAAGGGTCGATATATTTTTGCAAAAAAAAATTTTTTGGAAAACTACATTCAATACCCTATTAAATTATGCAAAGAGCTCAAATTTTCCCCAATTTAGAAATTTACAACAATTTAAAAAAAAAAGTTCTCCCCCAAATTTCGACTTTAATCGCTCAAAACACCGCGATCGGACATATTTAGGTCAAAATAGTATGAGAGAAAAATCTTTGCATTTTGATTCTACAAAAAAATTGTTATGAAAGTTAATTGCGAAAAACTTTTATTTTAAGAGTTACAGCCAAATTAATCTATAAAGGTTTTTTAGCCCATTTTTGAGGTCAAAAGTTCAAACCGCTTGGCCTGTTTGCAACCTAGAAGTCCAATTTCTGGATAGATATTATTTTTTACTCCCAACTTAACCGAAAATGAGCGGGGAGCGATAAAAAAAACAATTATGCACATATGGGTGCTCTAGTGTAGAACAAGGTGCTACACTAAAAATAATAACTCTGTTAAATTACAGAAAAACTCTGTTAATTTAACAGAGTTCACTATACTTTTCCAGCTAGCAACATTTTTTGGTAATTTTACTATAAAATTCTGTAAAATGATTTTGACTGTTATTTTACGGAGTTTATAGTAAAATATTAGTTAAATAAAATACCATTTAGCAAAGAAAAACTCTGTAAATTTACATATATTTGTAAAATGCATTTGATGCAACTAAAATTTTACAAAAAAAAAAACTATAAATTTACAGAGTTTAGCAAAAAACATTATTTTGTAAAATTATTATAAGATTTTTGAAAAGATTTTTTTGGTACTTTTTTTAACATTTTGTAAAAAAAAATACAGATAAAATTTGGTGTTTTTACAGAAAACTCTGTTTTTAACTATGAAATAAGATTACATAGAATAAGTAAAAATACAGATAAAACTTAGTTTTGTAGTTATAAAAAATACAGATTAATTCACTTAAATCTGTATGTTAGCAAAAAACTCTAATTATTATCTTTAAAATTAATATTACAAAGTTAAAAGTAATATAACAGATGAAACTTTTTTTTTATTTCCACAATAAAACACAAATTATTTTCTTTAAATCTGTATTTTGACAGAAAACTGTCAAATATCTGTTGAATTGAGATTACAGTCATTTTACAGAGTTAGTATTTTGAGTGTAAAGGACTCAGCTGTTTTTTTTAATTTAATAGGAGGGAAATTCAAAAATGTCGCGTTCTTAAGGATCTTTTAATTAAGAAATTGAAAAATCTGCCCCCATAGTGCACTTTTGTTTATTTTTTAATAAGTTTTTATAACCAAAAACAAATAGAAAAGTAAGAGTTCACCAGAGCATGAACTGTTTTGATTTTGTTTTTATTACACACTCACAGATATTTTAATACATATTGTACATTTTCCTAATGCTGGTAAAATATGTGATAATAATTTTCTCATATTTATTTTGTACTTTTACTTTTTTTTTTTTTTGCTGAAAAATGTATAAAGTATGATATATACGCATATCATAGTTTACACTAACTATAAATGAATATGAGATATTCCACAAGAAATCTTTATATGTGGTAATATTGAACAATAAATATAACAGCGATCAGTTTTATGATTTTTGGAAAATCGGGCGTGAGTAATTTAAAATCTGAAATCCCTTTGGCTCGATCAGCTGTAGGTTTTGAATAATTGTTTACACGCATCGAAGAAACATGATTGAGGCAACCATAATGAAGGGAGTCATTGTATGATTGATTAATTTATCATAATATGATTGTAACGATCATATTATGATCTTTGCTGATCATATTATGTTTAAAATTTTGTATTTTATAATTGTTATGAATCATAGTTTGTTTGTCACAATCATATATATGATCAAATGATCAATCATACTATGGTCCCCCTACAAAATGGCTGATCATGTTTTAAACATGTTTTTTCTCTGTATGAAATGCTGTTTGTTCTTCGATCTATTAGATTCCTAAAGGAGCGGAGAAAAATTATGACTGTGTCAATTAAAGCAATCCTTAATACGCTTTTGAGGATCATAGTATGATTTATACAATCATGTATATGATAGAAATGATCATATTATGATACTCTTTCATTACGCCTGCTACAATCATGTTAATTCCTCCTAAATAGTTGTGGATCATAGTATGATTGCTACAATCATGTATATGATACAAATGATCATAGTATGATGCTCTTCCATTATGTCTGCTACAATCATGTTCAGTTAAGTTAAGGATCATAGTATGGTTGCTACAATCATGTATATGATACAAATGATAATAGTATAATATCTTCCATTATGCCTGCTACAATCATGTTTTTTCTTTGCGTTTACACCAATAAAAACAGTTAGTTATACGTCAGCTTGACATTTATTATTTCCTTTAGCGGCATAACTTTTATGGAATACTTCATATCTTAACAGGCACATAACATCAACTTTAAAACATATGTTTGGATTACATTTTTCATTATTAAAAAATAAAAAAAACTTTAAAGACTTTTAGATTTTTACTTAATTATTATTTAATACTTACTGAAGTCATGTTGGTTAGTTAAACATAAGGTATTCAAAAGTTACGATTTCAAAGAATATTTGCAAAAATATTTTTGTTCGAAAACTACATTTTTAATAGAAACGATTATTGAGCAATTTAATTTGATTTATTTTTATTTTAATTGATTTTTGAATGTACAGATATAAAAAAATTACCACCTGACTTTGTAAAAAATCATGTGAAAATATTTAAAATATTAATTAGTCTTATATTTGTCAAGAAGAATTAGAGAATATAAGGCAGTTGTCATTGCACTCAAAATAATCACTCTGTTAAATTCCCAGTTGGAAAATGTGTCACTGAGGAAATTTCCACAGTGATTCCTTGAGGAAATGTCTTCAGGCTCTGACAAATCATAGGCAATCCTTGATGACATGTCCTAACATTGTCAGCACTGAATGTTTGCTTTAAGAGTGTGGACAATTCCTCTAAGACGTCTAAAAGGAAATGTCTTCAGAATAGCAGTATATTAAATTAGAATTTTAAATCTGGGCAACTCTTCAATTTCCAAGAAAAAGATGGCAATATTATCGACTTAATTAAAATAAAATCAAAATCTAACAAGTAGAATAAAAGTAATAAATAGACAAACAATTTTAAAAATAAAGTTTGGAACAAGTGGTTAGGTGTGGGACTAATAAACTGGAGGTTCCAGGTTCAAATCCAGTTGGGACTAAAAAAGGCGAAAAGTTTTTTCTAAATATGAGAAAGATAATTTATAAAGGAAAATGGATAAAAGTAAAAACTAAAGGAAATACGAAAATTTTTTGTATGTTCGCATGACCTATGTCAGACATTTCCCCAAGGAAGTCTTAGGTGAAATGTCCCCAGAAGGTCAGCCCTGCCCACTGCTGACTTTGAGTGAGGACATTTTGAAAATTTGTATGAAACTGTCCTCAACCCAGTACATAGAGATGTCTTGTGGATGTCAGGTGTGACTCTGACATGTCATCGCTCCGTCACTGAGGATGGCTCGAGGACGTTGCCAACTGGGTTACAGAGATACTCTGCTGAGCCAGCAGAAAATATCAAAGATTTGCAATCAGCAAGATTTTTTTGTTATTTTACAAAGAAAACTCTGTAAAATGATTTCGATAAAATAAAACTGTAAATTTACAGAATTATCTGTAAAATATTGATAAAACCGAAAATAATTTTACCAAAAAAATTCTGTAAATTTACAAAGTTTTAGGTAAATGCATTTTATGAGTTCAAAATTTTACAAAAAAAAACTGTAAATTTACAAAGTTTTAATTAAATCCATTTTATAAGTAAAACTTCTCTGCTTCAAAAACAATAATTAAAAATAAAAAAATTTAATTTATTAAAATTAAAATTTTGTTAAATTTGCCCGCTTTGATGCTTCCAAATTGTAAATTTACTTTTTTATTTTTGTGAAAATTACGAGTTCTTAACGAGTAACTCCAATTTTACAAAATTTCGCTTTTTTGGTCACAAGATCTGTATTTCGACAGATAACTTTGTCAAATATCTGTCGAATTGAGATTACAGTTATTTTACAGAGTATTTAACACATTAATTATTTTAAGTGTGGATATCAGTTTTTGTGGAAAACTTCTATCGATTCTACTAATGTTTTGCCCAGTAAGATCGTGGGATTATGATTTTAAACATTTTTTTTATTTTTTTTTAATTATTATTACAGTGTTCAATCTTTTAAATTAGCTTTTACTACACTGAAAATAATAACTCTGTTAAATTACAGAAAAACTCCGCTAATTTAACAGAGTACACCATACTTTTCCAGCTTGCAACATTTCTTGGTAATTTTACTATAAAACTCTGTAAAATGATTTTGACAATAAAAAATTATAATTTACAGAGCTTCTAGTAAAATATTGGCTAAATGAAACACCATTTAGCAACGAAAACTCTGTATATTTACATATATTTGTAAAATGCAATTGATGCAACCAAAATTTTACAGAAAAAACTGTGTAAATTTACGGATTTAGTAAAATACATGTTATTTTGTACACTCAAAATAATAACTCTGTTAAATTACAGAAAAACTCTGCAAATTTAACAGAGTACACCATACTTTTCCAGCTAACAACATTTCTTGGTAATTTTACTAAAAAACTTTGTAAAATGATTTTGACACAAAAAAACTGTTAATTTACAGAGTTTATAGTAAAATATTGGTTAAATATGAAAGCTTTTTGACATAGAAAACTCTGTTATTTTACTTTAAAACTCCGTAAAATGATTTGGACAAAAAAACTGTTAATTCACAGAGTTTCTAGAAGAATATTGGTTAAATAAACCACCATTTAGCGAAGAAAACTATGTAAATTTACATATATTTGTAAAATGCATTTGATTAAAAAAAAATTTACAGAAAAAAACTCTGTTAATTTACAGAGTTTAGTTTAATGCATGTTATTTTGTAAAATTTCTATAAGACCCAGCAAAACTTAAGGAGTGAGATCATAAAAATGTTAACACACATTTTTGCCTACAACTTTGGTGTAAAGCTTCCAAATTTTTTTTTTTTTTCGGCAGTTTACATTTTAAAAATATGTCAGTTAATAAATTAATTTACATCATGAGTTTTAATTTGCAATTTTTTACACAATGGACGATGAAAGAAAAGTGCGTTCAAAAATAATTAAATATTTTCAACAAAACCAAACATGGACATACAAAAAAATTGCCAAAGAAACTAATGTATGCCGCCAAACAGTTTCAAAAGTGGTAAAAAGGTATCTGGAACACCTAACAATTGAAAGGAAGCCGGGAACAGGAACAACGACTGGTTATCGTAACATTGGTAAGGCATATAAAGTTAAAAGCATCCTTAAGAGAGCTCCTAACACATCTGGCAGAAAAACAGCTCGGTTAGCCCAATGCTCAGACTTTTTTGTACGTAAAGTGAAACGTAAGGCGGGACTAAAGTCCTACAAAGTTCAAAAAGTTCCCGATAGAAACGCTTTTAAAAATTTGGAGGCCAAAACCAGAGCTAGAAAATTGAAATCAAATTTTATAAAAAAATACAACTGTTGTGTAATGGACGACGAAACTTATGTCCTGGCTGATTTTGCGCAGCTCCCTGGTCAAGAATTTTATGTTTCCGATGTTCGAGGAAATGTTGCGGAAAAATTTCGGTCAAAAAAGCAAACGAAATTCCCCAAAAAATTCCTAGTATGGCAAGCCATATGTAGCTGCGGCCAAAGAAGCCAGTCATTTGTGACATCTGGCTCTATAAACAGCGAAATTTATATCAAGGAGTGTTTGCAGAAGAGACTTCTTCCGTTCTTGAGTCAGCACAATGTATCCACTTACTTTTGGCCCGATTTAGCATCTTGTCACTACAGCAAGAAAGCGCTGGAGTGGTATAATGATAATAATGTGGTTTTTGTACCAAGAGAGGCAAATCCACCAAACTGCCCGGAGCTCAGGCCAGTGGAGAGATATTGGGCTCTTGTTAAAAAAGAATTAAAGGGCACAAAAAAGGTCTCCCAGGACATGCAAGATTTCAAACGTAGATGGACCACCTGCTCTAAAAAGGTGACAGAAACTACCATAAAAGCCTTAATGGGAGGGTTTCCGGAAAAAGTGGATAACTTTGTTCGTAGTGGTTAGAGTTCCATGCGGTTTTTTTGTTATGATTTTGTATTAAATTTTATTTAATAAAAATTTGGTTTGAAGTCTTAAAATTCAGTAGTCTGTTTTTTATTTAACTTTATGTGTGTTAACATTTTTATGATCTCACTCCTTAGATTACCAAATAAGGTATAAAATAAGGTATAGGATCTCTTATTTTATACATTGCAGCATTGATGATTTTAACAGGCGATGAGACTCAAAGTAATGCATCCACATTATCACAAAGAATAGCAGTAAGGTATAAAATAAGTCATAAATTTATAACGAAGAATACGAGTAAGGTGTAAACTAGATGATATTTTATAGATTACGAGAAATGAAATAATATAGCATATCAGAAGATAATATATAAGGTGTTACGAGTAGTGAAAAAGTAATTTTGTATAAAATTTACTCACGTGATTGTAAGTGAGTGTAAGTAGATAACATATGCTCGAGAGTGTGTCGTTAGAAATTTCATGTCGTGAGCCCATCTCTAGTTTAAACTTATGAATTTTTTTAAAAATAATTATTTTTTATGTTATTGTAATGCATTATGCATCCAATTATAAATAATGCATTATTTCAAACTTTCAAATAATACATAATGTAACCAAATATAAGTCATCCATGATTTAATGTTTAGAAATAATAAATATGAAATACATTTTTTCCAATAATCATGCATTACGTAGCAAATTATTAGTAATGCATTATTTTTCACTTGAAAATAATACGTTGTGGAACAAATGTTGGGTAAGACATCCTAAAATAATGACACAAATAAGGTATATATATTACCTGGTAATGTGTTATATAATCACCCATTACCAAAGTTTTGCTGGGATAGACTCAATTCCGTTCGAATTTGGAATAAATGTTTTTCTTGTAAAACCCCAAATGAATATTTTTTTTTCGGAATGAAATACTTTTGAAAATCAAATAAAGTTGAATTGAATTACATTAAAGAGGTCTCATAACGAAAAAGAAATATTCGCCTTGCGATTTACGAGCAAACCACTTTTTCCACTTCCGAACGGAATTAAGTCTGTGACATGTCCCGTAATTCAAAAAAACATCAATTGTAATTTGAAGATTCTACTTGTAATTCAAAGATACGATTTGTAATTCGAAAATTCCAATTGTAATTCGAATAGATTCTACTTGCAACTCGAAAATTCCATTTTTAATTCAAAAATTCCATTTGTATTTCGAAAAAGATCAATTGTAATTTGAAATAGACCAATTGTAGTTCAAAATCAATTGTACTTAGAAAAAGATCAATTGTAATTCGAGAATGATCAATTGTAATTCAAAATAGAACAATTGTAATTCGAAAAAATCAATTGTATTTCAAAAAAAAATTAATTGTGATTCGAAAAAGATCAATTGTATATCAAAACAGATCAATTGTCACTCGAAAAAAAATCAATTATAATTCAAAAAAGATTGTAATTCGAAGATTCTACTTGTAATTCAAAGATTCCATTTGTAATTCAAAAATTCCAAGTGTAATTCAAAATTTCTTCTTGTAATTCCTATATTCAATTTGTAATCTGAAGATTCTACCTGTAATTCAAAGATTCCATTTGTAATTCGGAAATTCCATTTCTTGTTCAAAAATTCCAATTGTATTTCCAAAAATATCAATTGTAGTTCGAAAAAGATCAATTGTTATTCGAAAATGATCAATTGTAATTCGAAAGAGATCAATTGTAATTTGTAAAAAATCAATTGTAATTCGATAAATATAAATTGGAATTCGAAGTTTCGAGTTGTAATTCGAAAAATATCAACTGAATTTCCATTGATCTTTTTCTAATTATAATTGGAATCTCTAAATTACAACTGATCTTTTTCGAAATACAGTTGATTTCGAATTGCAATTGATCTTTTCAAATTACAATTTATCTATTTCGATTTACAAGTGATCTTGTTTAAATTACAAATGATCTTTATGAATTACAATTCATCTTTTTCGAATTACAATTGATAATTTTTGAATTACAATTGATCTTTTTCGAATTACAATTGATGTATTTCAAATTACAATTGATCTTTTTCGAATTACAAATAATCTTTTTCGAATTATAATTGATTTTTTCGAATTACAATTGGAATTTTCGAATTACTCGTAAAATTTATATATTTCAAATTATAATTAATTTTTTTCGAATTACAATTGATAATTTTCGAATAACAATTGATCTATTTCGAATTACAATGGTTAAGTTCGAAAATGGTTAAAATCGGACAGGGGGAAAAAGTTGCTCCTTGAAGAACTAAACCAACCTCTAAAAAACCGAAATTTTTACAGGGTTTTTTTATTCTAATCTTAGTTTAAATTCTAATCTTAGTTTAAATGCTAATGATGAAATATTTCCATTTTAAATTCTTATTCTAATTTAAATTGTTGATCTATTCAAATGTCCCCTGTCACCTGTCATTTATTTTTCAATATAATGTTAAAAGATTTTAAAACCGTTTTCAATTTAAATTTTATGTAATGTACCTTGAAAAACAGAAAAAAAAAAACTTCTATTCATTCTCATGGCTACTGGATATTGAGTTAAATGTCACCAATAAAATTTTAGCATTGTAATTTTTTTTTGTCTTAACATTTAGGTTTTTAAATAAAAACATGTCATTAAATCAACATTTTATATCGCTCAAATGCAATTACAAACTTCTCGGCAGAACTTCCAATAAATATGTTAAGTTTCAGTCATCTCCGTGTAATATTTTGACCGTTATCACCATTTCCACAGACAGACGGACATCGCTAATTAAAAACAAGTAAAAAAGTTAAATTCGGCCTTGCCGAATGTAGTGATACCCTCCACAATTTTAAAAAGGTTATTGCAAACAACTTTATTTAAAAGGAAATTACTTTTGAAAAAAAAAAAAAATTTGAAAAAAAATTCCGCGAAAAAAAATTTTGGTAAAAAAAAAATCCGCGATTTTTTTCTTTTTTTGTCAAAAAATATGTTCGTACTTGTTTAAATACCATTTGGTGTTCAATTATGTTCACATATGTCAACCAGAAGCCGAATTAAAGCATTTTGTATTTTTTGGTTATGTTGAATGTACTGAAATGTTTGAGGTGTGCTTACATTTTCGTTCATAACTTTTGAACCGCTGAACCGATATCGCTCAAATGCAATACCAAACTTCTCGGGAGAACTTCCAACATATATGTTAAGTTTCAGTCATCTCTGTGCAATATTTTGTCGGCGAGAGCATTTTCCACAGACAGACAGACAGACGGACAGACGGACAGACGGACATCGCTAGAATGTCTTAAAATCGATCGGGCATCATGAATATATATACTTTATGGGGTCCCAGACCGATATTTCGATGAGTTACAAACGGAATGACAAACTTATATATACCCTCTATCACTAAGTGGAGGGTATAAAAAACCGGGCAAAACCGGGATTTGAACCCGGAACCTCTCGCACCCAAAGCGAAAATCATACCCCTAGACCATTGAGCCTCTTGGGAGATGTTTGCCAAAGTTAAAACGGTTAATTTTATGTTTTGTGCTGTCAATGTTGATTTATAAAAAAAATAATTTAACAACAAGTGGAAAAGGTAAATCCGAATTCATGAATACCCTCCACGATCCCCCAGTAAATTTTTCACGTAAAAAAAAATAACAATTTAAATTAGAAATATTTTGTTTTGAGTAAAAAACTTAAAAAAAAAACAAGTAAAAAATTTAAATTCGGCCTTGCCGAATGTAATGATACCCTCCACAATTTCTAAAAGATTATTGCAATAAACTTTATTTAAAAGGAAATTATTTTTGAAAAAAAAAAAAAATCCGCGAAAAAAAAAATCCGCGATTTTTTTCTTTTTTTGTCAAAAAATATGTTTGTACTTGTTTAAATACCATTTGGTGTTCAATTATGTTCACATATGCCAACCAGCAGCCGAATTAAAGCATTTTGCATTTTTAGGTTATGTTGAATGTACTAAAATTTTTGCGGTGTCCTTACATTTTCGTTCATAACTTTTGATCCGCTGAACCGATATCGCTCAAATGCAATACCAAACTTCTCAGGATAACTTCCAATAATTATGTCAAGTTTCAGTCATCTCCGTGTAATATTTTGGCCGTGATCACCATTTCCACAGACAGACAGACAGACGGACATCGCTAGAATGTCTTAAAATCGATCGGGGATCATGAATATATGGGGCATTCCATGTTAAATCGGACACTTTGAAATTTTTTTTTTAGATTTTCCCAATTTGTTTACAGTTTTCAGTACTCTTCGAAAACTCCTTCGTGGTAAATTTCCAGATTTTTTTGATGACCCGTTCAAAAGATATCGATTTTTTAAAAATTGGTAGTTTGTTCCTTTACTCAAACTTCTTTTACACATAACTTCTTCAATAATGGTCCAAAAAATTTTTTTTTTCATGATTTTTGATTTTTTACGTACTTTAAAAAAAAAAAATCCCAAAAAATTCTTAAAAGCGCTCTAGTATGCGATTTTTAAGTTTTAAAATTTAAATCTCAATTTTGAAAATGTTTGTACTCTTCGATTTTTTTTTTTAATTTTTTTGTGTAAAACTTCTATTGATTCTACAAATTTTTTGCCCAGGAGGATTGTGGGATAACGATTATTACTATTTTTTAAAATTTTTGAAAAAACTGTATTGTAACTTTCCAATCTTAAAATCATTTCTCCTCCTCCAATGGTGCGTCATAGAGGAGTAATTTATACCGACCCCCATTAATTTTTACGTCTGATCATTTCTTTGGAACAAACTAATACCCTAGCTTCAATTTCTAAGGGGGCTCCCACGCAAAACGACATTTTTTAAAATTTGCTTCAACCGCTCTAACTGCCCTAATAGTGCTCTTAGAGCAACAAAATGTATAACCGACACACGATATATTTTTAGTCCAAACATTTTCTCAATTGTAAATCGACCGGTCCAAGGGGTCATTAGTGAGACCGACCATTTATTTTTACCCTACAACATTTTTTTTAAAACATACCTACGCCCTATCTCCACTCCCTAAGTAGGCTTCCATTCAAAATTACATTTTTATAAAATTTGCTCCAACTGTTATTTGTAGTTCAAAACAAATTGGCATCTTCTTATTTTTTCAAAATACAAGTGACCTTTTACGAATTACAACTAATCTTTTTCGAAATACAATTGATCTTTTTCGAATTATAATTGATCTATTTTGAATTACAATTGATCTGTTTCAAATTACAATTGATCTTTTTCGAATTACAATTGATCTTTTTCGAATTACAATTGATCTTTTACGAATTACAATTGATCTTTTTCGAATTAAAATTGATCTTTTACGAATAACAATTGATCTTTTTCGAATTACAATTGATATTTTTAGAATTACTATTGATCTTTTTTGATTAACTACCAGAATATTCGAATTACCATTGATTTTTTTCGAATTACAATTGATCTTCTTCGAATAACAATTTACATTATCGAATTTCAACTGATATTTTTCTCAAATTCTTCCCCATTATGCCACATTATGCATAGACAAATTCATACATCTTTGATGTAATGATCAATGGTGCTTGAAATTTAAAATTTATTTAAACAACTTTTAACCACTTATTTACATTGACAAATCAAATCCCCAAACATTTAGTGGTCTTAAATTAATGATGATGAGCGGTTATTGTACATTTAAAAGAAAAAAAAAGTAAACGTTAATTTTTTGTTTTAGCAAATCACTAAATATTTTACAACCGTTAATTTTACTACCGGAAACAGCAACTATTTTTGCAGTAATTAAATGTTTGCTATGGCATTTTTGTCTTAGATGTGCATTATTATTATTATTTTTTGTTGTAAAAAAAATAATTAAAAATTTAAAACATTAAAAACGGTTAAAAGTGTCTATATCGCAACACTAAGCGACAGTAACCATTTTTTGAATATTTGTTAATCTTTCGTCATAATTAAAAATATAAAACAGATTCTGAAAAAAAAATTAAATGACTCCGGTTCTTGATTGATTTGATCGATTTACAATTGACCTCTTTCGAACTAAAATTGTTATTTTATACCCTCCAAGCAGAGTATAGGGGTATACTCACTTTGTCATTCCGTTTGTAACGCATCGAAATATCGGTCGGGGAACCCATATAGTATATATATTATTGATCCATGATCGATTCTAAGACATTCTATGAATGTCCGTCTGTCCGTCCGTCCGTCTGTCTGTAGATAACACAATGCAGTCCAAACTAAAACAGCTAGACTCCTGAAATTTGGCACAAATATGTCTCATGTTCATTGGCAGGTTAAGTTCGTGGATGGGCAAAATCGGGCACGGGGAAAAAAGTTCCCCCTTAAAGAACTGAACCAACCTCTAAAAAAATACACTTTTTCACATGATGTTTTGTATTTTTGTTAAATAAATGAAACATTTGGTATATTTATCTCGATGGGAAGGTGCTCTTAACGTCCTCCACTGACCCCACCCCCCCAACCTAAAAAAAAAACGCCCCTGACAAAATTTTTTTTTTTTTTTTCATTTTGGAGGATATAAAAGATTCGGCACAGCCGAATTTTACACTCTCACTTGTTTGAACTACAATTGATCTTTTTCGAATTACAATTGATTTTTTTCGAATACCAATTAATTTTATTCGAATTTATATTTTTGAATTTACAATACATCTTTTTCAATTACAATTGATATTTTTCAATAACAATTGATCTTTTTCGAATTACAATTGATCTATTTCGAATTCCAATTGATTTTTTTCGAATTACAATTGAGATTTTTCGAATTACAACTGAAACTTCAAATGACTATTTATGTCTTTCGAATTACAATTGACCTTTTTCTAACTAAATGTGATATTTTTTTGGAATTACAATTGATATTTTTCGAATTACAATTGATTAATTTCGAATTACAATTATTTTTTTTCGAATTACAATTTATTTTTTATACCCACCACTTAGTGATAGAGGGTATATATAAGTTTGTCATTCCGTTTGTAACTCATCGAAATATCGGTCTGGGACCACATAAAGTAAATATATTCATGATGCCCGATCGATTTTAAGACATTCTAGCGATGTCCGTCTGTCTGTCTGTGGAAAATGCTGTCGCGGACAAAATATTGCACAGGGATGACTGAAACTTAACATATTTATTAGAAGTTCTCCCGAGAAGTATGGTATTGCATTTGAGCGATATCGGTTCAGCGGTTCAAAAGTTATGAACGAAAATGTAAGCACATCTCAAAAATTTCAGTACATTCAACATAACCTAAAAATACAAAATGCTTTAATTCGGCTTCTGGTTGACATATGTGAACATTATTGAACACCAAATTGTATTTAAACAAGTACGAACATATTTTTTGACAAAAAAAGAAAAAATCGCGGATTTTTTTTACCAAAATTTTTTTTCGCGGAAATTTTTTTTCAAAATTTTTTTTTCAAAAGTAATTTCCTTTTAAATAAAGTTTTTTGCAATAATCTTTTTGAAATTGTGGAGGGTATCACTGCATACGGCAAGGCCGAATTTAATTTTATACTTGTTTTATTTTACAATTCATCTTTTTGAATTACAATTGATCTTTTTCGAAGAAAATTGATCCATTTCGAATTACAATTGATCTTTTTCGAATTACTTACAATTGATCCATTTCGAATAGCAAATGATCTTTTTTGGAATTTTCAAATTACAAATTAAATCTTCGAATTTCAAATAGAATCTAGAATAGATCTTTTTGAAATTACATCTGTAAATGTATATTGGTTAAGTCCGGTCTTTTTCTAGACTCTTATTTTGAGTGTGCGCCAACTACGTTAAATAAATTATGATATGTATTTTTCAAAAACAATAAAATTTAAAACAAAAACAAAAAAAATTCAAATTAACAACTTAATGTTAAAATGTTGATTTAATGACATGTTTTTATTTAAAAACCTAAATGTTAAGACAAAAAAAAATTACAATGCTAAAATTTTATTGGTGACATTTAACTCAATATCCAGTAGCCATGAGAATGAATAGAAGTTTTTTTTTTTCTGTTTTTCAAGGTACATTACATAAAATTTAAATTGAAAACGGTTTTAAAATCTTTTAACATTATATTGAAAAATAAATGACAGGTGACAGGGGACATTTGAATAGATCAACAATTTAAATTAGAATAAGAATTTAAAATGGAAATATTTCATCATTAGCATTTAAACTAAGATTAGAATTTAAACTAAGATTAGAATAAAAAAACCCTGTAAAAATTTCGGTTTTTTAGAGGTTGGTTTAGTTCTTCAAGGAGCAACTTTTTCCCCCTGTCCGATTTTAACCATTTTCGAACTTAACCATTGTAATTCGAAATAGATCAATTGTTATTCGAAAATTATCAATTGTAATTCGAAAAAAATTAATTATAATTTGAAATATATAAATTTTACGAGTAATTCGAAAATTCCAATTGTAATTCGAAAAAATCAATTATAATTCGAAAAAGATTATTTGTAATTCGAAAAAGATCAATTGTAATTTGAAATACATCAATTGTAATTCGAAAAAGATCAATTGTAATTCAAAAATTATCAATTGTAATTCGAAAAAGATGAATTGTAATTCATAAAGATCATTTGTAATTTAAACAAGATCACTTGTAAATCGAAATAGATAAATTGTAATTTGAAAAGATCAATTGCAATTCGAAATCAACTGTATTTCGAAAAAGATCAGTTGTAATTTAGAGATTCCAATTATAATTAGAAAAAGATCAATGGAAATTCAGTTGATATTTTTCGAATTACAACTCGAAACTTCGAATTCCAATTTATATTTATCGAATTACAATTGATTTTTTACAAATTACAATTGATCTCTTTCGAATTACAATTGATCATTTTCGAATAACAATTGATCTTTTTCGAACTACAATTGATATTTTTGGAAATACAATTGGAATTTTTGAACAAGAAATGGAATTTCCGAATTACAAATGGAATCTTTGAATTACAGGTAGAATCTTCAGATTACAAATTGAATATAGGAATTACAAGAAGAAATTTTGAATTACACTTGGAATTTTTGAATTACAAATGGAATCTTTGAATTACAAGTAGAATCTTCGAATTACAATCTTTTTTGAATTATAATTGATTTTTTTTCGAGTGACAATTGATCTGTTTTGATATACAATTGATCTTTTTCGAATCACAATTAATTTTTTTTTGAAATACAATTGATTTTTTCGAATTACAATTGTTCTATTTTGAATTACAATTGTAATTCGAGAATGATCAATTGTAATTCAAAATAGAACAATTGTAATTCGAAAAAATCAATTGTATTTCAAAAAAAAATTAATTGTGATTCGAAAAAGATCAATTGTATATCAAAACAGATCAATTGTCACTCGAAAAAAAATCAATTATAATTCAAAAAAGATTGTAATTCGAAGATTCTACTTGTAATTCAAAGATTCCATTTGTAATTCAAAAATTCCAAGTGTAATTCAAAATTTCTTCTTGTAATTCCTATATTCAATTTGTAATCTGAAGATTCTACCTGTAATTCAAAGATTCCATTTGTAATTCGGAAATTCCATTTCTTGTTCAAAAATTCCAATTGTATTTCCAAAAATATCAATTGTAGTTCGAAAAAGATCAATTGTTATTCGAAAATGATCAATTGTAATTCGAAAGAGATCAATTGTAATTTGTAAAAAATCAATTGTAATTCGATAAATATAAATTGGAATTCGAAGTTTCGAGTTGTAATTCGAAAAATATCAACTGAATTTCCATTGATCTTTTTCTAATTATAATTGGAATCTCTAAATTACAACTGATCTTTTTCGAAATACAGTTGATTTCGAATTGCAATTGATCTTTTCAAATTACAATTTATCTATTTCGATTTACAAGTGATCTTGTTTAAATTACAAATGATCTTTATGAATTACAATTCATCTTTTTCGAATTACAATTGATAATTTTTGAATTACAATTGATCTTTTTCGAATTACAATTGATGTATTTCAAATTACAATTGATCTTTTTCGAATTACAAATAATCTTTTTCGAATTATAATTGATTTTTTCGAATTACAATTGGAATTTTCGAATTACTCGTAAAATTTATATATTTCAAATTATAATTAATTTTTTTCGAATTACAATTGATAATTTTCGAATAACAATTGATCTATTTCGAATTACAATGGTTAAGTTCGAAAATGGTTAAAATCGGACAGGGGGAAAAAGTTGCTCCTTGAAGAACTAAACCAACCTCTAAAAAACCGAAATTTTTACAGGGTTTTTTTATTCTAATCTTAGTTTAAATTCTAATCTTAGTTTAAATGCTAATGATGAAATATTTCCATTTTAAATTCTTATTCTAATTTAAATTGTTGATCTATTCAAATGTCCCCTGTCACCTGTCATTTATTTTTCAATATAATGTTAAAAGATTTTAAAACCGTTTTCAATTTAAATTTTATGTAATGTACCTTGAAAAACAGAAAAAAAAAAACTTCTATTCATTCTCATGGCTACTGGATATTGAGTTAAATGTCACCAATAAAATTTTAGCATTGTAATTTTTTTTTGTCTTAACATTTAGGTTTTTAAATAAAAACATGTCATTAAATCAACATTTTAACATTAAGTTGTTAATTTGAATTTTTTTTGTTTTTGTTTTAAATTTTATTGTTTTTGAAAAATACATATCATAATTTATTTAACGTAGTTGGCGCACACTCAAAATAAGAGTCTAGAAAAAGACCGGACTTAACCAATATACATTTACAGATGTAATTTCAAAAAGATCTATTCTAGATTCTATTTGAAATTCGAAGATTTAATTTGTAATTTGAAAATTCCAAAAAAGATCATTTGCTATTCGAAATGGATCAATTGTAAGTAATTCGAAAAAGATCAATTGTAATTCGAAATGGATCAATTTTCTTCGAAAAAGATCAATTGTAATTCAAAAAGATGAATTGTAAAATAAAACAAGTATAAAATTAAATTCGGCCTTGCCGTATGCAGTGATACCCTCCACAATTTCAAAAAGATTATTGCAAAAAACTTTATTTAAAAGGAAATTACTTTTGAAAAAAAAATTTTGAAAAAAAATTTCCGCGAAAAAAAATTTTGGTAAAAAAAATCCGCGATTTTTTCTTTTTTTGTCAAAAAATATGTTCGTACTTGTTTAAATACAATTTGGTGTTCAATAATGTTCACATATGTCAACCAGAAGCCGAATTAAAGCATTTTGTATTTTTAGGTTATGTTGAATGTACTGAAATTTTTGAGATGTGCTTACATTTTCGTTCATAACTTTTGAACCGCTGAACCGATATCGCTCAAATGCAATACCATACTTCTCGGGAGAACTTCTAATAAATATGTTAAGTTTCAGTCATCCCTGTGCAATATTTTGTCCGCGACAGCATTTTCCACAGACAGACAGACGGACATCGCTAGAATGTCTTAAAATCGATCGGGCATCATGAATATATTTACTTTATGTGGTCCCAGACCGATATTTCGATGAGTTACAAACGGAATGACAAACTTATATATACCCTCTATCACTAAGTGGTGGGTATAAAAAATAAATTGTAATTCGAAAAAAAATAATTGTAATTCGAAATTAATCAATTGTAATTCGAAAAATATCAATTGTAATTCCAAAAAAATATCACATTTAGTTAGAAAAAGGTCAATTGTAATTCGAAAGACATAAATAGTCATTTGAAGTTTCAGTTGTAATTCGAAAAATCTCAATTGTAATTCGAAAAAAATCAATTGGAATTCGAAATAGATCAATTGTAATTCGAAAAAGATCAATTGTTATTT
>CAWUER010000058.1:0-192500 GCA_963921195.1 Pegoplata infirma
TTTAAAACTTTTGAAGATATAAGCAATATGAGGAGACCACTTATGTGTGTTTTTGATGAATTTTCTACTTATCGAAGCGCCATATTTCGGGAACCACAAAAGCTAGACTCCCAAAATTTTTGAATTTATATTAGTTCAGTAATGTAGAACATTCATGCTAATTTTTGTACAATTCAAAGAGGGTAAGGTCGAAAATGGCATTTTTTTTCGTTGATTTAAAATGGAATTACCCAGAAGCAACAACCGAATTTTGAGTTGATACAACTAAAAAATTCAGTTGAAAATTTATTTTTCTCTGTGTACCTACTTTAAAAAAAAACGGATATTTATTTTAAAAAACTGGCAATTTAATAAAAAATAAAACTTAAAATCACTTATAATCAGTTGTCATATTTTTTCACTTTGAATTTTTTAGATGCGCTCAACGTGCGACTTGTTCGCATTTCTCTGTATAATAATTGCTTTAAAAATGGACATGGTGGCTTGGGTATAAACCTTTTCTAACCGAGCCATCTTTATTAAAATTTCCTCTAATTTATTATATCAATGGTTATCTCTGTCGAAAAATTCCTTAGCTATTATTTTTATTTCATCATCTATCCTTTTCATATTATGTTAGTTAAAATTCAGTTTCAAATTCTGTTAACTAATTTTACGGCATTATCCTCCCAGAGATCAACCATAAATTTCAAATCAACGAACATATTTAATATATAACATAAAATAAAAATTCATTCATAAAAACGATTTACTACACGTTTTACTCTACACTAACAAATCCGTTCGTATACTTTTACGACCCCCTCAAATAGTACTTTTTGATACAACGGTGTATTACATAAAAACAAAAACTTAAATATATAAAGACTATGCAAGAGTCAATTCTTTTTGACGTTTAAAGGCGGTGTTATTTTCACAAATGGTGTCTGGGAAAGCTGGAAATTTGTTTTACCTTTTATTTTTCGTTTAATTGTGCTGGTTGTTTTGATTTAATTATATTCATTTCTTTTTTTAATATGTATGTTTTTATTTTCAAGTGACACAACAATTATTTTCATTCATAATTTTAAAATTTTTTAATGTTAATTTTTCGTTATTCCCAAATCGTTCCCAAATACTTTCCAAAAAAAGATTGCCATCTGTAGATAACGACTTCGTTATTACTGAGACTACTATTAATGAGTTACCCCTGCATAAAAACAAAAACTTAAATATATAAAGACTATGAATTGCAAAGTATGCAAGAGTCAATTCTTTTTGACGTTTAAAGGTGGTGTTAGTTTTACAAATGGTATCTGGGAAAGCTGGAAATTTTGTTTACCTTTTATTTTTCATTTAATTTTGCTGGTTGTTTTGATTTAACTATATTCATTTCTTTTTTTTTATTATGTTTTTTTTTATTTTCAAGTGACACAACAATAATTTTCATTCATAATTTTAAAATTTTTTAATGCTTATTTTCGTTATTCCCAAATCGTTCCCAAATACTTTCCAAAAAAAGATTGCCATCTATTAATAACGACTTCGTTATTACTGACACTACTATTCATGAGTTACCCCTGTATAAAAATCAAAACATAAAGAAAAACTGAGGTAAGTACACTCATAAAAATTTGTTAGTATTCCTTACAAAAAAGTCTGTTACCATTACTAATAAAGTTTTCAATTTGTGCCCGATAACTTTTTCAGTTACCATTACAAACTTTATATATATATGGGGCATTCCAAGCCAAATCACTCACTTTTAGACCCGACCCCTTACGATTTATTTTATTTTTGGATATGTTTTAGTACTTATTAAATGCAACTTGGACACCAATTTTCAGCCTTTTATTTCAGGATGGTGTTGAGTAATCAATTTTTCAAAATGGCGATTTTCTCAAAAAAATTAAAAAATTTAAATTTTTAATTAATTTTGACCATTGAAAAATATAGATATTTTAATAAAAGTTAGACAACGTTTTGTTGGTATTTAAATGTAGTTTTAGAAAAAAAATATGAAAAAATTATTCGAAGTAATTATCACATATTTTTTGACGTTTAAAAATTAAAATCGACTTTTTGAAAAAGTCCGAAACCTTCGATTTTTTTGTAAAAAATTTTAAAAATTGTACTCTAAATTACGCAACTTTTAAGCCATAACTCGAGATGTGATCACAATTCTTTCTATTTTTTTTTAATTTTTAAAATTGCTCCTTTTATTTTTTGGCTCTGATTTATTTTATATGGTGCTCCAAAAAAAAAAAAAATGGTAGATATTGACCCTAACTTACCCTAGATACATTCATTTCGAGGTAAAAATACGTCTCACATAAATTTAGAACGATCGGAAATGGGTAAGGCGTTAAGCATGGTCCTTAAAGTTTAAAAAACGGATTACAAGGAAAAATATGAATTTTTTTCTGTTTTCGCAATATTTTTGGTATTTTAAGTTAAGTTTTATTTCAAGCAATTACGGAATTGTGATGTAGAGTAAAATACCTTTCTAATAAGGTACTAAAAACTTAAATCGGTTGAAAATCAGCCAAGTTATTACAACTTCCCCAGGCATCTAGCGTGTGTCATACCGCTTGATTAAAGAATACGAGTCCCTTTTTTAAATTTATTGAAATTTTCTACTGTAATAACATTTTTTCATTATTCATGTTTCAGTGTAATATTTTTTTGGTTTTTCCAAATTTTAAAACAAAAAAAAATTCTTTTTTTTTAAATAGAGATTTCAAAAGGGTGTTGAAAATGCAGGCATTTTTAGCATTAATTTAAAACATGTTAGCAAAACACAATATGAAAAATACTTGTCATCTTATTACATTTGAACTTGAAGAATAAAAAAATGTTATTACAGTAGAAAATTTCAATGAATTTCAAAAATCGGATTGTATTGCTAAATCAAGTTGTCTTCCACACGTTAGATGCCTGGGGAAGTTGTAATAGCTTGGCTGATTTTCAACCGATTTTAGTTTTTAGTATCTTATTAGAAAGGCATTTTACTCTACATCATAATTCTGTAATTGCTTGAATTTAAACTTAACTTAAAATACCAAAAATATTGAGAAAACAGAAAAAAAATCATATTTTTCCTTGTAATCCGTTTTCTAAACTTCAAGGCCCATGAGGAACGCCTTACTCATTTCCGATCGCTCTAAATTTTTGTGAGACGTATTTCTACCTCGAAATGAATATATCTAGGGTAAGTTAGGGTCAATATCTACCAATTTATTTTTTTTGGAGCACCATATAAAATAAATCAGAGCCAAAAAATAAAAGGTGCAGTTTTTAAAATTTAAAAAAAATAGAAAGAATTGTGATCACATCTCGAATTATGGCTTAAAAGTTGCGTAATTTAGAGTAGAATTTTTATAGTTTTTTACAAAAAAATCGAAGGTTTCGGACTTTTTCAAAAAGTCGATTTTAATTTTTAAACGTCAAAAAATAAGTGATAATTACTTCGAATAATTTTTTCATATTTTTTTTCTAAAACTACATTTAAATACCAACAAAACATTGTCCAACTTTTTTTAAAATATCTTTATTTTTTAATGGTCAAAATTAATTGAAAATTTCAATTTCTTAATTTTTTTGAGAAAATCGCCATTTTGAAAAATTGATTACTCAACACCATCTTGAAATAAAAGGCTGAAAATTGGTGTCCCAGTTGCATTTAGTAAGTACTAAAACATATCCAAAAATAAAATAAATCGAAAGGGGTCGGGTCTAAAAGTGAGTGATTTGGCTTGGAATGCCCCATATATATCTGTTCCTTTAAACTCCTACAAGGAGCATAGGGCCAAAATTACAAACTTTGGTTTTCAAAAATTAGTAATCTTAAAAAACACTAAAAAAATTAGTATTACTAAATTTTTTTGTAAAAAAATTGTAAATTGTGTATTTTAAATTTTTGGTATTTTTTTACTATATGTAAACTGCGTATTGCGCTTGTTGTCGCCATTACTATTTCAATGCAAGTCAGATTTTGTTTGAATTTTTGATCTGAAATATGTAAGAGAAAATATTGAATACATTTTTTTTAATACAAAATATAAATTACATACCACATAAAATAAATGCTTTAAAAAATTGTGTTGAATAAATTGGTGTTCTAGAATAAAAAATACATTATATTGATATTAGGTCTGTTTGATTACTTTTTTTGTAGTAAAAGTAGTAAAAGAGATTTTTTTTAAATTTTACTCAATATGTCGAAAACTCCAAAAAAGTAAAAAAACAGAAAGTAGTAAAAATAGTAAAATTTATTTATCATTCAAATTCTCAAAATACATATATTTTAAAATTTTATTTTGAAGAAATTTTTAGAATCTTTACAAAAAATTAGAAGACATTTTCCATAAACGCTAAAAATCTAATTTTTTTAATTCACTTGGTAAAAGTTCTGGTCGATCAATTTCATATGTTTCATTTATTAAACGTATAAAAAACAAAAAAAAAACATAAAAAATTGGGTTTTTCTGGAGTTGTCTTAGTTTTTAAGGGTGGAACTTTTTTTCCAACTGATCCGATTTTATCCATCTCCGAACTTAACTCAGATTCTGATAATTTTTTTTTTGTTGAAAAAGTCCCCGTTTCTAAAGCATTTTTTTACTGAAAAAGTCTGAGACATTTTTTCTATAGAAGAAGTCTCAGCTTTTGAAACATTTTTTCTATGGAAAAAGTCATAGAATCTGAGACATTTTTTCTATAGAAAAAATCTTAGATTCTGATTCATTTTTTCTGTAGAAAAAGTCTCAGGATCTGAGACATTTTTTCTATAGAAAAAGTCTCGATTCTGAGACATTTTTTTCTATAGAAAAAGTCTCAGATATTGAGACATTTTTGCTATAGAAAAAATCTTAGATTCTGAGACTTTTTTCTATAGAAAAGTCTCAGATTTTGAGACATTTTTTCTATAGAAAAAGTCTGATTCTGGGACATTTTTTGTAAAGAAAAAGTCTCAGATTCTGAGACATTTTTTCTATGGAAAAACTAATAGAATCTGAGACATTTTTTTTTTTATAGAAACAGTCTTAGATTCTGAGACATTATTCTACAGAAGAAGTCTCAGATTCTGAGACATTTATTCTATAGAAAAAGTCTCAGATTTTGAGAATTTTTTTTCTATAGAAAAAATCTTAGTTTCTGAGACATTTTTTCTTTAGAAAAAGTCTCAGGTTCTGAGACATTTTTCTACATAAAAAATTTCAGAATCTGCGACATTTTTTCCATTGAAAAAGTCTCAGATTCTGAGACTTTTTTTCTAAAGAACAAGTCTTAGATTCTGAGACATTTTTCTATAGAAAAAGTCTCAGATTCTGAAACATTTTTTCTATAGAAAAAGACTCAGATTCTGAGACATTTTTTCTATAGAAAAAGTCTTAGATTCCGAGACATTTTTTCTATAGAAAAAGTATCAGATTCTAAGACAATTTTTCTATAGAAATAATGTCTCAGAATCTGAGACTTTCTATGGAAAAAATGTCGCAGATCTGAGACTTTTTCTATGGAAAAAATGTCGCAGATTCGAGATATTTTCTATAGAAAAAGTCTCAAATTCTGAGACATTTGTTTATAATTCCGTCTGTTACGCATCGGCATTTCGGTCTAGGACCTATTAATAGCGACAACCGTCTGTCCGTCTGCGGAAGATTTAACACAGTCTAAAATAAAATAAAATCTTCGAGTGTGGGAACTTTTTCGAATTTTTCCTACCAAGGGTTGATGTTAAGCGTGTTTTTATGAAAATTTTTTTTTATTTTAAACGTTCCAAAGATATGCCTAAAAACTTATTTACATGCACTGCATATTTATTTAGATGTTTTGTTCTTATTTCATCTTGGATAGAATTTGCACATAGAATTTGCTTTTTTTTATTTTTTGTTTTAAATAATTTTTTTGTTAATAAATATTAAAATTTGTCAATAATTTTTTTGACATAATTTCTATACTTACACATTAAAATTTTGCCGGTAAATTGTAGTAAAAATAAAGCAAAAGAGAAATAAATTTTCTCTTAAATTGATTACTACATTTACTATTTTTATGTGTACACGAACGGTTTTTGAGCAAAAGTAGTAAATTGAGTAAAAAATAGTAAATTGTAGTAGGTAAACAAACAAAGCTATTATTTAAATGGAACACATAAATATACAGTTTTTACCTGCTTTCATCATATTCTATTTTGTTTTATTTATTGTCCTAAAAAAAAGAGTTAATTTTAAACAAAAAATACTTTAACATTTGGTTACCTATATTTTGTGTTCTAATATTTTGTTGTTTGTACATTTTTTTATTTCTTCCGCTCCGCGACGTTGTCAATTCAAATGCTATTTTCCAACTGAATAATAGAAAGAAAGGCATGAAGAAAAGTACACTAAATTACCAATACTATTCTGAGTATTAAGAAATCAACCCTTTGTGTACACTGTACACACTGTTGCGCTAGCGCTTTTTGTTTGGATTTAGCGGGAAAAAATTGGTTTTAGCGGGAACGGTGCTTTAGCGGGAAAATCTAGCGCTTTTTGTTTGGATTTAGTGGGAAAAATTTAGAGATTTTTTCCCAATTTTTCTATTTTTTTAATCAAAAACGCCAAGTTTGTCGAATTTTAGCGCTTTTTTGTAACTTAGCGGGAGAATTTTATATTTTCCCGCTAAATTTTTTCGGCAGTTTCTTGCGCGTTTTTAGTGAAATGATAATTTTCGTAGAAAAAATAATTTGGAGGTTTTTTTTAAATTTTTCTTTTTTTTTTGTCAATTAAAAATGCCAAGTTTTTCGGTTTTTAGCGTTTTTTTTTTGTAATTTAGCGGGAGAATTTTAAATTTTCCCCGCTAAATTTATTTTTTGGCGGTTTCTAGCGCTTTTTTAGTGAAATTTAGAGGTTTTTGGTTAAAAATAGTTGGCAACCGTGATTGTACACAAGAAAAAAAAAAATCGCAGATAGCGTAAAACAAAAAAGGACCGCAAGTGGAGAAGAAAGAAAAAAGAATTGAAAAAGGTCGGTGTTTTTTTTTGAATTTTTCATATCTTCTCTTTACTGCATTTTTTTCCCTTTTTTATATATGTTTTTATATTTTGTGAGGATGTTTATTCTGGCTTGAGGTCATTATTTTCTTTACTAATTAAAACCATGATATTCTCATAGCATAATTTTCAAGAAAATTATTTTTTTGTTTTAAATTTATTTATGTTGGTCATTTTTGCAAGACTTAATCGACACGTGTTTCGGAATTTGTCAAGATTCCATTGTCAAGATTATTTAGCAAAAATAGAAACGATATACTACAAAGTAGCAAACGAGTCTAATGACAAATCGTTTGTGCACAAACTAAAACATTAATACATATTCGACTCTATCCACAATGTGAATTAGAAAGACGAAGAAATTGTACTATGTTAGTAAGTAACGATTGTCAATAACCAACAAAAATATTTAAAACATTTTACATACGATAGTCCATTGGACTACAACAATATGTTTTTTGTTGTTGTGCATGAAATTATACCATTATTAGGGCTATTCATCACTATGGCGTGCCAACCATTATGTTCAAATTCTGATTAATTTTTATTAATAAATAAAAATTGTTTTATTCGACCTTTAAAATATGCTATGAGAATATCATGGTTTTAATTAGTAAAGAAAATAATGACCTCGAGCCAGAATAAATACCCTCACAAAATATAATATTTTAAAGGTCGAATAAAACAACTTTTATTTATTAATAAAAATTAATCAGAATTTTATATGTTTTTATTTGAATGAAAACAAAGTAGTTACAATGAAGCAGACAAATAAGTGTAGTTCAATATTTAAAATAATAAACATATTCATACTCATCAAAGCGCAGTTTTACCATTAAAAAAAAAATAACTTACTATATATTTTTTTAAATGCTCTTTTTAATTTCAAAATATTTTAATAACATTTTCTTTTTGTATTTCGTTAGTGCATTACTTTTCTAGAAAAGAAAACCGAAAAGTTAATACGAAATTTTTAAAAAATCAACTGAAAATATTATTAAAAAATCAGTAAAAAATTAATAAGGGTATTCATTTCAGCTTTTTTTCGGTTGTAAAAATGAAAAATTGTAAAAATGTAACTTATTATTACAACAAACACATGAAAAAATTTTCCACTTAAAAGTTGCAATTTAAACAACCTTTAACCAAGTGTAAAATTATCAGAGTAAAAAGTTACATTTTTCCAATTATTTAAAGCGTTGCCATTTAACACAAGTCAAAGTAAAGTACCTAATTTGCAACTGTTATTTAAGTTTTTCTCTGACTCGGCAGCCCTTATTGAACATCTGTTTGATATTTTTCTTAGAAAAAAAATGTGTATATAAATAATTTTGGTTATAATAATAGAAATTAAGAATTAAACAACAGGAAAAGCTAACAAAATAAGTAAAAAGTGTGTAAAAAGTGTAAGTTATAAGTTAATTGGTTTACACAGAAAAAAATAAAAATTAATTTCAATTACGAAATTCGTTGATTCAATTAAAAAATTAATTGATTTCGGACGTATCACGAAAATGCGCATATTAATTACTCATTTTGTTTGAAAATAGTTTTAAAACTTAATTAAATTGTTAATTGAATGAATTAAAGTTTTAATTGAAAATAAAATGGAAAACCAATTAAAGTTGTAATTAAATAAACTTAAAAAAAAATAATATAAAATTGAAAATCAATAATATAGATTTATTGATTCACATAAAACTTTTAATTGAAAAAAGACCAAAACTCAATTTAATTTTAAAAGTTGAACTTCAAAAAATGCCCTAAAATAAATAAACATAGAATGTTTTTGTTTTATGTTATTAAGAAATTTATTTTCTTTATTTAATATAAACACTTGGTATAGTTTTGCATAGAAACATTATAGTAGTATTTTAAAATATAAATAACTATTTAAAATTACATCTTTATTTTTAAATCTTGTTATTGCATGAATTTTTGTCGCCTAAGTAAAGTTGAATCAAAAAAAAATTTATTATATTTCAATGTGCAAAACACAACTGTACACATTTTATTATCAAAACAATTTATCCGCAACGACCGCTCGCCTTAAAGAAAACAATAAAACTAAATTTTTTTGTTGCTTTTATGTATTCATTGGCTGCTACCACCAAAATATACAAAACAATAGTTCAAAAGTTTTTTTTGTTGTTTTTTGCATTTTATTTTTTCATTGGCTACTAACACTAATGCATACAAAACCGGTTTCGTTTGTTTATTTTATTTTATTTTTATTTTCAGTAAAGTTAAGAATTCAATTAAAACATTAATTGAATCAATTAAAATGTTTAATTGAAGTTAAATTTAATATCAAATCCATTTTTAATTAAAAAAAAAATCACGATATTATTTTCTGTGTATTCGTCGAATAAATAAATTATTTTTGGAAACTTTTTATCATTATTTTGTTATGTACCCGTTCACATCAATGAGGGTGGAATGTTTTATTTTTTCATTTTTCCACTTTTACATTTTCTGAAATGAATACCCTTAATAGTTTGTAACGCGAGTTTACTAAAACGAATTACAAAAAAATATTTTTTTTTAGTACAATTTAGTAAAAAAGTTGTAAAGTTGGGATACAAACAATTTTACAAACTTTTTTACTGACGTATTTTTTTGAGTGTATGAAACACGTGAAATTTTTATTTTAGTAGTATTTTTTTTATTTTTTAATCATTTTATTTAATGTTTTTAATATTAATTTATATAAAATAAGTTTGTTTTTTATTCGACCTTTTCTTTATAGAATCCCAAATGAATAAATACTCAAGCTCGAGGTCAATGAATTCGAGCTTGAGTATTTATTCATTTGAGATTCAATTTACATAAAATACTAGCTAACTCGCCCGGTACTTCGTTACCGGTTAGCTCTAAAAAATACAACTTTATTACTTCAAATTCTTATTAATTTTTAATTAAACATAAAAATTTTTATTTTGTTCCTTTAAAATATTATGTTTTGAGTAGATTTAAAGTTGTAAAAAAAATTATTTTGGCGAAACGATCCCATAGTTCAAACTTTAAGTTTCAAGGAACATTAGTGCATAAGGAACAATATGTACCAAATTGAAGCAAAAATTCAAAAATTTATTTTCCCAGAATGTAATTTCCGCGAGTGGATCGTAAAGTACCAATTTTAAGTATCTCTACTTTCTCCCTTTTTCCTCATTAGAAGCAGAATTTTCAAAAAGTATTTATATTAGAGTGTTATTTCCGCGAAAGGAAACTTTCAGTCCTACTTTCCACATTTTCCCCCTTAGAAGCAGAATTTACTAAAAAAGTGCTTCTTCCAGAATGTTATTTCCGCTAAAGTATTGTACAGTCCAAACTTCAAGTATCTAGAACCATTAGTTCAGCAGATACAAAACAGTTAAAAATTCAAGTATCTCGGACCATTAGTTCAGCAGATACAAAATGGCCCTACTTTTCCCCATTTTCCACCGATAAAACAAAATTTTCAAAAAAGTACTTCTTTCAGAATGTTTTTTCCGCGAGAGGATCGTACACTCCAAATTTCAAGTATCTAGGACCGTTAGTTCAGCAGATACAAAATTGCCCTAATTTCCCTCTTTTTCCCCGTAGAAGCAAAATTTTCTAAAAAGTACTTCCATTAGAATGTTGTTTCCGCAAGAGGATTCAAATTTCAAATTTGCCCTACTTTCCCTCTTTTGCCCCCTATAGAAGCAGATTTTTCCAAAAAAGCACTTCTTCCAGAATGCGAGAGGATCGTACAGTCCAAACTTCAATATCTAGGACCATTAGTTCAGCAGATACAAAATTGCCCTTCTTTCCCCCTTTAAAAAGTAATTTTCAAAAAAGTACTTCTTTCAATATGTTATTCCGCAAGATGATCCTATATTGCAAATGTCATGTTTTTAAGACCATTAGCTTACCAAATTGCCATATGTTGCCCCTCTTGGCCCTCCTTAAAATTTTCAAAAAGTGTATTTTTCAAAAAATTATTTCCGCGAGAGGATCAAAACTTGAAGTTTTAGTTCAGAAGATACAAAATTGCCCTCTTCTACTTTTTTCAAGATGTTTTTTTTTGCGAGATGATCCTAGAGTGCAAATTTCAAGATTCTGGAACCATTTGTTTAAAAGATAAATAATGTACCGATTTTCCCTATTTCCCCCCCCCCCCCTTTCCCGCCGTGGAGGAGGAATTTTTCAAACAATATTTTTTACGGAATGTTGTTTCCGCGAGAGGATCCTAAAGACCAAACTTCACGTTTCTGAGACCATTTGTTCAGAAGATAAAAAATTCACCGATTTTCCCTATTTTCCCACCCTTGGAGGCGGAATTTTCAAAAAATTTTGTTTTCCGCATGTTAATTCTGCGAGAGGATCCTAGAGTCCAAATTTCAAGTTTCTGGGACCATTACTCTATTTTCCCCACCTTGGAGGCGGAATTTTCATAAAAATATTTTTTTTTTTAGTTTTTTTTTTCGCGAGAGGATTATAGAGTCCAAATTTCTAGTTTCTAAAACTATTAGTTCAAAAGATACAAAATCCCCCAAAGGGCCTTACTTTTCCCTTTTTCCCCCTTAGAAGTGGAATTTTTAAAAAAGTTCTTTAAGTATGTTAAGTATGTTAAGTTTGCGAAAGGATCGTTCAGTTCAAATTTCAAGAATCTAGGATCATTAGTTCAGCAGATTCAAAATTGCCCTTCTTTCCGCCTTTTTCCCCCAGAATTTTGAAAAGTACTTTCTTAAGAATGTTATTTCCGCGAGAGGATCGTTCAGCCAAATTTCAAGTATCTAGAACCATTAGTTCAGCAGATACAAAATTACCCTACCTTCCCCGTTTTCCCCCTTGAAATCGGAATTTTCAAAAAACAGTACTTCTTTCAGAATGTTAATTCCAAGAGAGAGGATCGTGCAGTCTAAATTTCAAGTATCTAGGCCAATTGGTTCAGCAGATACAAAATTGCCCTACTTTCCGCCTTTTCCCCCTTAGACGCGAAACTATCCACAATAAGTACTTTTTCCGCAAGAGGATCGTACAGTTCAAATAGTAAGTATCTAGGATCATTAGTTCAGCAGATACAGAATTGCCCTACTTTCCACCGTTTCCCCCTTTAGAAGGAGAACTTCCAAAAAAGTACTTCTTCTAGAATGTTCTTTCCGCGAGAGGATCGTACAGTCCAAACTTCAAGTATGTAGGACTATTAGTTAAGCAGATTCAAAATTGCCCTATTTTCTCCCTTTTTCCCCCGTAGACGCAGAATTAAAAAAAAAGTACTTCTTTTAGAATGTTATATCCGCGAGAGGATCGTACAGTTAAATTTTAAGTATCAAGGACCATTAGTTCAGCAGTTCCAAAATTGTCCTACCTTCCCCTTTTTCCCCCCTTAAAAGTAGAGTTTTCAAAAAAGTACTTAATTGAGAATGTTATTTCCGCGAGAGGATCGTACAGTCCAAATTTCAAGTCAAAATTCAAAATTGCCCTCCTTTTCCACTTTTTCCCACTCAAAATCAGAATATTTAAAAAAGTACTTCTTTCAGAATGTTATTTTCGCGAAAAGATCGTACAGTCGAAATTTCACGTCTTCCGGACCATTAGTTCAGCGGATACAAAATTGCCTACTTCCCCCTTTTCCCTCTTAGAGGCGGAATTTTCCAATTTTTTTGTGCAGTCCGATTTTCAAGTGTCTAGGACTATTTGTTCAGCAGATACCAAATTGGCCTACTTTCTCCCATTTTCCCCGTAGAAGCATAATTTTTAAAAAAGTTTTTCTTTAACAATGTTATTTCCGCGAGAGGATCGTACAGTTGAAATTTCAAGTATCTAGGACCATGAGTTCAGCAGACACAAAATTGCCCTACTTTCCCGATTTCCCCCCAGAATTTTGAAAAAGTACTTCCTTTAGAATGTTATTTTCCGGATTGGATTGTACAGTTCAAATTTTAAGTATCTAGGACCATTAGTTCAGCAGATACAAAATTGCCCTACTTTCCCCCTTTTTCCCCGTAGAAGCATAATTTTTAAAAAAGTATTTCTTTAACAATGTTATTTCCGCGAGAGGATTGTACAGTTGAAATTTCAAGTATCTAGGACCATTAGTTCAGCAGATACAAAATTGCCCTACTTTCCCCTTTTTTCCCGTAGAAGCGGATTTTTGGAAAAGTTCTTCTTTAAGAATGTTACTTTCGCGAAAGGATCGTACAGTTTAAATTTCAAGTATTAAGGACCATTAGTTCAGCAGATTCAAAATTGCCCTACTTTCCCGATTTCCCCCCAGAATTTTGAAAAAGTACTTCCTTTAGAATGTTATTTCCGCGAAAGGTTCGTTCACTCTAAATTTCAAGTATCTAGGACCATATTTTCAGCAGATACAAAATTGCCCTACCTTCCTCTTTTTCCCCCTTTAAAGCGGAATATTCAATAAAGTACTTTTTTCAGAATGTTATTTCCGCGAGAGGATCGTGCAGTCCACGCGAGAGGATCGTGCAGTATTATTTGTTTAGCAGATACAAACCGGAATTTTCAAAAAGTACTTCTTTCAGAAAGTTATTTCCGCGAGACGATCGTACAGCCCAAATTTCATGGATCTACGACCATTAGCTCAGCAGACACAAAATTACCCTACTTTCCCCTTTTTCCCCCTTAGAAGCGAAATTTTCAACATAGAACTTTCTTCACAATGTTATTTACGCGAAGGATCCCAAAGTCAAAATTTTTAAGTTTGTGGGAAAATTATTTCAGAACATACACTCATAGAAATATCTTAGTAGAAAAATTAGTAAACCCATTGTAGATCAAGTTTTACAGAATAATGCCGTATTCAACAAAAATTAATGTTGATGTCGTTAAATAATCAGTATAGTCGGTTCAACTGTTACAATGGCCTCTACAGAATTCAATAGATAAATCAAAATAGAAAAAACAACCCTGTTCGTTTTTTTTTTTTATTATAACGAGTGAACGAGTGAGTTGGTAGCAATGTGTTTGTCTCTTATAAAATTATTTGATGTGTTTGTTTCTTATAAAATTATTTAATATTAGAAAAATAAATAAAAATTGGATCTGATCTGTAAATATTTGGTAAGTAATAAAATACATTGATTACTTTATGTATTCATACTATATTAAAACGTTTTTTGTTTTTTTTAGGATTTTGTTTTGGTATCATCAGATAACTCAAGAATGGCTAATGGATGCATATAACATAAATAAACAAAGTGTGTGTGAAAATCTTCAAATATTGCTGCTTAAAAAGCCGGAAATAAAAAAATATTGTGATTTATACTTAATAAAAGAATATTTACAAATAACAACAAGCTTTTTTTTTAATAATAAAATTTCTTATATTAACAAAAATATGAGTTGAATTTACATAAAATACGAGTTGATTAACAAAAAAACGAGTTGATCAACTTTTACAAAAACTGACAACAATTTTTATTGAAATCAACATAAATACTTGTAGGGTCAAAATCAACAATGATTTCTGTTGAATTTACAACGATTTTCTTTGGGAATACAATGATTTTTGGTTGAGTGTACAAAGTGTACCAAATTGTCCTATTATTTACCACCCTAGAAGCGGAATTGAAAAAAAAACTTTGTTTCGGAATTTTTTTCCGCGAGAGGATCTTATAGTCCAAACTTTTAGTTTCTAGGACCATTAGGTCAGAGAAAATAAAATGTACCAAACTGCCCAATTTTCCCCCTTTTCCCCTTCTTAGAAGTGCCTTTTTAAAAAAGTACTTTCTTCAGAATATTATTTCCGCGAGAGGATCCTATAGTCCAAATTTCAGGTTTCTGGGACCATTAGTTCACAATATAGAAAATGTTCAAAATCGTCCTATTTCCTCCCCAAATTTGAGTGAAAAATTTTCAAAAAATACTTTCTTCAGAACATAATTTCCGCGAGTGGATCATATAGTCCAAATTTTTAAGTTTCTAGGACCATTAGTTCTGAAGATACAAAATGTACCAAATTATCCTACTTTCCCCCTTTCAACCCCCTAGAATCAGAATTAAAAAAAAAAATTGTTTCAGAATGTTTTTTCCGTTAGAGGATATTATAGTCCAAACTTAGAGTTTCTAGGACCAAACTTAGAGTTTCTAGTCCAAACTTAGAGTTTCTAGAACATGTACCAAATTGCCTTTTTCCCCATTTCCCCATTTCCCCATCTTTTTTTTTTAAATACTTTCTTTAGAGTATTATTTCCGCGAGAGGATCCTATAGTCCAAATTTTAGGTTTGGGTCCATTAGTTCAGAAGTTCGAAATGTTTAAAATTGTCCTATTCCCCCTAAATTTAAGTGATTCAATCAATAAATTCCCAAAAATTAAAAAATAAATGAGAAAAAAAATTGAGTAAGAAATTTCAGTCAAAAAATTAAGCGAAAAATATTTTGAGTAAAAAAAATTTTGTAAAAAAATTTGGGTGAAAACACCTTCTAAGTAAAAAATTTGAGTAAAAAAAATTAATAAAAAAACTGAATAAAATACAATTGAGTGAAAAAAATTGAGTGAAAAAAATTTTGAGTAAAAAAAAATTTTGAGTACAAAAAAAATTGTAAAAAAAAAATTTTTGAGTGAAAAAAATTTTGAATGAAAAAAAAATTTGAGTGAAAAAAAATTTGTAAAAAACAAAATTTTTTAGTGAAAAAATTTTGAGTAAAAAAAAAATTTTGAGTGAAAAAAAATTTTGAGTAAAAAAAAAATTTGTAAAAAAAAAAATTTGTAAAAAAAAATTTGTAAAAAAAAAAATTTGTAAAAAAAAAAAAATTTGAGTGAAAAAAAATTTTAAGTGAAAAAATTTTAGTAAAAAAATGTTTTTTTCCCGAGAGGATACTATAGTTTAAATATCTAGTTTCTAGGACCATTAGTTCAAAATTCACCAAATTGCCCTATTTTTCCCCTTTTTGTCCCTCTTAAAACCGGAATTTTCAAAAAAGTACTTTTTTCAAAATGTTATTTCCGCGAGAGCATCCTATATTCAAAATTTAAAGATTGTAGGACCATTAGTTCAGAAGATAAAAAATGTACCAACTTGCCCTATTTTCCCCCTCCCCCCACCTTCGAAACGGAATTTTCAAAATATTACTTTTTCCAAAATGTTATTTTCGCGAGAGGGTCCTAGACTTCAAATTTCAAGTTTCTGGGACTATTTGTTTAGAATATAAAAAATGTACCAATTTGCCCTATTTTCCCCTTTTTCGCCCCTTGGAGGCGGAATTTTCCAAAAAAAATTTTTCCGAAATTTTATTTCCGCGAGAGGATCCTAGAGTTCAAATTTGAAGTTTCTAGTACTATGAGTTCAAAAGATACAAAATCCCCCAAAGAGCCCTATTTTCCCCCTTTTGCCCCCCTTAGAATCGGAATTTCCAAAAATCCCTTCTTAGTGGTTGGTTTTGTCGGGAGCCGAACCTACATTCCAAATTTCAAGTCTCTAGCTTCAGCGGTTTGGGCTGGGCGATGATTATTGCCAATCAGTCAGTCAGTCAGTAAGTCAGTCAGTCACCACACTCTTTTATATATGGGGCATTCCAAGCCAAATCACTCACTTTTAGACCCGACCCCTTACGATTTATTTTATTTTTGGATATGTTTTAGTACTTATTAAATGCAACTTGGACACCAGTTTTCAGCCTTTTATTTCAGGATGGTGTTGAGTAATCAATTTTTCAAAATGGCGATTTTCTCAAAAAAATTAAAAAATTTAAATTTTTAATTAATTTTGACCATTGAAAAATATAGATATTTTAAAAAAAGTTAGACAACGTTTTGTTGGTATTTAAATGTAGTTTTAGAAAAAAAATATGAAAAAATTATTCGAAGTAATTATCACATATTTTTTGACGTTTAAAAATTAAAATCGACTTTTTGAAAAAGTCCGAAACCTTCGATTTTTTTGTAAAAAATTTTGAAAATTGTACTCTAAATTACGCAACTTTTAAGCCATAACTCGAGATGTGATCACAATTCTTTCTATTTTTATTCAAATTTTGAAAATTGCACTTTTTTTTTTTTGACTCTGGTTTATTTTATATGGGGCTCCAAAAAAAAAAATGGTAGATATTGACCCTAACTTACCCTAGATACATTCATTTCGAGGTAAAAATACGTCTCACATAAATTTAGAACGATCGGAAATGGGTAAGGCGTTAAGCATGGTCCTTAAAGTTAAAAAAAAGGATTACAAGGAAAAATATGAATTTTTTTCTGTTTTCGCAATATTTTTGGTATTTTAAGTTAAGTTTTATTTCAAGCGATTACGGAATTGTGATGTAGAGTAAAATACCTTTCTAATAAGGTACTAAAAACTTAAATCGGTTGAAAATCAGCCAAGTTATTACAACTTCCCCAGGCATCTAGCGTGTGTCATACCGCTTGATTAAAGAATACGAGTCCCTTTTTTAAATTTATTGAAATTTTCTACTGTAATAACATTTTTTCTTTATTCATATTTCAGTGTAATATTTTTTTGGTTTTTCCAAATTTTAAAACAAAAAAAAAAATCTTTTTTTTTAAATAGAGATTTCAAAAGGGTGTTGAAAATGCAGGCATTTTTAGCATTAATTTAAAACATGTTAGCAAAACACAATATGAAAAATATTTGTCATCTTATTACATTTGAACTTGAAGAATAAAAAAATGTTATTACAGTAGAAAATTTCAAGGAATTTCAAAAATCGGATTGTATTGCTAAATCAAGTTGTCTTCCACACGTTAGATGCCTGGGGAAGTTGTAATAGCTTGGCTGATTTTCAACCGATTTTAGTTTTTAGTATCTTGTTAGAAAGGCATTTTACTCTACATCATAATTCTGTAATTGCTTGAATTTAAACTTAACTTAAAATACCAAAAATATTGAGAAAACAGAAAAAAAATCATATTTTTCCTTGTAATCCGTTTTCTAAACTTCAAGGCCCATGAGGAACGCCTTACTCATTTCCGATCGCTCTAAATTTTTGTGAGACGTATTTTTACCTCGAAATGAATATATCTAGGGTAAGTTAGGGTCAATATCTACCAATTTATTTTTTTTGGAGCACCATATAAAATAAATCAGAGCCAAAAAATAAAAGGTGCAATTTTTAAAATTTAAAAAAAATAGAAAGAATTGTGATCACATCTCGAATTATGGCTTAAAAGTTGCGTAATTTAGAGTAGAATTTTTATAGTTTTTTACAAAAAAATCGAAGGTTTCGGACTTTTTCAAAAAGTCGATTTTAATTTTTAAACGTCAAAAAATAAGTGATAATTACTTCGAATAATTTTTTCATATTTTTTTTCTAAAACTACATTTAAATACCAACAAAATATTGTCCAACTTTTTTTAAAATATCTATATTTTTTAATGGTCAAAATTAATTGAAAATTTCAATTCCTTAATTTTTTTGAGAAAATCGCCATTTTGAAAAATTGATTACTCAACACCATCTTGAAATAAAAGGCTGAAAATTGGTGTCCCAGTTGCATTTAGTAAGTACTAAAACATATCCAAAAATAAAATAAATCGAAAGGGGTCGGGTCTAAAAGTGAGTGATTTGGCTTGGAATGCCCCATATATAGATAGATTAATCCCCATTTAGTTTTTTCTTCTTTTTAGCCTCCATGGATTGGAAGATGTGTGCTGGATTTCATTCGCACTCTAGTACACATGAATTTTCAACAAAATCGAGTCGACCCGGTGAATTGATACATTAGTGAATCTTTTTGGATCCATCAATTTATCAAGGCATCGGGACGATAGAGTTAGTGGGACAATTGCGTTTCAACTCTGCAGCAAAAGCAATGTTGTACCACACCGGCTGTAGAAACCACTGAGGAATTCAGTCATCCTCACAAGCAAAAGTGGTTCATAAATAAAAAAAAATAAATAGAGCGGAAATTGGGGTGGAGGTAGCTCGCATCCCTAAGCAAGAAAACTCCTTCCCCTTGAAAATAAAAATTTGTATGTGGAACGGCTGGCCATCAACATGTGGCAATATCACCAGCCACGAAAATAAGTGCCCAAACTGATCCGAGTAAGATCAGTATTGATCCGATATATGAAACATCAGTATAATTAGATATACCCATTTTTCGGATGAAATTGTATCCGTCCGATTAAAACTGATCTAATCTTAACGATAAATTTTTCGGATCTGTAATGATCCTTCAAATTTTTACTCGAGATTGTTGCTATAGAAAAATTCTTGGACTATATCATTTTATATATGTAGAAAATTAAGCATTTAAGAATACAAGAAACTTGCTTTGAATTTTTTATTTTACTTACCATTTATATCTATTGAGATGTGAATTTTAGCATTAGGAATTGGAGCGCCAGATGCATCAGAACTTGTTGAAAAATGTCTAGATGAAGAACGAACGATTGCATCTGGAAAATATAAAAATTATAAAGCAAAATTAAATTATAAAATATGAAATAACCACAGCATGGCACATTAGCAGCGTTTGAAAGGCTACGTTAGCTACCCGTTTTTTTGCTTTTGCTTTTCATATCACTTCAAACAATTTCAATATTATAAGTTATAGCTTTTGTTTACTTTTCTTTTTTGTGTTTGCTTAAAGTACAACAACATGAAAAAAATAAAAACTTCAAACAGAGCAGTAGCGGAAAACAAATTTTATTGTTGTAGCCTACAAATATACTACAGTAGTAAAAATTTCGTTAAGATGGTGTAAAATGAACACAACATCGAAAAAAGAATAATAATAATTTTTAATAAAATTCTTTTAAATTTGGTCAAAAAAATATAGAAAAATTTTGAATTGGGTCGAATTTTTCGATATTTTCGAATATGTACGCGATTTTAATATTATCGGTCTAGACGCTCAGAAGTTATTAGAAAAACCGTGACATTAACATTGGGTTAGAGATGGGCGCTGGACACGTGATTTGCGTGATTCACGTGAATCACGCGTGAGTGATTTTCATTTAAATCACTTGATTGTGAGTGAGTGTGAGCTGAAAAAAAAATCTGAGTGAGTGAGTCATTTATTTTTTGCGTGAGTTTGCGTGATAAGATTTTTAGATTAGCCCAATTTTTTTATTTTTTGTAGTTTTTTTTTTGGTAAGAAAATTTTATTGCCTGAGTAGATTTTGCGTGACTTACGCGTGAGCGTGATTGAATCTGTCGTGAGTTAGATTTTTATTATTCACGTGAATAGTGAGTGAGCGTGAGTAAAAAAAAATTGCGTGAGTGATTCGATTATTTTTGCGTGAGCTTGAGTGAGTGTGAGTCAAAATCCACTCACGCACCCATCTCTACATTGGGTATTTCGAAAATTCACGTGTTGAAAAATACACAAAACATGGTTTTAATTAGAGATGGGCGCGTGAGTGATTTTTGACTCACTCACGCCCACGGCAGGAATTTTTGAATCACGCACACTCACTCACGAGCAAATTTTTTCTACTCACACTCACAATCACGTGAGTAAATTTATTACAACTCACGTGCACTCACTCAAGCTTCACTCACACTCTCGTTGACTCACACTCACGAAACTCTTAGTCATACAAAAAAAAATTTAAAAACTAAAATTTGAAAAATCTTTTAAAATTTTCAACAAAATTTAAAGTTCAGCGTAACTTAAAAAATCGACTCACGCACACTCACGCAAAAATCTTACTCACGCACACCCCATTCACACGCGCGTGAGTAAAATTGAATTTAGTCACACTCAAGCGTGGTCACGCGTGAATCACGTTCTAATCTGCTCATGTGCCCATCTCTACTTTTAATGACAAGGGAACACCACAACAATGTTTGCCAAAATTTTTTTTTTGAGAAGTTGAATTATAATTTTACATTAAAACAATCCAACCCTATTCTTTATACACATTAAAATAAAACAGTTATGTTAAACAAGATAAGTGTGTGTGTGTGTTATAGTTTTATTAAATTTTCTCTTTGTAGGCTACAAAAACAATATTTGTAGGCTACCAAAAATAATTTGTAGGCTACAGGTAGGCTACCAAAAATAATTTGTAGGCTACAGGTAGGCTACCAAAAATAATTTGTAGGCTACTTGTAGGCTACACAATTCTAATGTTTTTGTTTTTTTGCTACTTATTCATTTTTAAAAACAATCGTAAGCTCTCGCTACAAAAACAGAAATGTGCAAGTATTAGTAGTTATAGCAATTGAATGATTTACATATTGTTTGTTTTTAAAACTATACATATCGTCAATTTTGGTTGTTTTAGCTACTTTCTTCGTAGTAATTTAAACGCTGCACATTAGACTGTCATTTTTCTGTATAGCAAAATTTTTTCATCTCCGATTTTCAAAGTCCGGGCATTTTTTTATTCTACTAGGCCTAAACCTCATGTGGTACCAATTTGAGGCCAATCGGATTAAACTAACCCGTGGCGCCCGGCCGTCAAAGTTTTGAATTTTTGAAAAATTAAAAAATAAAAAATTAATATATAAATTTCAACACATCACATTTGTTAATTTTGATGTGCTGAGCACGAATATCAAAAAAAAAAAAAATAAAATCGGTCGAACAGTTTTTGAGATATCGCTATTTGAAATTTGCAAAAAATGGCGGTTTTTTTCCTACGTTCAAGAAATTTTTTAAAAAAAAACTTCAAATTTCATTCCGCCGACCCTTTTGTAGAGCTTGAGACAATCTTTCATTTAAAACTAATTTGAGCCAAATTCGATCATTATAACCTGTGGCGCCCTTCGATTTAAGTTTGGGATTTTTGGAAAATTTCGACCAAAATTTTGGATTTTTGAAAATGAAAAAATAAAATATCTTGCGATACATTATTTTTATATATTTTAGCATGCTTAATACGAATATCAAAAAATTTATAAAATCGGTCGAACGGTTTTCGGGATATCGCCATTTAAAATTTGTCAAAAAATTGCAAAATGGGGGGTTCTTTCCTACGTTTAAGACTTTTTTTTAAAAACTCTAAAAATTTATTTATTTTAACCCTTTTATAGAGCTTTATGCAATCTTTCATTTAAGCTTAATTGGAGCCAAATCCGATCATTTAACCCGTGGCACCCTTCGATCAAAGTTTAGGGTTTTTGGTAAAAAGTTTCTAAAAAGCCAAAACTTTGATCGATTGGCGCCACGGCGTAAAATGATCGGATTTGGCTCGAATTAGTTATAAATGAAAGATTGTCTCAAGCTCTATGAATGAAATTTTAAGACTTTTTTTAAAAAATTTCTTGAACGTAGGAAAAACCGCTATTTTTTACAAAATTGAAATGGCGATATCTCGAAAATTGATCGAGCGATTTTAATTTTTTTTTATATTCGTGCTCAGCGTATCGAAATTAACAAATATGATGTGTCGAAAGACAAAATTTTTTTTAATTTTATTTTTAAAAATTTTTCAAAAATCCAAAACTTTGACCGCCGGGCGCCACGGGTTAATTTAATCCGATTGACCTCAAATTTGTACCACATAAGTTTTAGACCTAGGACAACAAAAATTTGCCCGGCCACTTTGGAAAATCGAAAGATGAAAAAAAAATGCCAGTCTAATGGCACATATACTTCTAGATTTTTTTTGTAATTTGTGAAGAAAATTCAATGACTTTGAAGATGTGGACACATTATTAAACATATCGTTGGCTTAGTCGGCAAACCTGTCAAGTCCAATTTTTATGCAAATTGAGTTTTTGATGTAGTATGCTAGTATAACTCAAAACACATCATTTACAAACGACAAAATGCCGTTATGTTGTTTTTTCTTCTGCCCACATTTTGTATCAACAAATTTCTTCAATAGATTTAAATTCGACGTTTGTTTATTTTATTAAAAGGACGCAAAAAGAGAGCTCCTATGGAAAAACATACTTGTTTTTTTTTTGCAAAATAAAACCTATAAAGGCAAAAATTCCAAAAAAAAAAATTAGCTGACGAATTTTAGTACATGATGGCATTTCCAAAGCCAGAAAAGTTAGATTTTTTATACAAAAAAACATTTTTTTTTTCAAAATTTCATTCAAATGGTAAAATTTAGTAAAATAAAGCGCATTAAGAAAAGAAAATTTGGCTTTTTATAGACCAACATTTATTAGCAATTTTTTTTGGAATTTTTTATTTCACAAAATTGCTTAAAGTTGTGAATAGTTCACCTTTAGTTTAGTAGTTTGTTGATTTTGTTCGACATTAGGTCATGAGTTAAAAAATTAATTAAATAAAAATTATAAACGAATTTTATTTTAAATTTTTCTTTTATTGTCCCAACATTTCAGTCAACATTTCTGACCATCTTCAGAGGGATAATTAAAAATTAAATAAAATAAAACAAGTAAGAGTGTTAAATTCGGCTCACAGTGCCACATTTGGCCAACGACAAAAATCAAAAAAAAAAAAAGTTCTCCGATTTTCATGATATGTTTGTATGTACTATAGAACATTCCTAATAGCACGGAAATAATCATATAAGATCGATAATTCTGTTCGTTACTAACAGGTGGGTGCATAAAGTTGCATCTTGTAAAATCCTGTAACAAGTGTACATTATTTCGCAAAAATTAAGTCGAGTTTAAACTGTTGTAACTTTTGAACAAAGAGAGATATTTATCCACTCTTTTTTGGTAATTTTAAAGGATATTTAAATGCTTTAAGTCATATCTTTTCTTTTTTTTAAACAATTTTTTCTATTTTTTTATTAAATTTTTAACAAAATACAAATTTTTGAAAATAAAATTATATATTTATTTTTTTTTTAATGGAATAGAACTTTTGTGTTTGGTCCGTATTGGTCGCCGGACTTTTTCAGATATATTGACCAATATCCATAGTACTTATTTCAATGGCTAACTTTTGCGACCGTCTGCGACGCCGACTACAGTAGGGCGATATGTAAACCTTGTTTTTACATATTTTTTTAAACATATTTTAAAAAAGTGGGCGTGGCAGTTGTCTGACCGCCCCCTTTTTTTGTGATAATATTTCTACAGTCGTTGAGAGTATATATACCAAATTTAAGGAAATTATAACCAAAATTACAAATTTTGAACAGAGTGGGCGTGGCCCTTAACCGGCCTCCCACATTTTTCATAATGTTATTTTCGAAGTCAAAATGAACATTTGTACCGAATTTTAAGTCAATATAATTAAAATTGGATTTTTGTCGTCCTAGATTGGCCAAATGTGGCACTGTGCGGCTGTGCAGAATCTTTTATACCCTCCAAAATATAAAAAAAAAATAAGAAAAAAAATTGTCAGGGGCGTTTGGTTTGGGGGGGGGGGGGTCAGTGGGGGACGTTGATAGCACCTTTCCATCCCGATAAATATACCAAATGTTTAATTTATTTAACAAAAATACAAAAAAACATGTACACTCAAAATATTTTGTAGGCAAAAACAAAAGAAAAACACACTTAAAACCAGTGAATAAACAATTGAAAACCATCCCAGTAATTATTCATTTGTTTTAACAAACATCAACATTTATTTTTTACTGTTGACAAAATTTTCTAAAATAAATGACATTAAACATTAAAAAATTACGGTTTTTCACTCTTTTTTACCAAACAAATTCGAAAAAAATAACCAACGAAAACATTAAAAATTAATGATAGTTCTGTTATTTTTACCAACAAATTTCAAAAAATAACCTACGAAAACAATAAAAATTAATGATTTCGTAGGTAATTTTTTCAATTTTTTATTGAAATATTTTTTTTTAAATTTTTAATAAAATTTTTGGGGAATCGATCCCGCAATCAACTACATTCTGGCCAGAAACTCTACCCATCGTGCCAAAGTCACTTGATACAAACATGTTTTTATATTTCTATAAATAATTTTTTGATTTTTTTTTCTACAAAAAAATAACTGACTGGTGTAGGTAAAAACTAATGATATTTCATTAAAAAATACCAACAATTTAAAAAAAAAATTACTTACACAAATCATTAAAAATCAAAAGAATAATCAGTAGTTTTTACTTACAGAACAAAAATAAATGACTTTAAAAATTAAATGTAAATGAAAGTCTTTATTTTTTAGTGTGTTATTTTTGAAACAAAGGACTGAAGTAGTCATTAATAAAAACTGAACATCAAACAAATGTTTTTTCTTTTAAAAACGACTAAACGGAAAACTTTTTAAATAAACTACAAACAGTTAATGACATAATTTTTTGAGTGTAAATAAAGTGTATTTTTCAGAGGTTGGTTTAGTTCACCAAGGGGGATCTTTTTCCCCCTGGGCCGATTTTGCAAATTTACGAACTTAACCTGCCTAGGACCATAAGACATATTCATGCCAACTTGCAGGAGGCTAGCGCTTTTATTTTGGACTGCATCGTGCCATCTACAGACTGACGGACGGACGGACATTCACAGAATGTCTTAGAATCGATCATGGATCAATAAAATATATACTTTATGGGGTCCCCGACCGATATTTCGATGCGTTACAAATGGAATGACAAAGTGAGTATACCCCCATACTGTGGTTGGAAGGTATAAAAAATGAGTTTGGTAAGTTTACACAGTATACGAGGTGTATATAAGTTTAAATGAATACGGCCTGTGTAAAACCTGTCTGTTTATAATATAATGTAATTTGCTTGAATAGTACCATAAATATATGCACTTCATGTGTAATTTATAATCATTCATTAGTTTATTTAAAACAAACTTTAAGATTTCCATTTCATGTTAAGCTAAATACTACCAACCATGCCTACTGTTCTTTTAAATCTTGCAAAACTTTCTGTTTTCGATTAGGTTGCCAAATATAGAGAAACGAGTACATCATATAGTTTGGTTAACACTATACCTACCAAATACATCATTCTGACACATGTCAGTAACACTAATTTACAGAGATTTTGACCCACGACATTTTGCATTTATTTTCTATGTAATTTCCTTCGCTGAATCCGAAAAAGTCCAAAAAAGTCCAAAGTTTCAAAAGTAGAACAGTTTTCGATATGAAAAAATATCTCCGGACCAAATCGGTGGATTTCATTCTTTTTGTTTTCAAATTAAAGGTAATTAAATGCCTTACCAATTCAACATACAACACTTTTCAATGTAATTATCGACAAATTTGGTTCAATTTTACAGAAATTTGTAGAAAAAATAAATTCTATTGTTATTTTCAGAAATAAAAAAAATTATAAAATTAATTTCTCTCTTTGCAGTTTAAGTCTGATCTATTACAAAGAAAATAAGAGTGAAAATTCGTTGAAAATTTTAAAAGTTACATGCATTTGTGTAAAAATGCAGAAATTCAATTTTTATACATTTTTAGTTTATTGAGTGTTACACCAATTTACAGATTTTGAAAAATTGTTCTATTCAAGATATTTAACATTTATTTTGCATGTAAAATCGCGCACTGAACCCTTTATTGGGTATGCGAATAAAACAAAATATAAATTACTTTAACATACACTTTTCGAATATTAAAAAATTTGTCGGTTTCGAGGGCTTGGTGCACAAAAAATGAAAATGTCTATATCTCGAGAAGGCGATTTAAGACAACTTTTCTGATGACAAATTCGTGTTTAGGAGTTTTTCAAGGTAACTATAATATTGACTAATTTATACAGTTGTTAAAAAAATAAACTCCAAAATTTACGGAATTTCAGTGACGTTTATTTTTATCAGTTGAATGACTTGTGACCGATTACATATATTGTATAATTTTACCAAAATACGGTTTTTATAAATATGTTATTCAAAATTTTTTTTTACTCCACAAGAAAAAAATTTGAAACAGGTAAAATAACTTAAATAACATTTGTTTTAACGGAAGGTCTAGTCAATTATTAGCGTTTAAAAATAATTGAAAAAGTAAGTTGTTTCAAAGGATATATAAATAGTCCGTTTTTTAAATGAAAAACAATTGTTTTAAACGTTGAATTTACTTACAAAATATTTTGAGTGTATATTTCGATAAGTAACAAATGGAATAACAATACATTAGTTTGTTATAGTACGTTCAGATTAGCCTCGAAACCCCGTTTAACGAGCTTTCGTGCCAAACCTCATTTGAAAATACGTATTTTCCAGCACAAATTGAAACCTTTTTGTAGTGAGGTTTCAACGAAAGTACGATCGAAACCTTATAATTTTCATATATTTACCACTATGCAACAATGAGAAATAAAGAAAATGGAAAAATGCCAAATATTAAAATATAAACAAATCAATTTATTTACAAAATGTCTGCGAATATTTATTTATTTGAATAAAAATAAAATTAAACAGTGTACAAAAATAATTTCAGCATAATTAAATTAGTAAACAAAAATATTTTTTATGTGATTTTATGTGGTTTCCGAAAGCTACAAAAATGTTAAAATTGTTGTGTGTGAACAGGTGAGTTTTAAAATTGAAAATACGGGTTTTCAACGGGGTTTCGAGGCCAATCTGAACATAGTATTATTCAATTTGTAATTTATCAAAATATACACTCAAAATATTTTGTATATTTTGAGTATACCCCCACTTAGCCGTAGCGACTAAAAGAATTTCGGAAACTGAACATTTTCTTAATAGTAGATTACACCGCTCAACACTCATTTTCCGGTTTGAATTTTGATGATCAATTTTAGTAGACTTTGATCTTCTGATTTCAAATCTGTTCTCCAAATTTTCCCATCACGTCCAGATTTTTAGTTATACACGGTAGAAAATGCGAAAAATTACGATTTTTGCATTATTTGAATGCCTGCACAGCAGCCATTCAGTGGAATACAAATCTGGTATAAAGCGCAAAAGTATAATTTGTCTATGGTCTCCAACATAGGACAACATTTTTTTCAAATTATTACGTTTGGTTGGGCTTTACTTGCGTTTTAAAATGATACTGTTAAAATGATCATTTTTGTAAAAAATGTAAGGTAGGTAGGTACCTTAGTTTTTTTTATATTTTTCATAGAAAAACTAAAAAAAATAAATATTTTACAAATTTAAGTTTTCTGTGTTATTTTTCGTATAAACGTTAAGATATCTTTAATGGGTTTAAAAGTCTATAACAAAGAATGAACTTTTGCCTAAATTTTGAGATAATCACAGTAAAGATTGATCATCTGCTCACCTTTTAAAAATGGTGCTTTTTCTAATTTTTTTCACAGTGTTTTTTTTAAATACATGTTTGGCCAATAATAGTGCAACAACTTCAAATTTTTTTGATCATATTTTTGAGATCATAGTTCAATTCTACTCTAACGCTTTATACCAGATTTTTATTTTACCCAGTGGCTGCTGTGCAGGCTTTCAAAAAAGACAAAAATCGCATTTTTCGCATTTTCAACTGCGAATAATTAAAATTCTAGACGTGATGAAAAAATTTGGAGCACAGATTTGGAATCATCGAGTCAAAATATTTTAAAATTGTATATGAAACTTGAAACCGGAGCCAACAACTTTTGATTTGTTGAGCGGTGTTATCATACAATCTGAAAATTTTGCTGAAAGAGAAATAATTAAGAATTTGTTACTTTCATTTATTAGAAAAATGTGTCGCAGTTTAAAAATAGGAAAATTGTATCTGAATCGCGAAAACAAATTAAAAAAATATTAAAGAAAAGTGTTTCAGAATCTAAACTGGATCAGAGTCTAAACACTTTTCTTCAATTTTTGACGACACATGTTCTGAAACCTCCCTGCAGGAAATTATCAATTGATTTAAAAGGACATATCATATAACTGATTTTAATAAGGACTGTTACAAAACGCACTGTGAGAAAAAAGTGATTTTTTTTAGTGAACGTAGACATATCGCAGAACTGTCAAGGCATTTTTTTGGTTTAGTTCTGTTAACACCGTCCTAAGATATATCTCAATCAAACAAACGTTTAAGACTATGATTGGTCCTTTGTCATTTCTGATCAGTTCAGAACAGAACCAGTTCCATTCTCTGCAGGGATATTTCCGTTTATTATTTTTTGTTTCCACTTTTTCGGGTTTTGGCAGCAAAATGTATATAACAAATAGGTGTATTGCTAGTGTTAAAGCCGCAGTAGCACCAGTGAGTGGCAAGAAATCCAAACACCGACATCTTTGCAGCCTGTAGTTGGTAGTTTTTCAATTAGAGAAAAAGTTTGAAAATACTTAAAACCACAACATTTGTTTTTGGTTGTGCAGTCAAATCCACAAAGATTACTTTATGCTGTCATGAGGTTCTCCAACTCATCTGAAAGTTTTTTTTTTGTTACACATACACTTTACTCTATATGTACATCTATTTACTGCACAATACAATTCATTCACAGACAGAGCAGGCATAGACATTTATCTTGGCGCCTATTTTACCTTGACTTGTAAAAATATGCGTTTGGAATGTTTTGTGGGCCTTTGTTCTATTTTCTTACATATTTCAATTTGCTTAATATTTCAAGTTTCATTTATTTAACCAGTTTTCTACTTTATCATCATCACTTTCCTTCTTGTATTGAGGTTGTTGGCGGTGTTGGCGGTTTTGTTTTACAAAATTGGCTCTACAAAACGTAAGGGGTTGGTTGTTGAGATGAAGTGGACGAAGGTAATGCTGTTATCATAGATTTTTTTTGTTATATGTCTGACATCCATGGAATTTTGTTTCAACTATTTCATGGCGCGCTTAACTTGTCCATAACGTTTATATCCTTTTGTTGTTGCTGCCTTCAGTTTTTGTTATGAACAATATATTTTCCGTCTGGGCTTTTGCACTAAAACGACATCGTCTACGACGTCATTGTTGTTGATGATTTTACGATAGTTGGTATTTATGAGAATGCTGCATCTCATGTTGCCTTTGACACTTGGCCTTACGTAAATGCATGTACAGTAAGAAGCCGCATAGCATTATGTGGGCATAGTTTGCATATGTGGTAGCTTCACCCGCAGGACATCCGTGCTTATCGAGCTTAAAACGAAAACGAAAGCTGTTCATATCAAAATTGCTAATGTCATTCAATTCCTGTCTAAACCTTATTGCTTGTTAGTTGCAGGATGTTGTCCTAGTTTTGGATTACGAAAGAAAACAAGGAAAGAAACACAAAAAAGTTAAATTTTACTTCAATTTCCATTGGATAGAAGTTTATTTTTTTTTATATGCAAATGCATCTGGGGAATTGCTTTGGTAATCATTTTAATCTTTATGCTTACGTTATTAGTTTCTGTATAATAAAATGATTTGATTGAACGAAAAATTTGGAATTTTGTGAATTTTCTTCTCAGCCGTAGATGTTTTCAAATGCTGTATAGATAAGTTTATTTTTAACAGAATTTTAAAATATACAAATAATGTGGCCAAAAATGTTACACTACATACTTTAGGTAACGTTAGGAGACTGACGTAAGGTCCACAAAACCAGTGCCTTAACTAAATTAAATACCACACCATTTACAGATGTAATTCCAAAAAAAAATCAATTGCAATCCGAAGATTCTACTTGCAATTCCAAGATTCCATTAGTAATTTAAAGATTCCATTTGTAGTTTGAAGAATCTACTTGAAATTCGAAAATTCTATTTGTAATCAAAAATTTCATTTGTTATTTGAAGATTCTAATTGTAATTCGAAAGAGCTCAATAGATTTATTGCAATTCGAAAAAGATTAATCGCAATTCGAATAAAATCAATTGTAATTCGAAATGAATTAATTGTAATTCGAGAAAGATTAATTGTAATTCGAAATGAATTAATTGTAATTCAAAATGGATTCACTGTAATTCGAAATAGATTAATTGTAACTCGAAAAAGATCAGTTGTAATACGAAGATTCCAATTGCAATTTGAAAACTGTTAACTGAATTTCCACTGATCTTTTTCGAATTATAGGCCTCTGTTCTGTCTTTCACAACTTTTCAATTCACATGTAAATTTCCGAATCACATGAAATCAAGTTAAGTGTTTGGTTGATAATTTTTTCATTCGAAGTTGAAATCGAATAATTAAAATTTAAAAAATTATAAGGAAAAACGTGCATTCGTTTTACTTTCACCAAATTTTATTTCTGTGAAAAAGAAATTCGGATGTGAAATCTAGAACACCAAAAAAATTCGGAAATTTTAATTTTCACATTTTTTATGTGAATTACTTTTTTTTGGAACAGCGACCATAATTATGATTGATGATGATCGATTGATGATTATTTGATTGATGATCGTCGAATCATAATTATGAGTGGAATCTTCGAATTCCAATTTATCTTTAAAAGTTAAAAAATGAGATTTGCCTGCAATTTTATCCAATCGAAAAATCGAAAATTTCCAAATGTAAAAAAATATGTAACTTGGACACCAATTTTCAGCCATTTATTCCAAGATGGTGTTAAGTAATCAATTCTTCAAAATGGCGATTTTTTAAAAAAAAATTAAAAATTGAAATTTTCAATTAATTTTGACCAGTTAAAAATACAGATATCTTAAATAAAGTTGGACAAACATTTTGTTGGTATTTAAATGTAGTTTTAGAAAAAAATATTAAAAAAATTATTCGAAGTAATTATCACTTATTTTTTAACGTTTAAAAATTAAAATCGACTTTCTGCAAAAGTGCGAAGCCTTAGATTTTATTTAAAACTCTAAATTAAGCAACTTTTAAGTCATAATTAGAGATGTGATCGCAATTTGTTCTATTTTTTTTTTTTAAATTTTAAAAATTACATCTTTTATTTTTGTACTCTGATTTATTTTATATGGTGCTCCAAAAAAATTAAATTCGTTGATACCAGACATTAGCTCAAATGTATTCCCTTCTTCGCTTACACCAAATTATTCGCTTCAGAGTACACTACTTTAAGAGTACAGTATTTGCGAATGAGAATGTTTACTATGATGCTAAACAACAAATTAAAAAATTTGCTCTGCTTGTTTAAACGAACACGAAAAATGTCGTGTTTGAACGATTAGCATGAAACAAACGTTCGATTTTAGAATAACAAACATAGTAGTGATTATAAAAATGACTCCGTGTTCTAGAATATTTTTAACATACACTGATCGCTTAGAATGTTTTTGTAAAAAAATATTAAAAAAAAAAATTGTTGGAAAACTTTTTAAAAAAACGGGGTAGTAAAAAAACATTTTGATGAAAAAGTAAATTATGCTTTGTGAAAAAATGTATTAGGATGTATGTATGTATAAGAAAAATATGCAAATTATGCAGTTAGTTTTCTGTTTGTCTTTTTACACTTGCTCGTACACGCACAATCTTACGGTGTCGTTAAAAAAATTGTGTTTTTTTTTTATTTTTAGCTAAAAGTAAGAGAAAAAACATTATTCCCAACAACAAAAAGTACCGCCTTAAAATTTTTTAAATTGCAAATATGTTAGGGTGCAGAGAAATATAAAAAAGATTAAATAGTAGCGTGGTGAAAAATGTTCATATATATGGGGCATTCCATGCCAAATCACTCACTTTTAGGCCCGACCCCCTTCGATTAATTTTATTTTTGGATATGTTTTAGTACGTATTAAATGCAACTTGCAGCCAAATTTTCAGCCATTTATACCAAGGTGGTGTTGAGTAATCAAAATGGCGATTTTTTCCAAAAAATGAAAAAATTTAAATTTTCAATCAATTTTGACCAGTAAAAAATATAGATATTTTAAAAAAAGTTGGACAACGTTTTGTTGGTATTTAAATGTAGTTTTAGAAAAAAAATGTGAAAAAATTATTGGAATAATTATCACTTATTTTTTGACGTTTAAAAATTAAAATCGACTTTTTGAAAAAGTCCGAAACCTTCGATTTTTTTTTAAAAATGTCAAAAAATTCTACTCTAAATTACGCAACTTTTAAGTCATAATTCGAGATGTGATCGTAATTCGTTCTATTTTTATTCAAATTTTGAAAATTGCACTTTTTTTTGACTCTGGTTTATTTTATATGGTGCTCCAAAAAAAATAATTTGGTAAATATTGACCGTAACTTCCCCTAGATATATTAACTTGGGTGTAAAAATACGTCTCAGAAAATTTTAGGATGATCGGACATGGGTAAGGCGTGCCGCATCGGCTTTGAAGTTTGAAAATCGGATTACAAGGGAAAATATGCATTTTTTTCTGTTTTCTTAATTTTTTTGGTATTTTAAGTTAATTTTGAATTCAAATGGTTACAGAATTGAAATGTAGAGTAAAATGTCTCTCTATTAAGGTCATAAAAACCGAAATCGGTTTAAAATCAGCCAAGTTATTACAACTTCCCCAGGCATCTAACGTGTGGCAGACAACTTGATTAATCAATACAATCCGATTTTTGAAATTCATTGAAATTTTCTACTGTAATAACATTTTTTTATTCTTCAAGTTCAAATGTTATTAGATGACAAGTATTTTTCATATTGTGTTTTGCTAACATTTTTTAAATTAGTGCTAAAAATGCCTGCATTTTCCACACCCTTTTGAAATCTCTATTTTAAAAAAAAAAAAATTTTTTTTTGTTTTAAAATTTGGAAAAGTCAAAAAAATATTACACTGAAACATGAATAATGAAAAAATGTTATTACAGTAGAAAATTTCAATAAATTTAAAAAAAGGGCCTCGTATTTTTTAATCAAGTTGTATGGCACACGCTAGATGCCTGGGGAAGTTGTAATAACTTGGCTGATTTTCAACCGATTTTAGTTTTTAGTACCTTATTAGAAAGGCATTTTACTCCACATCATAATTCTGTAATCACTTGAATTAAAACTTAACTTAAAATACCAAAGAAATTGCGAAAACAGAAAAAAATTCATATTTTTCCTTGTAATCCGTTTTTTAAACTTCAAGGACCATGCTAAGCGCCTTACACATGGCCGATCGTCCCAAATTTTTGTGAGACGTATATTTACCTCCAAATGAATATATTTAGGGTAAGTTAGGGTCAGTATCTACCATTTTTTTTTTTTTGGAGCTCCATATAAAATAAATCAGAGCCAAAACATAAAAGGTGCAATTTTAAAAATTAAAAAAAAAATAGAAAGAATTGTGATCACATCTCGAGTTATGGCTTAAAAGTTGCATAATTTAGAGTAGAATTCTTATATTTTTTTACAAAAAAATCGAAGGTTTCGGACTTTTTCAAAAAGTCGATTTTAATTTTTAAACGTCAAAAAATAAGTGATAATTACTTCGAATAATTTTTTCACATTTTTTTTCTAAAACTACATTTAAATACCAACAAAACGTTGTCCAACTTTTTTTAAAATATCTATATTTTTTACTGGTCAAAATTGATTGAAAATTTAAATTTTTTCATTTTTTGGAAAAAATCGCCATTTTGAAAAATTGATTACTCAACACCACCTTGGTATAAAAGGCTGAAAATTTGGTTGCATTTAATACGTACTAAAACATATCCAAAAATAAAATTAATCGAAGGGGGTCGGGCCTAAAAGTGAGTGATTTGGCATGGAATGCCCCATATACATCAGGGTGAAGCTAATTAGATCTATTTCGAAAACGTCGAAAACATTAAAATATTGATCCTGTGAGCCAATGTCCATGGCTTCAAAATCGGAAAGTTCCGAACAAAGTAAAAAAATATATATTTTTTTTTTAATTATTTAATATTCGGACATTACTTAAAAAGTGTTTTTATGGTAAACACTTTTTTTGTCTGTAAATTTTTTTTTCTTGTTTTGCAAAAAATTATTTTAGTATTTCTTGTTTTGCAAAAAAATATTTTTAATTCGTTTTTTGCTGAAAATATAACGTCATGTTGGCTCAGTTTTGAGAAGATGTATATTTTTATTTGTTTTATTAAATTTGGCCTTTAATGCAATTTGAAATTAATGTTAAAAAAATAAGTTGTTTTTAAAGAACATTTTTTTTAATTTCATTTCAGTAATGTCCGAATATAAACTAAAGGCTGGGTTTGCTACCCGTAACTGTCCAATTACGTAGCGTAGTGATCAAAATCAAATAGAAAATCACGGTCTGCAATATTGCATTCATTTGTTCTCATATAACGAAAATACGCTAGTTTACGGTTGAGGGTGCACATGCGCGGGTACAAGGGGGGGGAAAAAGGGGAAATTTCCCCCCCCAGACCAAATTTCAAAAAGAAAAAAAAAGAGGAAAAAAAGAAAAAAAAAAAAGAAAAAAAAGAAAAAGAAGAAAAAAGGAAATAAGGAAGAAGAAAATTTGTAAAAAAATTTTCCGAAGGAAAAAATCTCGAAATCCGAAAATTTTTAAAAGAAAAAAATCTGAAAATTTTCATAAGGAAAATCTGAAGATTTTCTGAGGAAAAATATCTGTCAATTTTATTATGAATTTTATGAAAAATGTGACTTAAGCGTTATTAGTACTTATAATTTTTATTTTGGATTTGGGAATTCTACAAAAATACATAATAGAAAATGTTTGAGGAGTGAAAAATTTTTCTTTGTGAAAAATCTGAGACTTTTTTCATAGCAAAAAGTCTTGGAATTTGAGACTTATTCCTATATAATAATATAAAGGTCACAGAATTTGAGACTTTTTTATAGAAAAAGGTACAAAACTCTAGAACTTTTAACATCGCCAAACATTTAATTTTTCACATTTTTTTTAGAAGAATTCTAAAAGTCTTGGAACCTAAGACTTTTTGTAAAGGAAAAAGGTCCCAGAATTTAAAAAAAATATGGGAAAAAGTTCAAAAAAATTTGAGACTTATTATAGGAAAAAGGTCACAAAATCTGAGACTTTTTGATTGGAAAACGCTCTAAGAATCAAAGACATTTTCTATAGTTAAACGGTCTCAGAATCTCTGAATTTAAGATATTTTTAAGGAAAAAGGTCTCAGAATTTCGAGAAACTTAGAATTTTAGACTTATTCTATTCGAAAAAGGTCTGACAATCAGAGACTTTTCTTTAGGAATATGGTCTCAGAATCTGAAACTTTTAATAGGAAAAAGATATACGAATCTGAGACTTTTTCTACAAAAAAAAAACGGTCTAAGAATCTCAGACTTTTTCTATAGGAAAAAGGTCTGAGAATGTGAGAAATTTCTTAGAAAAAGGGTCTTAGAATCTGATTGTGAGACTTTTTCTGCAGGAAAAAGGTCTAAAAATCTGAGACTTTTTTAAAAGAAAAATAGGTCTCAGAATCTAAAATTTTTTCAATACGAAATAAATATAATAATCTGAGACCTTGTCTATAGCAAAAATATCTCAAAAATGTTTTAAAATATAAGCCTTTTTCTATAGTAAAAAATCTCAGAATCTGAGACTTTTTCTCTGGAAAAATTCTTAGAATCTAAAAATTGTTCTGTACGAAAAAAAATATAATAATCTAAGACCTTTTCTAGGAAAAATTTCTCAAAAATGTTTTAAAATATGAGACTTTAGTCTCATAGGTTTCGGAATCTGAGACTTTTTCTGTGGAAAAAGTTCTTAGAATCTGAAAATTTTTCTGTACGAAAAAAGTCTCAGATTCTGAGACATTTTTCGGAAGTAAGGAGTCTTAGATTCTGAGTTATTTGCACTATAAAAAATAATTTCCTCACGAAAAATGTCTCAACATCTGATATTTTATATGTAGGAATAATTTCTTCCGTTAAAAAATTCATTTCGACTTTTCTATACGTCAAATGTGTAAGAACTGAGACTTTTTCTATATATACGAAAATGTACAATTTTCTTTTAAAACAAATTAAAAAAAATTGATCAAAACGAAATATGATCGTGAAACACAAAATAAATAAATTGTATATTGTTTTGCAAAAAAAAAAAACGGATCCCTGATTTTGCTCGTCCGACAAAGGTGAATTTATGATTTTTTTTTTTTTTGGAAGCAAAAAAAAAAAATTTTCCCCCCCCAAACCCAAAAGCTGTACCCGCCACTGAGGGTGCATATTATTTTATTCAGCCTTAATATTTTGAACAAAAAAAAAATTAAGATTTTTTTTTAGCGACGTTTTCGAAATTTGAAAAAAAGCATAATTTGCTCCACCCTTATGCAAATACAAAAAAAATAGACAAACGTTTGATACATAAATTTGTTTGGTTAAAAAAAAAAAATCGAATCAAAAAAAATCATCTTCGGTATTAGCAGAACAGCTGAAAATTTTGTGAAAAAAATTTGTATTTGGTCACACACTACATACATATTTCATCATTATAGGTACTAACATTTTCTGCCATAAAGCAAAACATTTTTTTTACCACATTGAACATTATTTTTCGAAATAGAAAAATAATTTTTCAATCCACCCTAATATTTATTTTTATGTATTAAAATTTTTTTATCCACTCTTATTTATATATTAATTTTCCCCATAATTATTTATTATTTACCTCTTCAATTATTCTACACAACAAAATGTTTATTTTAATTCGCACTTGCATACATACATATATTTTTTTTTATAAAAGAATTCCCCCAAATAGCCAAACAATATTTTTTTTTATAAAAATCATTCTATTTACACGCTTCAGAGTACAGTATTTTCAAATCATTGGCTGTCTATGTACTCCCTCGTTGGTTCATTCATGTTACGAATGTCGTTACACTAGTGTGTGTAGCTTTCTCTTGCACTGTGAGCATATAATGAAAAACTCATTCGTTTTGAACGATAAGAATAGAATATTGTCCACATTCTAATTTTTTTAGAATGTCTCTTAACGCATTTTAACACCATCCGTGCACATGTCTGGTAGATACTGACCCTAACTTACCCTAGATATATTCATTTCGAGGAAAAAATACGCCTCACAAAAATTAAGAACGATCGGACATGGGTAAGGCGTTCCGCATGGGCCTTGAAGTTTAGAAAACGGATTACAAGGAAAAATATGAATTTTTTTCTGTTTTCTCATTTTTTTGGTATTTTAAGTTAAGTTTAAATTCAAGTGGTTATAGAGTTATAATACGGAGTAAAATGCCTCTCTAATAAGCTACCAAAAACTAAAATCGGTTGAAAATCAGCCAAGTTATTACAACTTCTCCAGGCATCTAACATATGGCAGACCACTTGATTAAGCAATACAATCCGATTTTTGAACTTCATTGAAATTTTCTACTATAATAACATTTTTTTATTCTTCAATTTCAAACGTAATTAGATGACAAGTATTTTTCATTTTGTGTTTTCCTAACATGTTTTAAATTAATGCAAAAAATGCCTGCATTTTTAACACCCTTTTGAAATCTCTATTTTAAAATTTTTTTTCTTTTTTGTTTTAAAATTTGGAAAAACAAAAAAAATATTACACTGAAACACGAATAATAAAAAAATGTTATTACAGTAGAAAATTTCAATAAATTTAAAAAAAGGGATCGTATTCTTTAACCAAGTGGTATGAAAGTTGTAATAACTTGGTTGATTTTTAACCGATTTTAGTTTTTAGTTAGTTTTACCTTATTAGAAAGGCATTTTACTCCACATCATAATTTTGTAATTACTTGAATTAAAACTTAGGTTAGGTTGAAAGGCATTTTACTCCACATCATATTTTTGTAATTACTTGAATTAAAACTTAACTTAAAATACCAAAAATATTGCGAAAATAGAAAAAAAATATATTTTTCCTTGTAATCCGTTTTTTAAACTTCAAGGACCATGCTAAACACCTTATCCATGTCCGATTGTCCTAAATTTTTGTGAGACATATTTTTACCTCGAAATGAATATATCTAGGGTAAGTTAGAGTCAGTATTTACCAATTTTTTTTTTTTTTTTTTGGAGCACCATATAAAATAAGTCAGAGCCAAAAAATAAAAGGTGCAATTTTAAAAATTAAAAAAACAAAATAGAAAAAATTGTGATCTCATCTCGAGTTAAAAGTTGCGTAATTTAGAGTAGAATTTTTATAGTTTTTAACAAAAAAAATCGAAGGTTTCGGACTTTTTCAAATAGTCGATTTTAATTTTTAAACGTCAAAAAATAAGTGATATTTACTTCGAATATTTTTTTCATATTTTTTTCTAAAACTACATTTAAATACCAACAAAACGATGTCCAACTTTTTTTAAAATATCTATATTTTTTAATGGTCAAAATTAATTAAAAATTTCAATTTTATATAATTTTTGAGAAAATCGTCATTTTGTAAAATTGATTACTCAACACCATCTTGAAATAAAAGGTTGAAAATTGGTGTCCATGTTGCATTTAATAAGTACTAAAACATATCCAAAAATGAAATAAATCGAAAGGGGTCGGGTATAAAATTGAGTGATTTGGATTGGAATGCCCCATATACTTTATGGGGTCCTAGACCGATATTTCGATGCGTTACGCACGGAATGATAGAGTGAGTATACTGATATTATATTCACTGACCCGGTTGATAAAGCTAATATCTTGAAGATCTCAACGTAAACAAGTCACCGGGGCCGGATGGGGTTACAGCACTGGTTCTGAAACAGCGTTCTTCGACGCTCGCTCGTCCATTGGCCAAACTTTTCAGCATTTCTTATAGTGTCGTAGTCTTCCCCTCTTGCTGGAAGTTGACAAATGTTCAGGTTATCCCTTAAAAGGGTGAGGCCACTAACCCTGACAATTACCGCCCAATTGCAATTTGTTCTGCGGTCTTGAAGGCTATGGAGAGCATGTTAAATTTCCATGTTGTGAATTAACTGGAGTCCAATTCACTTCTTTTTGATCGACAGTATGGCTTTCGTAGAAGTCGTTCTACGGGAGACCTGTTAGCTTTCAAGTACCTTGGCTGCAAGAAATACTTCACTCCATCTGATCTCCTTACTATTTATACCGCCTATATCCGACCGAAGTTGGAATACAACTCCCATATCTTGGCATAGGCTTCAAGGTCTATTTTGAAGCTTCTGGACCGGGTTAAAAATTATCAATGACAGAAGGTAACTCTATTGACATTATCGGAACGTGGGTTGTACGTCATTGATCTACCGATATTATCATGGTAAGTATTTTGCTAAGATGAAAGTCTTCCCAGTCAGCTACGATCTAGAAAAATTTAAAATAAATGTACATAAATACTACTCCATCTATCTATCCTCCTTCCCATAACCTATTTTTCTAATACCAATACAATGCACAGCATTAGTAGGGGCATCCCCTCAAAATAAAAAGAAAATAAAAAAAGATCGTATATTTTTTTATGTAGAACTACCAAATTTGTTTATTGTGGAAATAAAACAACACTCTCATGAGCTCAAATACTGAATAATGGGATCCGTGTCCAAATTTCTAGCGGATTTTAAATGATATAAGTGCCTTACACTACACTAAAAAAAAAAGTAAACTAAAATCTGGGAAAATGAACTCAATTTTGAGAAAAAGAGGGAATGATTTGGCTCCAAAGATTTTTTTTCTTGGTTTTAGTTCATAATTTTCCCAAAAATAAGGAAAACGAAGTTATTTAATTTTGAGCCAATTTTAACTAGAAAATGGGTGTTTTTCCGCGAGGTTTTTCGGGAAATTGTTTGCAGTATAAAATAGACGGGATAGCAAACTGATTATTTTTTAATTATTTATTTATTTTTCGGGACTTTTAATTCGCACTTTAAATTAAAGACGTGGTTGCTTCGGGTTATAACACAAGAGTGATTTTATTAAATCTAAAAGAGCTTAAAACTAGCGGTTCACAATAAATTTCCCAAGCAGAAAGAATTTAACATAAAAGAAATGACAATACAAAGGACATTTTAAAAAAGGAAAAATTGTTGGCAATTCAAAAATAAATAGAAAGCTACGTTAAATTTAAAGTTATTTGAGGTTGAAAACATTTAATTGCTGGGAAATTGTAGAAAATATTTTGATTTAAAATTTTTATAAATCGTAAACCGAAGGAGCCTGCAATAGCTAAACAATGGGAAAAAATATACTTCACATTTTAGAAATAGATTGGGCCTAGACCCTGGACCCATGGGTTCGGACCCCGTCTAACTCGAGACCCCGTTGGGTCCTTTAAGGGTCCCCATAGATTTTGAACCAAAACTTGTGTCCGTTTCGCTCTAACTTGCTTAGTTTTTGAGATACGGTAATAAGGGGCCTGATAGGGTCTTGAGAATCTTAAAAACCGGATAACTCAAGAACTATTAATCGGAGGGCTTTCGGGTGTTCTACAAGTCAAGAGCTACAAAAATGCCGTTGGACTTTTTCTCGTGTTGGCAGTATTTACTGAGATATGTGCATATATAAAATCTCGGGAATTTCAAATTTTAGATCTAAAATTAGGGTCTTGAGACCCCGACAGATATGCAGAGCTAGGCTATTCCATATTTTTCTTTGTAGTCTTTCTTTTGAAAATTTCATCCGTTTCGCTCTATCTCGCTTAGTTTTCGAGATATCGCCATTTTGAATTTTTAACTAAATTCTAAGAAGTTATTTACTAAATTCTCAGAAGTCATTAACTAAATTCTAAGAAGTACACTTCCTCAATTCAATGAAGAGAAATACGATGATGTTTTTTTTAGTAAATTTTAACTAAACTTGAACTAAATTGTTTTTTAAGAAATATGTCTTAAAAATAAAGATACGATTCTTAAATTTGTGGAAAATTTCTTTGGCAGTAAGAATTTTTTTCCTAATATTAAAAAAATCCATTTAAAGAAAACTATGAACTAATTATAAGTAAATGAACTAAAATTTTTTCCTTATAGTTAAGAAAATTTCTTATTTTTAAGTTAAATTTAACTAAATTTTAGGAAAATTCATGATAAATTTTCAAAGACATTTTTTCCTTAATTTTAGTTATGTCTTTTTTTTCAGTGTATAAAGCATAGTACTCTGTTTTTACGGTAAAAATTTGACTTACATTTTGAGCGCCTCAAATCGTTATAAAAAATGTGTAAATCAACAACTTTTGACAGTTATAATAAAGAAACGATCATAACAAAACTGAAATGTGACTTTTTCACAGGAATTTAAATTGTCTTGTATAATAAAACTGCATGAAAATTTTTTTTTAACAATTTTCGTAAAATTCCTCGCGTTGCTTAAATTATTTTTTTTTTGTATGGAGTTTGACAGATTTTTTCCGTGAAATCGAAAAGAGTACTATGCTTAAGCCGGCAAAAAAGAGGGACTTTGCGGAGTAGCAATATATAATTATCACTTAAACTATTTCTTATTAATTGAATTGTCTTAATAAGTCTTCACTATAATAGACATTTTATTAAGTTTTTCATTTAAGCATGCTGACCAAATAGCCATTTTTAATATTCTTAATTGACCTTCGTTCATGTATTATAACTTCATAGGGTAAATGAAATTATCGTTAAAACTTGTATATATTGCAAAATGCACTAATTTGTATGTAGAATGTACAACATTTTTCTATGTGAAAAATCCATACAATTGCCATTAAATAATCACTTTCAATGCTATACTAGATTGTTTTGTATGGTACGTGTATAAACTTTGACTTTGTACCCGGTGAAACATTTTAATAACAATTCCCTCTATAGTAATTTTGTAATTTATAATCAAGGTAAGTAAAACAATCACCACGCCATACTAAAACCTCCTACTGACGATCGAAAGACCAACCGACAATGTATGTAGTATTATTCATTCTCAAAAGAAATGAAATTTTTCACAATAATAGAAATAACAATATAATAACACTCACAAGGAGACTTCATTACTTAAGTTGTGTTAGAAGCAAAAATGTTTCTTACTTCTATTTTTCATGTTTTCTTCATTGTACTTCAGGTGAATTTAGAGTATGTAATTTTAGAAAGGACGATGGCAAAGAAAACAAAATTTCGTGTTTTTTTCTAAACAAAATGAAGAAAAAAATGGCAAGGAAACAATATTTCGTTTTCCCAAAATGAAGAAATAAATGACGTTTATTGTTACAATGACTGCAGTATGTAGTTGAAGCATACAGGATATGTTATATTTTCGGTCTGCATCGATGATGGTAGTACAGTCTAAACATCCTTGATAGACCTAAGGATGTTTGGACTGTAACGGTGTACAATTATGGCAGTGCTGGACGACCACAGATGGTGGGAATGTTGGGCATTAAATTTGACCAAAATCAAACTTCTACTTTTTTAAGAATTTTTTTTTTTATTTTTCTAGTTTTTCTTAATAACACTATGCAACAAATTTTGGTTCATCGCATTGAGCCTCAAAAATTGATTAATTGTTATTGGTTAGTTTTCTTTATTTAAGGACTAGCTGGCCCGGTCCGCGTTGCTGGCCCAAATAGAAGATGTGTTATATTTCGTTTCGCTTTAAATATATAGCACTGCAAAAAATGTAATAAATTTCTTGGGTGAGAAAAATTTGTGGACGTAGTTTTCAAGACCCAATGTTTTTTAAAAGCAGATTACCATGTCTTCGACTTTGCGAACTGTACAAATTCAAAATGTCTTTAGTGACATTACGAACAACACAAAAATTAAATTACACACATGCTTCGTTCTTATCGTAAGATATTTTCTTGAGTAATCTTTAGTTCATACAAAAAAACAAAAACATTTATAACTTATCCGAATTTTCCATTTTTCTGGGACACTTTCACATTTATCTTTCCTTAAAAACCTAATTAGAACTATTACTAACATAAAAAATCGATCCGGTCATAAGTATTCGACTTAAAGCGATTTCACATATTTATACCAAAGTGGGCATTTAAATTTGTGTGGTAAGTTAAACTTGTACATAAAAATACCCAAGAATTTGAAATCATTTGTACCAGGTTTAAGCGGAATCTACAATTTTTTTTTTATATATCGAATTAGATTAAATATGAGTTTCAGATACATCGAAAAAAAGTGGGAATGGACAATTTTTCTTTCCGAGCAACCATATAGACTATTACGAACATTAAAAAAAATGCAAAATCGATCCGGGCGTTCTCAAGTGTTAAAAATTTTAAAGATATTGAAAAATGTGGGCGGTTAGGAGGTCGAGAACAATAATTTTTTCCTTAAAAACCTTACTTGGACTATGATCGTCGTTCTGAAGTCATTCTAAGGTTTCCGTAGAAATCTTAGTTAGACTGTGACGAACGTTTACAAAAAACAGCCAAATCGGTCTTGCCGATCTTCTATTTTAACTATGAATATCGAAAAAAAAGTGGGCGTGAAAAATTTTTATTTCCGTTTAAACCTAAGTTGGACTGTGACGAACATTTAAAACAAAAGTTTAGCCAAATCGATGCAGCCGTTCTTCGATTTAATATATATCAAAAAAGTGGGCGTAAAATTGGGAGTGGCGATTTTTTCTTTCCGTAAAAACCTAAGTTGGAGTATGACGAACATTTTAAAAAATGTTTAGCAAGTGATGCGATTGCCAATGAATAATATTTATTTTCCTAAAGAGCGAATTTTAGATATATCGAAAAAAAAGTTGGTAGACAACTTTTCTTACCGTAAAACTCATTTGAATTTAACCAATTCAGTCCATCCATTTTCAAGTGATGCGATTTTGTATATATCAAAAAGGGGGCGTGGAAATGGAAAATTCTTCTTTCCGAAAAACCATAGGACGATGATGAACATTTAAAACAAAATTGGCCAAATTGATCCAGCCGTTCAACGATTTAAAATATACATATCAAAAAAAGTGAGCGTAAAAGTAGGCGTGACCAATTTTTCATTCTTAAAAATCTTTTGCGGACTATAATCAAATCGGCGTAGCCGTTCTAGTTTTTTCGATACATAGAAGAAAGTGGGCGTGGGCAATTTACGTTTCCGTAAAAATCTTTGCTGAATTATGACGAATATTTTCAACACAAATTAGGGAAAGTGGGAGTGGTGAATTTCTTTTTTTCGTAAAAATCAAAGTTGGACTATGATTAAAATTCATTTAAAAAATTAAGTCAAATCGGTCCAGACGTTCTCAGATTTTAGATAAATCGAAAAAAGTGGGCGGTAAAGTGGGCGTGGTCGATTTTTCTTTCTGTAAAAACTTAAAATGTGTTACTACGAACATTTAAGTAAAAAATTAGCCAAATCGGTGCAGCCGTTTTCCGATTTTAGATAAATCTAAAAAAGTGGGCGTAAAAGTGGGCGTGGCCAATTTTTCTTAACGTAAAAACCTAAGTTGGACTATGACGAACATTTAAAAAAAAAATTGTCCAAATCGGTCCAGCCGTTCTCAACTGATGCTGTTACCAACGAACGACAATTGATTTTTATTTATATAGATTTTTTATGTGGTTTTGGTCTAATTTTTACTCCTTGATTTGAAGTTATACGGTTTTTGAATTCAGAACAAATCATCCATTTTGTGTGAAATTGGAGACTTTTTTATGCGAATTTTGTTTATGCGGTTTCATTTGGAACGCACCTACCGCATAAAAAAAAGACATGATAGACCATAACTTGCTTATACCGCATTATACAGATCTGAGACCAACTAGGCAATACTAATTGTAAGTGACATTATAGCTTTACACTGAAAAAAAAGACATAACTAAATTTAAGGAAAAAATGTCTTTGAAAATTTATCATGAATTTTCCTAAAATTTAGTTAAATTTAACTTAAAAATGAGAAATTTTCTTAACTATGAGGAAAAAATTTTAGTTCATTTACTTATAATTAGTTCATAGTTTTCTTTAAATGGATTTTTTAACTATTAGGAAAAAAATTCTTACTGCCAAAGAAATTTTCCACAAATTTAAGAATCGTATCTTTATTTTTAAGACATATTTCTTAAAAAACAATTTAGTTCAAGTTTAGTTAAAATTTACTAAAAAAGACATCATCGTATTTCTCTTCTTTGAATTGAGGATGACTTCTGAGAATTTAGTAAAAAACTTCTTAGAATTTAGTTAAAAATTCAAAATGGCGATATCTCGAAAACTAAGCGAGATAGATCGAAACGGATGAAATTTTCAAAAGAAAGACTACAAAGAAAAATATGGAGCCTAGCTCTGCATATCTGTCGGGGTCTCAAGACCCTAATTTTAGATCTAAAATTTGAAATTTTATATACGCACATATCTCGGTAAATACTGCCAACACGAGAAAACGTCCAACGGCATTTTTGTAGCTCTTGACTCGTAAAACACTTCCGCAAAATACCCGAAAGCCCTCCGATTAATAGTTTTTGAGTTATCCGGTTTTTAAGATTCTCAAGACCCTATCAGGCCCCTTATTACCGTATCTCAAAAACTAAGCAAGTTAGAGCGAAACGGACACATGTTTTGGTTCAAAATCTATGGGACCCTTAAAGGACCCATCGGGGTCTCGAGTTAAATGGGGTCCGAAGCCATGGGTCCAGGGTCTAGACCCAATCTATTTCTAAAATGTGAAGTATAATTTTTCCCATTTTCTAGTTAAAATTGGCTTAAAATTAAATAACTGGGCCATTCCAGAAAATTTAGCTCAAATTTTAGTCATTTTTGGAAATGGTGTCTCAGATTAATTTGAGCCTTGACACATAGATAGCCCTCATAAATATGATATATGTACCATATATCGTTTTTTTACATTTGGTGTATTTAACGAATTATGGCGGGTCAAAGATTGACTTTTTAAGCAAAAGTAAGAAAAATACATCACGTTTAAAGAGCTGTAACTTCTTAACCAATGACCCGATTTTCACAAATTTAGGCTCATGTGAAAGCTGGGGTTCTTCTTTTAGAAAACATTTTTAAAATAACACAGTTTTTTTTACAGAAATGATGCAAAAATGCAAAAACATTTTTTCTTTTCGAATATTTAAAAAAACACATCTTCGATTTTTTTTTAAAAACTTCTGGTGAAAAATAACAATGTTTTGTATAACATATTCAAAATTCAGAGTGGGATCTCCATGGGATCAAAAACTATTCTGTTTTAAGTACGAGGTTCTCATATTTTTCCCTTAGAAAATTTAAATTTCTAATGTTTTGAATGTTTTTAAAAATTTTAATAGTATAGTTTTCTTTGAAAATTTAAATTTTTATATTGAAGAAACATAAAATTTTAATTTTCTAAGGTAAAATTTAAGAACTTCGTACTAAAACCAGAATATTTTTTGATCCCATTGGGATCCCACTCTGAATTTTGGATATGTTGTACAAAACAGTATTGTTTATCACCAAGGAGAGGACTTTCATGAAAATGCATGTTTTTTCCCTTTCGTCATAAATCAGCATAAACAAGATATCTTTTCGAATCAAAGAATTTGCTTTAAAATGGCATCGATTCGTTAGTGCATATTTTTGCATATTTTGCTTAAAATGCATATTTTTGCATATTTTGCTATTATTTTGCCATAAATGCATATTTTTAGGTCATATTTTGCATAAATTTTAGTTTCTTAGCAATTTTATAATATTTTTAGCTATTTTTAAGATTTTTTTATTATATTTTTTTTTTCATTAAAGCAATTATTAAATTTTTTTTAAAAAAATTTTATTTTTTAATAACATTTTGAACACACTGTATATTCATATGCATATCTAAGCTTAAAATGCCATACTGAATTCATATTTTATGTTTTTTTAATAAAAGTAAAAAAACAAGTGGATATTTATGATTTGTAGTGCATATTTTAAGATTTTTAGTGCATATTTCAAGACTTTTTAGTGCATATTTTAGGCGCCTAAAACATAGTTTTTTAGTGCATGAAGGTCCTGTCCCTGTTTATCACCAAACTTTTTTTAAAAAAAATCGAAGATGTGTTTTTTTAAATATTCGCAAAAAAAAAAATGTTTTTGAATTTTTGCAACACTTCTGAAAAAAAACCGTATGCTTTTGAAAATATTTCCTAAAAGAAGAAGAATTGAGCTTTCATATGAGCCATTACTTGTGATAATCGGATTAGTAGTTAAAAAGTTAGAGCACGTTAAACATCATGCATTTTTCTGACTTTTGCTAAAAAAGTCGAACTTTGACCCGCGATAATTTGAAAACTACAGCAAATTTTGAAAATCCAAAAATGCAAAATATCTCATATAAACGTGGATATCTAAGAGCCAAATTCTCAGTGGCGTCCAAAGGCATGTTTCCGAACAGTGGGGCGAAAATTTTTGGAATTACCCAACTTTGTTTTCCTTATTTTTGGGAAAATTATGAACTAAAACCAAGAAAAAAAATCTTTGGAGCCAAATCATTCCCTCTTTTTCTCAAAATTGAGTTAATTTTCCCAGATTTTAGTTCACTTTTTTTTTGAGTGTAAGAAACAATTGATAAATTTGGCGGTTTTTGCAGCTCTCACACACTTTTTTCAAATTACAAATAAAGCAATATCGTAAAATTCTTGCAGTCCAACGACAATTACACTGTACTACAGTGAAAAAATACTCTGATGTGACATAGTATAGGTTGTTGGTCTTGTCGAGTAGATCACAAAAATGGCCATTACACTTGCCAGCCACCCTCAAATTTTAGAGTTATTGTCAAAAAACGTTTTTTCGACTTTTCTCACTAAACCTTGTGTAATTCAGAAAATTTTCAACCGATTTTACTTTTTTAAACTGTTTTGGATAGAAAAAGGATAGGGCATTCCATGTGTGGGAATTGGTCAATACGTAAAAGAAAGATATCTATTGATTTTTTCTATAAAATCAATTTTTTTTTGTTATTTTTTGAAAATTTTTCGAGTTTATCGATTTATTTCTGCTATAATTCGTTTAACAACATTTATATTTATGAGCGTTTTTTTAAAGATAATTTCATTCTAAATACGATAAGGTTTATCGTGAACAAATCGGATAATAATTGACAGAGCTGTGATAATTTTTCTAAAAAAGAAAATTAAGATTTTGCAGGAAATCGCCGTTTAGATAACCCAGACAAAAAAAAAATAATTTTTCATAAATGGTCATGTACAATATTTTTAAAGGTTATTGGCGCGCTGAATCCGAATCTGGCCTTTAAATTGCTCTATCTCGTCAGGTTTTTGAGATATTTAACATAAATTGATACATCATAAACTTAATAAGATAGCGCAATTTCAAGGTCAAATACGAAATCAGGAGGTCAAAAACCTTTAAAATAATGATACGCGACCTCTCAGTATGTTCGTTTATTTGTTTTATTTTTTTTGCCTGGGTTATCCGCACGGCGATTTTATACAAAATCTTAATTTTTTTTTTTAGAAAAACTATCACAACTCTGTCACTTGTTATCCGATTTTTTTGCACATAAAGCTCATCGTATTCCCAATTAAATTTTCTTTAGGAATACGTTTATTAATATAAATGTTGTTGAACAAACTATAGCAGAAAAAAATCGATAAACTCAAAAAATTTTCAAAAAATAACAAAAAATTAGATATTGTTGAAAAAATCAATACATATCTTTCTTATATGTATAGACCAATTCACACACTTCCTTCTTCTATCCAAAACAGTTGAAAAATTTAAAATCGGTTGAAAAATGTTTAAGTTACACGTGGTGTAGTGAGAAAAGTCCCAAAAAACGTTTTTTGTCAATAACTTTAAAATTTGAGGTTATCTGGCAAGATTGATGGGCATTTTTGTGATCTTTTCGACGAGACCTACAACCTTAACTACCTTATTTTAAAAGTATATTCGATTTTGTGTTTTTTGTAGCACAGTGTAATTTACTTTTCAAACTTATAATGCAATAGTATTTTTTTAAGTAATTTCCAAATTCTGATTCAATTATTAAAAGAAAACCTCTGAAATAATTCTCATATTTTAAAGTAATTCTCTGATTCTGAGAACTTTTTCGATTAGAAACATTATAAAGAAATTTTGAACCCTTTTCTAAAAATATTATCTTTAATTTTATAGCAATTTTCTATAAAAAAAGTGTTTTCTGGGGCAGTTTTTCAGATTCTGAAACACTTTTCATACAGAAAATTATTAGAGCCTTAGACATTTTTTGAAAGCAACATTTTAAGACACTATTTCAACAGAAAAATTTGCAGATTTAGAGATAAATTTCCTATAGAAAAATTCTTATAGTCAGATTCTTGGGATTCTGAAACAGTATTTCTTAGTTTTTCCCTGTTTCTGAGGAATTATTTTTTATAGATTTTTTCTATAGAAGTTATAACCTTTAATATATTTTTCCAACAGAAAATTTTAAAATTGTGCAAAATTTTTCAATAAAAAAACTCTTTTATTCAGAGTCAAATAAGCATTTAAATATTTTGTAAAGATAATGTCTGGAATTCTGAGACATTTTTCTATAAAATATATTTGAGATATTTGTTTTCCCTTAGAAAATGATGAGAAAAGGTGTTAGATTCAGTTAGAAAATGTCCACGACTATACACAGAAAATAATATCGTATATTTTATTTTAATTAAAATTTTAATTTTTTTTTAATTTAATATTAATTAAACTTTTAATTAATATAATTAATTGTTTAATTAAATTTTTAACTTTATTTTAATTAATATTTTAATTGTTTTTAAATTTAATATTAATTAAGTATTTAATTTATATAATTAAATGTTTAATTAAATTTCTATCTTTACTTATTTTTTGTTTGTTTTGTTTTCCGTGTGTGTGAGAGTGTGTGTTTTTCTCTTGCATTGTTTTACATACAAAAAAAATACATAAGTATAAAAAGTTTGTTGAAAGTTTTTTTTTATTTTTCACATAGGTTTTTGAATTCTCATTTTGTTTATAGTTTTATGTGTATATATATGAAAGGTTTATAATCAACTTTATAAAATCATCTCACTGACTATGTCTTTACGGCATAAATAAATTTGGTAAAGTTTGAAGAAATATTTTTTTTTATACTATTTTACTCAAAAAGAATGTTTTTACAAATTATTTTTTTTAATATAATATTTTTAATTAATTTTTTTAATTTATACAATTAAAATTTTAATTATTTTTTTTTTCAAATTTTAATTAAATTTTTTTTAATTTATAGTATTAAGTTTTTAATTTAATAAATATCCATTTATTTTTAATTAACGACATACAAATATTTTTAATTTATTTGCTCATTTTAGTGATTGGTCCGGATTTAATTAATTTTTTAATTAAATCTACGAATTTTTTAATTAAATATTTTTTTTATTTTTTTCTGTGTAATGCCATTTAAGTTTTTTATATTCAATTTTTTTAATTCTGAAATATTTTATCTTAAGGATGTAAAAAAATTGTTATGTAGAGATTAACATTTGCATTCTATCTATGTTAACATTCATTGTAATATGGATTTATTAACTTCTTTTTAATCAAAATTTACCATTAACTAACATACATAGTATTTAAAAATTCTAGTTTACCACTTTAGTATAAACTAACAGTGAATACTTTGTTTTATTACACCGCTCAAAAAATCGAAGGTTTTTGACTCCGGTTTGAAGTTCGATACAAAATTTTTAAAGATTTTGACTCGCTGATTCCAAATACGTGCTCCAAATTTTTCCATCACGTCTAGAATTTTAATTATTCGCGGTTGAAAATGCGAAAAATCGCGATTTTTGAATTTTTTGAAAGCCTGCACAGCAGCCACTGGGTGGAATAAAAATCTGGTATAAAACGTTAGAGTAGAATTGAACTATGATCTAAAATATATGATCAAAAAAATTTGAAGTTGTTGCACTATTATTCGCCAAACATGTATTTTAAAAAAACACTGTGAAAAAATTAGAAAATGCACCATTTTTAAAAGGCTCTAAAACAAAAACCAGACGATCAATCTTTACTGTGATGAGCTCAAAATTTAGGCAAAAGTTCATTCTTTCGTATAGACTTTTAAACCCATTAAAGATATCTTCCAGTTTGTGCGAAAAATAACACAGAAAACTTAAATTTGTAAAATATTAATTTTTTTAGTTTTTCTTTGAAAAATATCAAAAAAAAACCTAAGATCTATTTTAATGATAATTTAACCAGAGTCATTTTAAAACGCAATTGTAACCCAACCAAACGCAATAACTACACTCAAAAAAAAAACTGTAATGTTAGCAAAAAAAGCTTGTAAACCTACAAGAAAATTTGCTGATTTGAAACCCACAATTTTTTTGCTAAAGTTAGCAAAAATGTTTTGCCAATAATTAGTTAACTAAATTTTTTTTTTGAACTTAGTTCATACACATCTGAGTACCCCATTGGGTTCGGACCCGATAGGTCCAGACCCCGATGGGCCTAGACCTAGTTGGGTTCCATAAAAATCGTCATAGTTTTTGATCCAAAATTTGTGTCCGTTTTGCTCTACCTTGCTTAGTTTTTGAGATACGTGATTATAGGGGACCACTGGGGTCTTGAGAATTAAAAAACTCGATAACTTCACAAATATTACTCGGAGAGCTTTTGACTATTTTGCAGTCTTGTTCTATGTGTTGAGAGCTACAAAAATGCTTTTGGACTTTTTGTTGTGTCGGCAATATTTACCGAGATATGAACATTTTAAAATTATCGGGAATGCAAACTTTTTTGGATCCAAAGTTAGGGCCCATTAGGGTCCACACATGTGAAGAGGACCGGCGATACTATGGAGATTGTAAGAACCAAAAATGGCCTCCATTTTGCTCTATCTGGCTTAGTTTCCGAGATATCGCCATTTTAAGTTTTCTGAAAATAAAAAAAAATTTACCATTATTTTTGCTAATATTAGCAAAAAATCTTGTAAAAATGTTGTCAACTCAATTTCAAATCTTAGCAAAAGAAATTAGTTCAACGTTTGTTTAAAATTGCTAATGTGCTAAATAAAGTTTACAAGAAATTTTTGCTAACATGCTAATCTCAACTAAAAATTTGCTAAAAGTTAGCTAACTAGCATTAGCAAAAAAAAAATAGTAAATCTACTAACATATTTTTTTGAGTGTAGAAAAAAATTGTTTTCTATGTTGGAGACCAAAGACAAATTTTACTTTTGCGTTTTATACCAGATTTGTATTCCACTCAATGGCTGCTGTGCAGGCTTTCAAATAATGCAAAAATTTACATTTTTCGCATTTTCAACCATGAATAACTAAAAATTTGGACGTGATGGAAAAATTTGGAGAACAGATTTGGAGTCAGGAGATCAAAGTCTACTAAAATCGATCACCAGAATTCAAACCGGAAAATGAGTGTTGAGCGGTGTTATTATTTGTTTTACAAAATGAAATTCAAACCAAAAATAAAAATCTTTAATTTTTTAGAATTTTATTGATAGGAAATTAAAATTCTATTTTTTTTTGAGAATTTTATTTTTGGAAATAATAAAATTCAAATGTTTTTGAGAAATTTATTTAAACAAAAATTTTATTTCAAATATCTTATGAATTTTAAATAAAATTCGAACTTTTCCCTTGTCTGGGATTTTGTCAAAATGAGCCATACCACTTTTCAAAACAATATCTTCAAAACAAAAGTTTTGTCTTTCTAATTTGCAAATTCTAACACTGTGCATCGATATTAGTGTAGAGCTGCATTTGTACTCTTTAAAAGCTTTTTTTTAACAACCACTTTTATCATTGTTTTTTCATTCTGTTGAAAATAGTGGGTAATTGGCGTAAAACTTACTTTTCTTATGCCATAGAGTTTTCCCATAAATGACACCTGAACAGTTTTTCTTGTGCTATTAATGGCAAGAAAATCACTACGAAATAGAAGTAAAACTTTAGGTGTCCGGATATACAAGGGGATCTTAAAGATACTCTATAAATGTTAAAACTAGCACACACATTTCGCATAGGAACTTTTGCTAGTTTATTGTGGCTTACATAAAATATATGAAGGTTATTGCAAATGGAATGGAATAATTTATATGTATGTTTGCTATTGTTGATTTGATTCTTACCACCAACATCACTATAATAAAAATAAATCACATTAACAGATCCACTGTTTGCCAGAAGTGCTCTGTTTAAAGTAGTATTTGTTAGTGGTAGCTATTTGTGCATTCGTTTCATGCAACTTAGAAAATTATATTTTACTAATGTACTACAAGATTTTATTTGTTGAAAGTCCTTTGAAATCTAGCAAGATGAAAATGTAATGAATAAAAATTGAACTAAATAACATTATAACATTTTGAAAGGATTAAAAATTATCAACTTGTTTTAGAGTCTATTTTTATACCCTACACCACTATGTGGTACAGGGTATATTGAGTTTGTGCTGATGTTTGTAACTACCCGAAATATTGGTCCTAGACATACCTTCAAGTATACCGATCGACTCAGAATTACTTTTTGAGTCGATTTAGCGATGTCCGTCCGTCCGTCCCTCTGTCCGTCCGTCCGTCCGTCTGTCCATCTATCGGTTTAAGCACGATACAGGTCGCAATTTTCAATCAATTGACTTGAAATTTGAAACTTAAGCATTTTTTGGCCCAAGGACGAAGCCTTTTGCAATTGGGGAAAATCGGACCTAGCCCCCATACAAACGCCCCCTTTGGATTCGGCTTAATGACTCTAATGACCGTATTATAATAGATATCGATTTGAAATTTAGCAGGTAATCGAATTTTGTATGCACGAATCATCATTCCAAATTTCAATGGAATCGGATCAGTCCTTCTGGTAGTCCCCATACAAACCACCCTCCCGATATTCACATAATTCTCTCAAAATTCATAAAAATGGAAATATTTGAGAAAAATTTTATTTTTAGGTGTTAAAGGTGTATTTTAGTAACCTAATCAAATCGGAATATAATTGGACCATTTTTGGACTAATTGTAAGTGCCCCTTATAAAAATTTCGACCGATATTTAGTTAAATCGGTCTATTGACAAAAAAATTAAACCAATTCCACTAAAATTTGATTTGTGTTTGTTTTCTACACTAAATAAAGATCTAACAAAAGACAGATCCAATCGGTCCATGTTTGGACTTGTGACCCATTTTCCGGAAAACACTGATGTAGGGTATCATATGGTCGGTGTTGACCGACTATAACTTTCTTACTTGTTTATTTTTAGTTTTTTATTATACCCTACACCACTCTGTGGTACAGGGTATAATGAGTTTGTGCTGATGTTTGTAACTACCCGAAATATTGGTCCTAGACCTACCTTCAAGTATACCGATCGACTTAGAATTACTTTTTGAGTCGATTTAGCGATGTCCGTCCGTCCGTCCGTCTGTCCATCTATCGGTTTAAGCACGATACAGGTCGCACTTTTCAATCATTTGACTTGAAATTTTAAACTTAAACCTATTTTGGCCCAAGGACGAAGCAGGTAATCAAATTTTGTATGTCCATTCCAAATTTCAAAGAAATCGGGTAAGTCCTTCTGGTAGTCCCCATACAAACCAACCTCCCGATATTCACACAATTCCCTCAAAATTCATAAAAATGGAAATATTTGATAAAAATTTTATTTTAATGTGTTAAACGTGAACTTTAGTAACCTAATCAAATTGAAATTGAAATAAAATTGGACCATTTTTGGACTCAGTCCCCCCATACAAAAAATTCGACCGATATTCAGTTAAATTGGTCTATTGACAAAAAAAATCAATTCCACTAAAATTTGATCTGGTGTGTTTTCTACACTTAATAAAGATCTAACAAAAGACAGATCCATGTTTGGACTTGGGACCCATTTTCCGGAAAACACTGTTGTAGGGTATTATATGGTCGGTCTTGACCGACTATAACTTTTTTACTTGTTTTTAGTTAAGTATGATTTTCGGAATTTTAGGTTTTAGCCAAAACTGGTTTTGGAATGGGCGTTGTAATACTGGCGCCTTTCTTGACATTATATGATTTATGTGTGTGTACACTAAAGGTGTCCTAACGACTAAGGTAATTTTTCAAAATCACTTTTTAATACGTGGTAGGGTCCTAAATTGTAGTTTTGTATCTAAAAATGAGTGAGCCAAAATTTGGAGACTATCGGATAAAAATAACTCGTGCCGAAAATGGATTGAAGTTTTGGGACACTCTTATCTGATGAAAAAACACGTTTTTTCTAGTTTTTTGAAAAATATTGGTATATGCTATTTTTTGTTAATTTTTTTGTTAAGTAATATGAAAATAGTAATAAATTACCTTTCCAAAAAGCTTAAAGAAATTGAAATCGGATGAAAAATAAGCATTTTACGCATACATGCCCCAGACCATTGCATGGTTTTTAAAGCCAAAATTTGAAAATTTTCAAAATTTTTAGGCAAAAAAATAAAAAAAATTAAATTTTACTTTATAATTATATTAAATACATGTTATAGATAAAAATTGACAGATATGGTAGTCTAACTTTTTGTTCATTTGGCGTGGGTAGTGATATAATTTCCGCGGATTCCAAAGAAAATGAGTTTTTCTAAAATAATTTAGCAAATATGGGAAACAATTTTCTGTATTGTATTATACGAAGTGAAATACATAAATTCTGTAAATTTTTTGAGAATTCGGGCATCTTTAACCCCTTTTGGTCGAGGTGAAATGACAAATTTGAGACGTTATACATTTCTATAATACAAAATATCTGCATATATCCGATTTCTCAAAAGTTACAGAATTTACGTTTTACACTTCGATCCGCACAATAGAGCACAAATTTTCAAAAATTTGCTTAATTATTGCAGAAAAACGCATTTTATTTGGAATCCGCGGAAATTTTATCACTACCCGCGCCAAATAAAAAAAAAGCTTGACTACCATATCTGCTATTTTTAATCTTAAACATGTTTTCAATTTGATCATAGAGTAAAATTAAATTTTTACTATTTTTTTGCCTAAAAATTTTGAAAATTTTGAAATTCTGGCTCTAAAAACCATACAATGGTCTGGGGCATGTATTCGTAAAATGCTTATTTTTCATCCGATTTTAATTTTATTTGTCGTTTTGAAAAGGTAATTTAATACCATTTTCATATTATTTCACAAAAAATTTAACAAAAAATATCAAATACCAATGTTTTTCCAAAAACTAGAAAAAACGAGTTTTTCGTTCTTATAAGAATGTCCCAAAACTTCAATCCATTTTCGGCACGAGTTATTTTTAGCCGATTGTCCCCAAATTTTGGCTCACTCATTTTTAGATACTAAAGAACAATATAGGACCCTACCAGGTATAAAAAGGTGATTTTCGTTTTTAAGGACACCTCTAGTGTACACGGTCGATTAAACCTGTATTAAAATCTTACTCAAGGTCTGAGGAATATATATGCCAAATTCAGCCGCAGATCCAGGGATATATGATGGGATAAATCCTCAATTAATTTTAAAAGAAACAAATGGGGAAAAGAAAAGAAAGCAAGAAAATAAACAGAATGTGAAAAATTTTCTTGGAAAGAAATGTTTCAGAGCAAAATAATTTGCTTTAAAAAAACTTAAATTCGTAGACATTTCTAACCGAATCTGAGAAATTTTCTTTTTAAAATTAGAGTAATTTTTAAGGAAAATATATTATCTAAAATATTTTCTATAGAAAAATATATCAGAATTTCAGGCTTTCTTTAAAATGTTTCCGTAGGAAAAAAAGTTTCTTTAAAAAGTTTTCGTAGGAAAAAATATTTCAAAATCTAAGATATTGACAACAAAAAGGTAGATAGGTTTTGACGGAGCGTCATTGATTTTTTTCATCTTTAATTCTAAGAAATTTTATACGGAAAAAAAACTTTCTAAGAAATTTTCTACGGAAAAAAACTTTTTTAATATCAGAATTTTTTTGAAGTAAACTGCATCAAAATTTTCGGAATCTTGACTTTTTACATATTTTTTTTTTTTGCATTTCCAGAAATCTACATAATCTGCAGAAAAACGTCTCATTGTCCGATACTTAAGGAAACAGAAAAATATATCTAAGTGTATGAATATTTTTTTTTTTTTTTTTTTTAACAAATTTTCTTTTTTATTGAATCTTTCCCTTAAGGAATTTACAATAAGTGAACAAATCTTAAATCTATTTTCTTAATGGTTAACTGCCAGCGCAGTCAAGCCAATTTTTGTGAGCAGGAGTGTATAAATATGTTAGCTTCGAGCAATGTCCAGGGTGTCTAATCTTCTTAGACGTTGATGCCCTGGATATGTAAGTAAATTTTGAGCTAAGCGGTTAGGATGAGCGGTTAGTTTAGATACGTATTTGATACTATGCGTTTTAATTTCGTCACGGACTACTGGGATATTAAGATCTTTGTGGATATTAGAATTACGTATGAACCATGGGGCACCAGTGATAAATCTTAATAATTTTGATTGTCTTCTTTGTAGTTTGTCTATGTTCGAGGCTGAGGCTGTTCCCCAGAGTTGAATACCGTATGTCCAAATGGGTTTTATTATGACTTTATATATAAGCACTTTAAAGTCCAAACGAAGAGTAGAGTATTTATTAAGAAGCCAGTTTAACTGAGCAAGTTTTAGATTAATTTGAATTATTTTAGAATCTATGTGATGTCCCCAAGTAAGACGTCGATCTAGGTGCATTCCGAGATACTTAACATGATTTTGATGTGGTACTACAGTGTTATTAATGGTAAGATTGGGGCAATTTTCCCTTTTAAGAGTAAAGGTTACGTGAACACATTTTGAAGCATTCACTTTTATTTTCCATTCGTCGAGCCATTTTTCTACATTGTAAATGTGAGACTGCAATTGGAAATTTGCCATTTTGGGATTTTGGTGGACGCTCATAAACGCCGTGTCATCAGCAAATGTGAAAGTGTGAGTAAGTGGATGAGTTGGCATATCTGCGGTGTATAGAATATAAAGTAATGGACCCAGTATACTACCTTGGGGAACTCCAGCACAAATTGTCCTACTTGATGATTGACAATTTTTAGATTTTACTATGAACGATCTTTGTGAAAGATAACCTTTTAGTAGTTTGTGGGTATTGGATGGCAACAGAGTTATTATTTTATATATAAGACCGTCATGCCATACTCTGTCGAATGCTTGAGAAATGTCTATAAATAGAGCTGAGCAGTATTGTTTGGCTTCAAATGTCATCCTAATGAGAGTAACAATGCGGTGGACTTGTTCTATCGTGCTATGTTTTTTTCTAAAGCCAAATTGATGCATGGGAATTAATTTATGTACCTCTATGTGGGATGATAATACGTTGTAAAGGATGTTTTCGAAGAGTTTTGATAGCACCGATAATAAACTAATTGGCCTATATGATGTTGCAAGACTTGCGTTTTTTCCAGGCTTGGGAACCATTATTATTTCCGAAATTTTCCAAGAAGCAGGGAATACACCAGTACGTAATATAGCGTTGAAGATGAACAAAACAATTTTAAGCGCACCATCTGGTAACTCACAAACCATTTTTGGAGTAATCCTGTCCAAGCCTGGAGACTTTTTCACATCGAGGCTTTTTACGTTTTCTTTTAGAGTAGAGAATCGAATTTTTATAGGTGAGGAAATTGTATCGTTTATATGTGGAAGATTTATTGATGAGATTGTATCATTGGGAGTAAAAACTTTTTCTAAATGATCAGCAAAAGTTTCAAACTTCTCAGTGCTGCTTTTAGCCCATGTTCCATTTTCGTTGCGTATGGGTGCTTCATAATTTGTGGGATGTTTTAGCTTTTTTGAAGCCTTCCACAAATTATAGTCTGAATTTTTTGTTGGTTCTAAATTTTGTAGGTAGAATTTAAGGGAGGACTCCTTATTTTCTTTCAGAACACGATTTAAATTTCTTTGACATTGTTTTAGTTTACTTTTAAGAGCAGGGGATCTTGTTTGTTGCCACTGTCTACGAATATTTCTTTTTTCTATTACGAGATCTTCAACTCTTTTTGAGCTGGAAAAATTGCGTTTCTTATTGTTTTGGGACTTTGGAGTAGCCACTGTTACTGCCGAGGAGAGTGTTTTTGAAAACTGATTTATGGCTTCTTGGATTTCTTCACCGGTTTTTAATGATAGGGTTTGGGGTAAATGAGAGCTGATATACATTTTGTATTTGAGCCAGTTCGTTCTTCTGTTGGGAAAGTGATTTGTTTCCATCAATAAACTAGGATTGGATATGACCAAACTAATAACAGTTGGAGAGTGATCAGATGACAGGTCCAGAGAAGAAACTATCGAAATGTGTTCTCGTTTTATGTTTTTAATAACTGCGAAATCAATTAGGTCCGGGATTTTATTTAAGTCTGAAGGCCAATAAGTAGGCTGACCGCCAGAGACCACATCAAGGTTTGATGAATTGATTGCATTGAGTAGTTGTCGTCCTTTTGGAGGGATGAGTCGGGAACCCCAATACGTATGTTTTGCGTTGAAATCCCCTGCTACAATGAATTTATGACCAAGTGTAGAGAAAAAACTTGTGTATTGTTGTTGAGTTATTTTGTGTCTGGGAGGACTATATATAGACGAGATTGTAATGTTAATATCTGTCAGAGTTAGGGATGTAGCTTGAATGTGATCGGTTTTATACTCTTGCAATGGGAAGTGTCTCACTCTATTACTAATTATAATAGCAGTACCACCACATGCTCTGTCACTTGGGTGTTTAGTGTCATATGTCGAGAAATTGTTAATTCTAAAGCAATTTTTAGAGGTGAAGTGGGTCTCAGAGACTAATTATATGTCGATAGCTTATATTTTAAGAAAAGATTCAACTTCTCTTTTGTGTTGGCTTAAGCCGTTGGCATTCCAGAAACAAATTTTTAATGGGATCATTTTTTTTTCCAAGATGGCTTGCATAAGCATGCCTTGATTTCTAAGCATTTCTTGCATCATTATTTGCATATTATTCATAAAGTTATTCATAGTGTTTACAAGATTTTCGATGGAGACTTCTAGAGGGTTTCTCTGAGAAGAGGTTGAAGGTCCTTGCGTGATACTAGCGTATGAAATATTCTCATCAATAGTCGATGAGCTGGATTGTACTTGGGATGGGTTATTAAGATTTGTTCTGATTGTTTGGGAACTAGGAGTAGTGTAAGGAATACTGTGGGTTAGTCTTGGGAAGTTGGATGGTTGATATTGATTCCTATTCGTTTTTTGTAACACGTTTCTTCTAATTTGACTATAAACTGGGCATCCTCTATAATTGGCCGTGTGGTTTCCACCACTATTGCTACATTTCTTTAACGAAGGATCAGATTTTGGTATTGTGCAATTTGAACTCTTATGAACTTCACCGCATATTACGCATACTGAGGGCAATTTACAATAACCTTTTGTGTGGCCAAATTCTTGACAGTTAAGGCATTGGGGTAGGCCATTACGTTTTCGGGGCTCTTCTACAGTTATTCTTCTGTGAAGAAGATAGCGCAAGTTATAAATTGGATGTACTTCGTTCTTTTTTATTTTACTTGAGTCAAAAGCTATTTCTACTCTAAATAAGGGCTGTGGATTTTTATTTTTATTAATAATGTTTTGAATAGATTTTACTTCATATCCTTGTTCCTGTAGAGCTTCTTTTATTTCCTGTGTGGGAACGTTACTTTCAATTCCTTTAATAACTACCCTAAGGCCCTTTGAACTTTTTAATTGAAAAGTGTAATAACTTTTTCCCTCAGAATCAAGAAATGTTGTGATTTTCCTATAATTTTGTTCATTGTATGTTTTTATTTTGGTTTCGAGTACGTTCCCTACACGTAATGATACAACATAAAAGTTGTTTTTGCCTACAAGTTGAGATAATGAGTTAACTAGGGTGTTTGAATTCTGTTCACGTAAATGAATCGGCGCACGTTGGGTTGAAATGTATCAAAAGTGGCGCTTTATTCAAAACTGAAAAATTTTTTTTTACAAAAATAATTAATTTAGGGTTAAAGTATATAAAATTACACTAAAAAATCTGTCACAACTATTATTCTGAGTTGTTTACTTTTCTTGCAATCCGCTGTCAAAATCAAATAATTTTTTGTGTTTTTGAATATGGTGCTAAAAATTGAAAATCAACTTATTTCTAGATTTTTTTTTTGGTATTTATTCATTCAAAGGTAATTTTTTTATTATGGAACCATCAACTTCAGGCATTTTCAAATACATTTCTGTTTTTTGTTTTTTGAAAATTGTTGTAAAAATATTTTTGATTTTTTTTTGTAAAATGTTCCAAAATTGGAGTATTTTTAATACTTGATGGAATATAAAAAAAAAATGTAAGAGGTTGTTATTGCTTATACATTGTGATAATAAAGCATACAGTATAAGCTTTAATTTAAAAGAAAAAAAACGTCCGCGTTTAATGCCGTTATTTTTTTATTTAAGATTTTATGAAAAAAATACGGTCTCTTCAATAACACTTCATCACAAAAAAACAAAAAAGTTTCTGACCCAGAAACTAGACCCACTTATCCTTATGTATTTTGACCTTCTAAAGTCGATTCTGCTATCAGAATGGAATTCTATAGTTGAGGTTTCCTGTGATTTACAAGGAAAGTCCGCAAAGTGAACCCACCTAATTTCCTTGTGAATTTGACAAAGTTACAAAAATTTATAATTTAATTTCTGTATGTAGGGTGCAAGTCTGATTTATTACGTAGAAAATAAGAGTATTTTAAATAAAATCCGTCAAAAATAGCAAAAGTTACATGCATTTGAACAAAAACGCGTTATTTCAGTTTTATACAAAAACAGTTGTATTTATGTTGTGAATCAATGCATTTTTGTTGAAATGCTAGTAACTTATGCAATTTTTGATGGATTTTATGAAAAAACCTCTTATTTTCTTCGTAATAAATCAGACTTGAACATTACATACCGAAATAAAGTTTTAAAAAATGTTAACTTATTGTTAGTCAAATTAACAAGGAAATCAGGTCAGTTCACTTTTGGGGACTTTCCTTGTAAATTAGAGAAAAACCCAACGATAGAATTTAATTCTGATCGCGGAATTGAATTTAGAAGGTAAAAATACATAAGTATTAGTGGTCTAGACCTTTTTTGTGGGTCTTTGTAAGCTATATATAAACAAGTAAGAGTTTAAAATTCGGCTGTGCCAAATCTCCAACAAGCAAAAAATATAAAAATGACAGGGACGGTTTTTGTGGGGAGTGAGAAGGGGGCGGGGACGGGGTTAGCAGATGACTCTGGGTGGTGTAATATAATATCTGACAAATATGATAATAATAGTTCAGAATTACAACTTTCCTGACTTTTTTAAGGAAAATTTTAAATTTGGTGTAACACAAAAATCCGACTTTGAACAAATTTTATGCAAGTATTAACACATATTTATTTTTTATTGTTTTAAATTTTTATCAATGATGGGTACCAATACCTTTTCGATACCAATACCCGTTAATACCAATTCAAATTGAAAACCAATACCAATTAAAAACCAATACCTTTATTTTTGGGATACCAATACCGATAAAAAACCAATACTGATTCCCCACTACCAATACCAATTAAAAACCAATACTTTTATTCTTCAAAACCAATACCAATAAAAAACCAATACCAATTCATTTTTTTCTACTTTCGTATCGGTTTTGTTTCGGTTTTTTTTGTATTCTTATTTTCGTTTGTTATATATAATTGTGACGTCAAACATTTACTTTCCATCACATTATTAGATTTTACCTGACTAACGAATTGCTACAGATGTGCACAAAAGATGTTACATCGATCAGTAATCGTTTGCATGCAAAGTCATATAACAAAAAGGAGTTAGCTACTTGAATTTTAAAAGCCATAAAAACATAAAACAAATATTTTTTGTCACGTTACGTGATTTTTATGACCCCTAATAAAAGTATATCTTAAAAAATTTAGACCTTTTCTGTAATGAAATTTGTTCTTTTGCAAACATTATTAATATGTGATGCACATATATTGAATGTCACTGCACTGTTTTTTGCGTTGTAAAAAAAATACCAATGCTCTTTTTTGGAAATCCCAAAATTATAATCAAGCAGTCGTTACAAAATTATATGACACAACACCAGAATCCAGAAAAAAAATTTTGTTTGTTTTATTAGAGGCACAGTCATATTATAAAAGAATTTAAGAATGCATAATGTGCGGTTCACACTTGCTATTTTTGAGAGTATGAAAGGATGAATTTCAGGTGTATTTTGTTACAAATGTTAAGTGTCATCTTTCTGCAATTAAAAAATATATCCCCTTACCACCGCAATTTTTTTTTTCTGGAATAACGGAATATTAAACATTTTTTTGCCAATATTTTTAAGATCTGCCGGTGCTAATTTCACTAAAAAAGTACCTTTTTCCAAAAAAGGAAAAATAAAATTGAATCTTATACCCAATTCACACCTGAGGTGAAATCTTGTTCGAACGAGATTTCGATCATATGGTTGTGTATAAAATGATACAGACCATATGATCGTTCGATCGGGATTTCACCTCAGATGTGAATAGGCCTTTAGTTTTATAAAATTTCCTTTTATCTCAAAAGAGATAAAATTAAAACGCCTTAAAATATATATTTTTGTAAACCACTTTTGATTTAGTTGGCTTTAACTTTAATTTTATCATTATTATTTAAAAAAGAAGCGAAATATAAGTTCTTCGCGCATTGGTACAGTGGACATAAATGGAGTAAAAACTGACCAATAAAAATTAGGTAATTTGTTACGCATTTGAGATTATCGAAAATCAAAGAAATTTTTATTTTTTATACCCTCCAAAATATAAATATATAAAAAAATTTTAGGGATTTTTTTAATTTCTCCTCCGCGCGATGAATGCTGTCAAATAGATTTATTATGGTTTTTGCACTTCTTCTCCTTCTTCTTTTATATTGATCGTGTGTGGGTAAGATTGACGATTGTACAATGGTCAATCTAACCCATACATGGGAATTTTTAATTGGCATTGAATTTTCATTGGCATTAGTTGTAACTAATGCCACTGCCAAAAAAAGCATCAGCATTTATTGCCAATGAAATTTTTTGGCATTGGCATTATTTGTACTAATGCCAATGAAAAGGCACAAATGCCTAAAAAATCTATTTACAATTGATAAAAAAAAAATTAGAAAATTAGAAAAAGTGAATGCTCTATTGTATTAAGTATGAATTGATGCACCTTGTCTGTAATTTTTGTAAAAATAGGTACAGCCATTCTCTTGGAATGATCAATCAAAAATAAAATATTTATGTTTAAATCTCCATATACCGTTTTCAAAAAAGCTAACAAATTTATACACTATTAAGGCGGGACCTTGTTTTTATTTTTTGATTAATTTATTTGACAAAAGGATGTACAACTTGTAAATAGGTATGGACAGTTCTTGATTCTGTTTTTTGTGATTTTTAATTTATTTTTTTAAATTTTTTAAAATTGTTCCATTTTAAATAGTTTTTCAAAAATGTTCCGCGACATAATCCAAAACTTAGGACGCCAAAATCTTCGTTGGTTTACTAGCATTAAGACTAGCCTGCCCCTTTTGCCCGTTTTTTCGTCTGCGTTTAAAATATTAATAGAAAGGGAGATGAAAAAATCTAAAGTTGTTAAAATGAGCATTTTATAATTGAATAGTTCATGCGAATAAAGACGAATAGACCATTTGTAGAATTTTACAGGGGACAATAAAAACGCAGGAAACGGTTAAAAAATAATATTTTTGTCAACTTTTTGGTATAAGCTTAAAGATTTAAGTCACATCTACCTATATACAAAATTTTAGTAAGGTATTCGAAAGAGAACTTGCCAAAAATTGGACTTCAATTTTTTGCTTAAATGGAAAAAGGGCGAATATCCAAAAAAATGTATTGAAATTTGAATTAAAATGTGTTATTTTGCAGCAGATTTTGACTACATTTTCATGAGACTTGCAAAACTTGACGACCTATGGTTGGTATTTGTTTGTAACACTTTAAGGACTTCAAGGATACACTTTTTAAGGATTGCAAGGACATGAAAAAAAAAAGTTTTTTGTTAATTTTTTTTAATATTCCTGCCACTTGATGCAGTAGTAATTCTTTATGACACTAAATACATTTTTAGGAATTATAATATTAACCCTTGACTGCATATTACGACGTAACATAAAAGGACATGAAAAAATTTTGTTTTTTATTCCTGACATTGGATGCAGTATTAACACCAAATGTTTGTATGTGCTAAGATTGTTTTTTTTTTTTTGTGTACAATTCAAATTTTAGCTAATATCAATTTTAAACTCGCAGCTAAATAATTTTTATATAATATTTTGTTAAGGATGGATATTCGCCCTTTTTGCTTACCACGCTTTAAAGTCTTATAACTCAAGAACGGTAAAATTTTTTGCCAATATAATAAGTGTGGTTTGTTCCTCGTAATGTTCTTTTAACACATTGTTACCGAAAGTAAAATTTTTTTATGTTTTTGTGTTGTATTTAATCAAAATTGTGCGTTAGTTCACTCCCAATTTAAACAAAAATATAAAAATATACGAATTATTGCACTTTCGAAGTCATTTTTTTAGCCTTAAAAGTCAAAATTTTCCCAAAATTTCTGCATAGGGTTGTAGGGCTCTGCTAATAAAATGCATTTATGCAAAAAAACGTGTTTGCAAAAAAGTGGTCTATTCGTCCTTATTCGCATGAACTATTCAATTGAATAAATTAATTTTATGAATTCCCGAGTAAAAAAGATTATATATGTTTATATTTAATTATATAAAGACATCATATATATTCATATAGAATTTGATGCGAAAAATGAGTCGATAAAACCATATAAAGTTGCATTAAATTTGATATAATTTGATGTGATTTTAATATAATTTTATATGATTTGATGCGAAAATTGGCCCCTTTTTTAGAAAAATTTATGCAATTATATATAATTAAATAAAAAAAATCCCAAAAAAAACCCAAAAAAAAATTATATTAAATTATATATAAAGAACTTAGCTTTTTTTCATAAATTTTGCATTATATATAATAACATATAAAATTTTTAAAACAAATGTTTAAGGTTTAGGTTTGGAACTTAAAAAAAAAAATTCTGGATTTTCAAAAGTTATATCAAATTATATATAAAGGACTTAGATTTTTTTTTTAATTTTACTCATATAAGATTACATATGATTTAGAAAAAAGTTGCATAAAGTTTTATATAAAATGTCTTCAAATATTTTGTTATATTAAATTATATAAAAAAACAGACAGAATTTTATATTTCATATGTAATTATATAAACTAACTTTAATCATATGTTATTATGTATAACTTAACATTTTCTTTTATATAGTTTTATATAAGAAAAAAATACGAAGTGCAAATATATATAATCTTATATGATAGCAAAACAATTTACGTATAAATTTATCAAATAATATATGTTTATATAAAAATGAGTAAAATTATATATAATCTTTTTTACTCGGGTTACCAATTTTTAAGTTTTTCCAAAAGTACAAACATATATATTTCTATATTAATACTGGATAAAATGAAACCCGAATACACAAAAAACCGATTTCGAGAAAACCCGGTTACACGAAAAATAGTTTTTTATCGTATTAAAAATTGTTTTCAATACATGGAAAAAAAAGAAATACCCGGTTAGGCGGTCCAGACAGTTTTTTGAAGTATTGTGGTACTTTTGATTACGACGAGTTTAAAAAAGAGGGTTTTCACAAAATTTTTTATTTTTTTTTTAATTTTTGGCATTTCAATTTGTGTTGACTGGCACAAGCGGACAAGTTTTTTGTAAAGTATGGATAAAAAGGATAATTCTAGTCCAAACAGTTTTTTGAAAGGGCGTGGAATTTTCTATAACGATGAGTTTTTAAAAGGAAGTTTAAAAAAAAAAAATCGAATTTTTTTATAAATTTTGTTTTTTTATAAAATTTATTTTAATTCCATTTTTGAAAACGGACACAAGCGGGCAAGTTTTTTGGAAAGTTGGGATAGAAAGGATAATTCTGGCCCAGACAGTTTTTTGAAAGGGCGTAGAACTTTTGATAACGATGAGTTTAAAAATGAGGTTTCCACAATTTTTTTTTAATTTATTTTTTATAAAGGGGTTTTTGAAAAAAAAAATCCTTCACGCAAAAATTCGACCCACTCTCTAGACACTCACTTAGAATTTTTCAACTCAACATCACGTGATTTAAATGAAAATCACTTTTTTGAGTCACGCAAATCACGGGACCAGCGACCATCTCCAATTCAAATACATAAACAAGAGACAAGTGTCTCTTCATTTGTTTAATCTATAACATCTGTAAATTTTAATTAAAATGAAGTGTCCACCCTTGAAAAAATTTCCTTGTAGGTCTGAATCCAAAAAGTTTCAAGGCACTTATTTATTAACCTAGGTTACGTTAGGTTAACCTACCCTAATATAGTCTCTTAATTTAAATGAAAATCGCTCAATAATCACGTGGTATAAATAAAAATCGCTCACGCCTGAATCACGTGGTTTTTTGAGTCACGCAAATAACGGGGCCACAGACCATCTCTAATTCAAATACATAAACAAAAGACAAGTGTCTCTTCATTGATTCATCTATATCATCTGTGAATTTGATTAAAAATGAAGTGTCCACCCTGAAATAGTTTCCTTGTCGGTCCGATTTCAAAAACTTTCAAGGCACTTATTAATTACCTTAATATAGGCTTAATTTCTGAGTTTCAAAAAGATCGGTTAACATTTACGACCTGTAGAGACTTTTGGCCAAAAAACCTACCATCACGCCCCAGTGTGCACTGTGGGGCGGACAGAAGGACGACGTACGTTAAATAAATTAATATTAACGACAAAACCTTTTGCATACAAATACCAAAACCGATTTAAGATAAATACCAATACTTATTAAAAACCGATACCAATTCGAGGCTAAAACCAATACCAATACCCAATACCTAAATAATTCAAAACCAATACCGAAACCTATACCAATTCAACAAAAAATGAAAACCAATACCTATACCAATACTAATATAATTTTAAAAACCAATACCAATACCAATACTTTTATCGAATTGGTACCCATCCTTGATTTTTATTATCGCATTAAAAATACTTTAATTTGCAACTGTATTTATTAAATTATCGCTTTTGGTTTAAAAGTTACAGCTTAAATTGTGAATCAAGTTCAATATTCAAGAAACACTAAAAAAATTCTGACAGGTTAAAAATAAATAAAAACCACATGTTTTCTCTTTAAAAGGGTGCTTTCTAATGTATTATTTATCATTCATCAATTAAAAAATATTATATGTTAAAATTACTGCTTCCCTGAATAAAGCGCCACTTTGCCTCTCATTCAACCCAATGTGCGGCGGTGGTATTGGCTCATTCTTTTGTTCTGTTTGAGTATCTTCATTTTCATCAGTTTCTACACTCATAGAAATATCTTAGTAGAAAAATTAGTAAACCCATTGTAGATCAAGTTTTACAGAATATTGCCGTATTCAACAAAAATTAATGTTGATATCGTTGAATAATCAGTAAAGTTGAATCAACTCTTTACATCGTTTATACAGAATTCAATAGATAAAACCAAAAAAGAAAAAACAACCCTGTTCGTTCATTTTTGTATTATCAAGTTGGTAGCAATGCATTGCATTGTGAAATTTGTTTGTCTCTTATAAAATTATTTTATGTGTTTGTTTCTTATAAAAATATTTAATATTATAAAAATAAATTAAAATAGGATCTGATGATCAGATTCTGATCTGTAAATATTTGGTAAGTAATAAAATACATTGTTTACTTTATGTATTTATACTATATTATACTTTTGTTTGTTTTTTTTTTCAAGGCTTTTGATTTGGTGTCATTAGAAAACTGGAGAATGGCTTCCGAGTGCAAAACATAAATAAACGAAGTGTGTGAAAATCTTGTGGTGAAATATTGCAGCTTAAAAAGCCGGTGATAATTCTAAAAAATATTGTGATTTTTACTTAATAAAAGAATATTAACAAATAACAACAAGCTTTTTTTTATTAATAATATTTCTTATATCAACAAAAATATGAGTTGAGTTTACAAAAAATACGAGTTGATTTACAAAAAAACGAGTTGATCAACTTTTACAAAAACTGACAACAATTTTTATTGAAATCAACATAAATATTTGTAGGGTCAAAATCAACAATGATTTCTGTTGAATTTACAATGATTTTCTTTGGGAATACAATGATTTTTGGTTGAGTGTAAGATAGAAAAACGGTTTTCATTGGGCAAGTTTACAGGATCTGTCTTTTTCTTAAATTTTGGTGAGGGTTGCATTTTTGAGGAATTTGGACTCAGCTTACGCTTTGTAATTGTAATATAACGATCAATACCAGTTTGAGGTTTTATGTTATTTACTTTATTTTCTTGTTTTCTTAATTGAATTTGTTTAGGTATAGCACCTTTTGAAGCGACCGTTGCCGATTGTTGAGTGGTTTGATCATTCGATGAAATTTGTGCATTTGCATTATTTACGCTCTGGGTAAGAGATATATTACTACTTACCATCTCTCCCTCACTTGTTATGAGAACTTGTGGATTATTTATTGTATTTACTGTGTTAACGTGTGTGTGAGAACTACATGTTGACATTATCGGTATAAGAGATGAGTTTGAAGTTGTCACAGTAGTGGTTGTAGATGATTGGGTTGTTACTGTTGAGCATGTAGTAGAGCTAGCTAATGTAGTTACTGGGCAACTAGTTGGAGTTGAGGGTAAAGGGAAAAACGTTTGATTTGAAGTTGTTGTAATTGGTGTTTTACATTGTGTAGACCAAGAAAGTGGAGTTGTTGGAGGGGGGATATTTGAATTTAACATATTAAAATTAGAAGGAGACGCTATTTGCGCGGGAGAGTATGCATTTGTTCTTGGATTGAGCTCATTATTGTTGTTGTTGTTTGGAGGAGAGCGCCTTACTGGCATTTAAATAATATAATAACCACTGTCCACTTATTATTTTTGTAATAATTTTGTTTTCTTTATTTTATTTTATTTGTGATCTTTTTTTCTGTTTTTTTTTTTTTTTTTGAAGTAACATTTGTTTTGTTATTTCAGCGTCTTTTCGCTATTTTTATTTTTTTCCTTTATATTTTTATTTTTTAAAACACAATTATTTATCAGAATTGTTTAAAAACACGTCCGTGCACCATCGCAGTCGAAAAACTGCGAAAAAAAAAAGTGTATGAATATGAAAAAAAGTATCAGGATCTGAGTTTTTTATAGATAAACACGGTGTTGTTAAAGCCTACTTTAGATTATAATACCGTAAGAAAATACGAATCTTAAATAATACAAAATTTTGTCCGCTTGTCAAAAAATCTTTTAGAAAATTCTTTGTGAATTTACACCTTGATCTTATGAAAAGCGTATACGTTTTCTTATATTAAGAGAAATTTCTAAAAATGAGAATACGTATCCGCTTGTCATTTTTCAATCCGCATTTCTCTTGGTTTTATACCGATTTGTGTTTACACCATACTATTTCACAGATTTTACACAAAATTTTGACAGATATTATTACTAATATTATAGTCAGAAGGCACCTTAAGCAAGTTTAATTGAAAGGTCGTTGAATATGCAAGTTGGCACCCGAACGAATAATTTAAGCCCAAATTAAAAAAAAAATGTACTAGAGTTTTTGAGATGGAGGGGGGGGGGGGGCGAATTAATGCCATACACTGAAAAAAATAACTATACTGAAATTAAATAAACACTGTTATTAATTTAAGTAAACATTTTTTTTTTAATTTACTTCAACTTATCTTAATATAAGGTGGTGTTACTTAAAACAAAGCAAATAAACTTGAATATAGTATATGCACATACTTAAAAAAGCACAAGAGTTTTCCTTAATTTGTTTTTTTAAATTAAGTAAAATATTCTTTACATTTATGGCGAATTGATTACATTTAAGAAAAAAAGCGTTTATTAAAAAAATTTGTTTTACTTAAAAGAAAAAAATTTAAATTGTGTGCAAAAAAAATAATTAAGTACGTAACTTACTTAAAAATAGTATAGACATTTTCAAGACATTAAATCAAATAAGTACTATTCTTTAATTCCAAAACGCATTTTTTTTAATTTAATCAATTTTTGTTTTAATTTAAGAAAAAAGTAATCTTTATTTTATTGATTTCATTGACTTTATTTGAATCCATATCTTCATCAGTTTAAGAAAGAATTTACTTAACTCAAGGAAAAAATACTTTAGGTATTTTGGGGACCCCATCTGGGGGCCCCATCTGGAGACCCCATGAGACCCTAACTTTAAATCCAAATTTCGATTTTCGCGGAATTTTCAAATGCCTATAACTCTGCAAATACTGCAGATACGAAAAAAATTTTAAAAGCATTTTTGTAGTCCTTAACTTGTAGAATAAGACCGCCGAAGACCCGAAAGCCCTCCGAGTTATAGTTTTCGAGTTATTTCATGATCAAATTTCTCAAGACCCCATTCCCATATCTCGAAAACTAAGCAAGATAGAGCGATTCTGACCAAAATTTTGGATCAAAATCATAGTGACCCTATAATAGTGTACGCAAATACTCATGGGCGGACCCCATATATTGGGGGCCCGTAGGGTCCTCACATTGGGACTCCATAGGGTCTACAGAATCCGTAAGTTTAAGGAAATTTTTACTTATTTTAAAAAAATATTTTTCCTCTGGATAAAAACAATTAAACTTATATTAAGTACAATTTTACTTACTTTTAAGATATATTTAAGTAAATGCATTACTATGTTTTAGGAAAAAATATACTTGGAAGAATAATTAATATCTTTGGAGCCCTCGCATACCCTTCTTTTTTTAAATTAAGTTCAACATGCTTTAAAAATGGTAAATTTTTTTTTCAGTGCACACATTCCAGGAACCACTGAAATCAGAGGGGCCTAGAGGCACTAGCCTTCTAAGTTTTAATTTCGGTTTTTTTTATTATTTTTATTCTAAAGGGGCTGGCATATTATTTAGGGGGCTGGTGCCTTAAGGCCCCTCTGAGTTCAGAGGTTCCTGGTATATGTTGGTTTTTAACCCTTTCAGACATAATTTAGAACTAGTTGAGAAAAGCCTTTCAAAATTTGTGTTTTTCTGTAAAGACAGTTGAGCTCAGGCTCTAATTATAATTATGTATTATATATTTTTTTTTAATCATGTTATATATGGTTTGACTTGAGAAAGGTGTGAAAGAAAAATTTATTTTTCTAAAAATTTTTAGACATCCTGGTTCGTTTTTTACTAGTTTCATATAATCTAGTTATTATAATCATCAGAAAAACTTTTTTTAATGTCAAATTTATTCAGTTAATAGTCAATTTTATTCTATATGTGAAAATTATTAACAGATTGCAGCCGCCAGGGATGGAACCCATGATCTGTAATGTTTTTGCTATTAACTGCCTCTTAGGTACGATCACTCTAGACCGATACGCTAAGTTGGCTGTTAAGCAAGTATCAACTAAATCATGGTTTTTCAATTCTTGTGTGGTTGTTGCTATTATTTTTTCGTACAGAAGAAGGTGAAATTGCATTATGGTGAATAAATTCAATTTTTTAGTAATCATCATTCGTCCGCCTCTCCTTCATCAACTCTGATCTAAGTACTTATTTTGCAACCTTGCCAGAACATGGTCTATATTTTGTAGACACAAATGTTAGGTGTTGCCATTTTCTAAAGATACTATATTGCCACTTAGGCCGACTTAAAGTCGTTATTTTCAAATTTTTGTTTTTCTGTAAAGACAGTTGAGCTCAGGCTCTAATTATAATTATGTATTATAATTTTTTAATCATGTTATATATGGTTTGAATTGAGAAAGGTGTGAAAGAAAAATTTATTTTTCTAAAAATTTGATTGTTAGTTAATTCGAGGATGCAGATTAAGAATCTGAAGTCAGATTACATGTAAGTTTTTCCATCTGGTCACAAGGTGCCTTCTAAGATTTTGGAAAAATGTCCCGGTGGGCACGTTTCGCACATTTAAATTTTAAGAAACTTAGTGTAATTAAAATAGACAATATATATAATTAAATGAGACAAAAGTAAAAAATTAAAAAAAATTTTTTTGCGATAGTTAAAAAAACATTTGCTTCTCCGTTGTACTCAAAATAAACACATAAATTTTTTGAAATAATAAAAAAAACACTTAATTTACCAAAAACTAATGGAAATGTGTAAATCACATGTATATAAAGTTAAGTAAATTGTCTTTCGAAAACGGTACTATATGTCAAAATCGGTTCATTTGTGCCAAATCTACAAGACTTCAAAGAGAGCAAACCAAATATCCAATATATTAGGCAAAAAGTCTGAAAGGGTTAATTTAAAGATATTTAAACAAAAAAAAATGTTCTGCGCATCCGGCCTTTGGTCAGGCTTATGTATTTCAAACTCCATCCGTTAGATGCCTATGGACAGAGTCACAATCCCTCTCCGCTAAATATTTTTTTTTTTTTATCAGGGTTTTTAATTTAAAGATTGTTTAACAAACAATAAAGCCTACACTGAAAAAAAAATTTACCATTTTTAAAGCATGTTGAACTTAATTTAAAAAAAGAAGGGTATGCGAGGGCTCCAAAGATATTAATTATTCTTCCAAGTATATTTTTTCCTAAAACATAGTAATGCATTTACTTAAATATATCTTAAAAGTAAGTAAAATTGTACTTAATATAAGTTTAATTGTTTTTATCCAGAGGAAAAATATTTTTTTAAAATAAGTAAAAATTTCCTTAAACTTACGGATTCTGTAGACCCTATGGAGTCCCAATGTGAGGACCCTACGGGCCCCCAATATATGGGGTCCGCCCATGAGTATTTGCGTACACTATTATAGGGTCACTATGATTTTGATCCAAAATTTTGGTCAGAATCGCTCTATCTTGCTTAGTTTTCGAGATATGGGAATGGGGTCTTGAGAAATTTGATCATGAAATAACTCGAAAACTATAACTCGGAGGGCTTTCGGGTCTTCGGCGGTCTTATTCTACAAGTTAAGGACTACAAAAATGCTTTTAAAATTTTTTTCGTATCTGCAGTATTTGCAGAGTTATAGGCATTTGAAAATTCCGCGAAAATCGAAATTTGGATTTAAAGTTAGGGTCTCATGGGGTCTCCAGATGGGGCCCCCAGATGGGGTCCCCAAAATACCTAAAGTATTTTTTCCTTGAGTTAAGTAAATTCTTTCTTAAACTGATGAAGATATGGATTCAAATAAAGTCAATGAAATCAATAAAATAAAGATTACTTTTTTCTTAAATTAAAACAAAAATTGATTAAATTAAAAAAAATGCGTTTTGGAATTAAAGAATAGTACTTATTTGATTTAATGTCTTGAAAATGTCTATACTATTTTTAAGTAAGTTACGTACTTAATTATTTTTTTTTGCACACAATTTAAATTTTTTTCTTTTAAGTAAAACAAAATTTTTTAATAAACGCTTTTTTTCTTAAATGTAATCAATTCGCCATAAATGTAAAGAATATTTTACTTAATTTAAAAAAACAAATTAAGGAAAACTCTTGTGCTTTTTTAAGTATGTGCATATACTATATTCAAGTTTATTTGCTTTGTTTTAAGTAACACCACCTTATATTAAGATAAGTTGAAGTAAATTAAAAAAAAAATGTTTACTTAAATTAATAACAGTGTTTATTTAATTTCAGTATAGTTATTTTTTTCAGTGTGGGTTTATAATAGTTATACAGACCAATTTCATACCACACCGTGTTAAATGTTTCAGAATCTGCTTTTACTTTACAAGTTTCCAAAATATGGATTTTTTTTATAGAAAAAGTTTCAAATTTTTTACAAGTTTGATACGATCACATTGTTCGATTACAAACCTTGCAAAAAACTGCAGAATAGGGCGTCCCGTCAAATCTAAACATTCAAATTTCGTGTCGTAACACCTGCCAAACGATAGTTAGAAATTCTATTTTCAACAGAATTTCTCTACGTTTTGACGTGACAAAAAATACAATGCGTTAGACACAAACAAAACATAAATAAAAATGTTCTGTACTATTTTGACTAACTGAATTTTGTTTAAGAGTCTACGTTTCATGCACGTTTAAAGTAATTCAGGCTTTACGGAAGAACTGATTGTGGAAAAAATGGCAACCAGCGGTCAAAGTGTGAACAAATTACGTATTTCGACTAAAACTCATTTCCAAATTTTTTGGCCACATCCGGCTCAAAAATAAGGAAATTTTGCTCACTTTATGGGACCGTACTTTGACCGCTGGTTGTTGACTGAAGATTTTTTTTTTTAATTTTTTCATTAATTTTCCTACAATAAGCTATTTTGTGGCCTTCGTTTGGCAGCTATTACGAAACGAAATTCGAATTTAATTCGGAATGCAACAGATTCTTGAACACATTCAAATGCATTTATAAAAAAAAAAAATTGCTTCAAAGAAAAAAAATCGATTCTTAAATGTTTAGTAGAATTAATTCCTGGATACTATAGTGCGTTTTGCAATCGTTTATTTGGAAATAAAAATTTTATTGTGATATTACATTTTAGTTTAAAAATCTTAAACAAGCTAGAGAGTCCCCGCAGAACAATGTCGGTGACGTTTTTTTCATACAATTTTGGCAAGAAAAAACGCTCGACCGAAAACCGCTTAAATAAAATTAATTTTATTTTTATGTCGGTTTCTCTCTCTCTTTTAATTTTTGATATGAAAATGTTGCCAGAATTTTATAAATATTTCGATTATTTTCGATAAAGTAAACAAAAAAATGTGATCTCTAAAAAAAAATATTTAAAATTCTAAAAATAACACAAAAAAAACGAATCAATGTAAGAAAATCAAATTGATAATAAAAAAAACAGTAAACTTAAATTAAAAAATGGTGAAAAAGTGAAAAAAACGTAAATATCAACGCTTGACTGAATTTCCCGCTGCCGCCTTTGTTTTGCGCCTATACTCTCTCGTGACCGAAACCGTCAACCGCTCCGACATTGTTGTGCGGGGACTCAGAAGTTGTAAGTACTTCGTAGACAAACAAAAAATTTTTTTGATACGAAATTTATGAACTTTGCTAAGTATGAAGGAATTGTACCTATGTAATTGAAGTCTGCATGATGATGATTTTATGATTTTTCTTTATGCTAGTACAATTTGAGATGATTTTATAAATCACTATATGATTTTGTTCAATGGAAAATCACATAGTGATTTTAATAGAAGTTGTCGTGGTAAGTTTAGTTTAAAGCATTGCAGAGTTCGTAAAAAAATAAAACCCAGGTACAAATTTAATTGTTTGACTATACTTTTCTCTTTAACACACTAATACAAAGCATAGAGTACATATTGAAGGATATTTCATATATATCTTACATATATTATGTATTTTCCAACGGAAACCCAAATGTTAATAGCATATTTGCTTTAATGAACTTTACAAAAAAAAAAACACTTTAAATCTTCATTACAGTTTAACCGAAACTGTTTGGTTTGTAAAATGAATATCATTCCGATCATATCTGGGAGTTTTTTATTTTATTTAAAACTCAATGCGCTATACATACCATAGCTGGCAAAATTTCTTGTGTGTAAAAGAAATATTTATCTTTAACACAATCAATGTTTTTTTTTATAAATACCGTATATCTGTTTTATTCTAATACTCTCTTTCCGAATGTCACACATAAAAATATGTGTCTAATGATAAGGACTACGATCATGTTAAGGATACTGGAGTGTTGCAAACTCATCGACTTTGCAATTCCCAGAGTTCCCTTTTTTCTCTATAGCAGGCCACCGGAAAATGATTCCATACAGCAGAATTAGACGCACCACTAATATATATGAACCCGTTCCTCAATACTACGCCTGAAATTCGACTCCTATCTAGAAATACTCCAACATACTTGGCTCCATCTAAGAAGCCAATTTCAGTGCCATCCAGGGAAATAGGATCAAAAGCAGGAATCTTATTTTCCTTGAAAACAAGACAAGCTCTATTTTACTTGGATTAACTCCCAGACCACAGTCTCTTGCCCATATAGACAGTTCTTTTAGGGAATCCTGAAGAATGTCCCTTAATGTTTGCAGGTGCTTTCCCTTTACCGTTTTCGCGACATCGTCAGCATATGTGACAACATGACAACCACGTGCTTCTAGAGAGAGCAGCATTGAATTCAGTGCCAGGTTATAAAGAAGCGGCGAAAGAACAACTCCCTCTGGTGTGTCCCTATTGACAAATCGAGATATGCCAGACGTTCCCAATTCAGACGTTATATGTACGTATATTGGCAAGCAGATTTCCCACGCTTCACTCCTACACTCAAAATAATTATACAGTAAAAGAATTAGTAAGTGATTTTGTACCAAAATCTACTAATTAGTTACTAATTTTAGTATCTTCAAAGTACTAAAATTAGTAATTTTTACTGGTTTTGAATAATATTAGTAAAAAATTTTAGTATTGGTTACCAATTTCTAGGTCCTTTTTGACTAAAATTTAGTTAAATTGTTAGTATTGAATACCCACGTTTTTTTGGGTGTAGAAAAGAAAATGCCGCAGTTATCGAGTCAAGGATGACATTTTTAAAAGTCCCCTCTATGCCAATAAAGGCCACCATAGTGTACTCCTTTACCGAAAGCGATCTCTAGTTGGTACCAACGAACTCATGAGGAGTAGTTTCTGTTGATCTATCTTTGTCGTATGTAAGTTGCTTAGTCAAAACAACCGCGGGTCAATCACTATTCTCAAATTCTTTAACATAAAAGAAGACAGACTAATTGGTTTGAAATCCTTCGAAGTTGTGTGGGAATTTTTCCCAGCCTTCGGGATACAAACATCTCTTACATCCCTTCATCTTAAAGGAACATAAGACCAATTTATACATGCAGTGTAGAGATTATACAGCCAAGGGGCAATATATTCCAAAAGTTGCTGCATCTCAGCCGGGATTATACCATCCCAGCAAAACTTAGATTACCAAATAAGGTATAAAATAAGGCATAGGATCTCTTATTTTATACATTGCAGCATTGATGATTTTAACAGGCGATGAGACTCAAAGTAATGCATCCACATTATCACAAAGAATACCAGTAAGGTATAAAATAAGTCATAAATTTGTAACGAAGAATACGAGTAAGGTGTAAAATATATCGTCGGTGCGCCGACCAGAACACCTATGTGTTTTTTATGAATTGTTCAGTAGAGCAAAAAAACCGTTTTATTTTGCCAATTCGCAACATTTTTTTAAAGCAATTTTTTTTTATTTTTCCTAAACCCATTTAAAAATACTACGCGTTGAAAAACATACAAAATCTTTTTTTAATCTGAAGTGGTACAAGATTTTAACAAAAAACTACACATAGGTGATTTTGTTTCGTACTTTTTACATGTTTATAAAAAATATATAATACACATAGGTGTTTTTGTTCTTAAATTTATTTTAAATAAATTTTTATTTGTTGTTCAAAAGTAAAAATTTTGCAAGTTATATATCCGCATGGACTTGTAGCGAAATATTGGAATTTTTATCCTTGCAATGTGCGAAATGCAACATTTACTACAAAAAACACACGTAAAATTATTTTGGTGTTTATTTTTCATCCCATGTGTTTGTTGTAAAAAGTTTTTCATTTCGTACTTTGCAAGGCTGAAAACTTCTGATGTGAATTTTGTTATCACAAAGAGACGGAAAAACTTTACCAATGCAGAAAGTGATTATCAGGAAAACCAAAATAATAATAAGTAATAAGTCAAAAAAGTATTAAATATAATTCTGATGCAAAAAATGGCAACATGTATCTTCAGTGAAATGAAATGGCGAATCTTTTCGTAGAACATATTAACCCTCTATCTGCCATTTTTAGGGGTCATTTTTGTTCTTTTTTTAAATATCCTCATACAACACCACCTACACCACAAAAACGTACATTAACGGGTTAAAATCTTCTACAAAGATTTTCTGCATCAAATTTTACTAGGGGTTGTCAAAGTCCAAAAGTTCCTGCAAAATGCAAAATGGTTAAAAAAGTAAACTTGTAAATTATCAAATACTGTTAAACTTTTTTTTTGCAAAAGTCGAGTGAAATAAGTCGAAAAAAAATATAAATCTGCTTTTGAGCTAAATAAAGTTAAGAGATAATTCAGTGAAAATTGATGGCGGTTCTTTTCTTAGAACATGTTAACCCTTTATCCTCATTTTGGTGCTTTTTTTAAATATCATCATAGTCCACTACTAAGGCATACGTATAAAGGGTTAAACAATTTTACAAACATTTTCTGCATCAAATTTTACTAGGGGTTGTCAAAGGCCTACATCGTGCGATGTAAGCAAAAGGTTTAAAAAAGGAAAATTTTAAATTATCATAATTTGTTAAATTGTGTCTTACCAAGATACTTTACAATTTTACTTTTTTAAGCACTTTTCGCACGAACTTTTGGCCTTTGAGAACCCCTAGTAAAATTTGCTGCAAAACTTTTTTGTAGAACATTTTAACCCTTTTAACGCACGTTTAAGTGAAGTTCTATGAGGGTATTTGGCAAAAGGACCAAGATTACTCCCAAAAATGGAAGATAATATGTTCCAAGAAAAGAACCGCCATCAAATTTCACTGAAGACATCATCATTTAGCTCAGACAAAGATTTATATTTTTTTTTTACTTATTTTACACGACTTTGGTGAAAAACAATTTAACAGTTTGTGATAATTTACAATTAAATTTATTTAAGCATTTTGCACTTTTCGCACAAAATTTTGACCTGTGACAACCCCTAGTAAAATTTGATGTAAAACTAATTTTTTTGTAGAACATTTTAATCCTTTAACCGCACGTTTTAATGGCGTTCAACGAGGATATTTAAAAAAAGTACCAAAACGACACGTAAAAATGGGACACACAGGGTTAATGTGTGTAAATGTACGTTCTTAGAAACGAACCGTCTTAAAATTTCACTAAGGACATCTTTTGATATTATTTACCTCAGAATTATACTTAATACTTTTTTTAGCTTGTTCAAAACGCATTTAAAAAAAATTTGGAAATTATTTTTTAAATCGTGTTGCACAGTGTTATGCAATAAAGTTTCGGAATATTACAAAAAAAATGTTCAGAAAACTTTTAAAATATCAATTTATAAAAAAACCAAAGGCAAACGCAATGTTTTTACGTTTAAATAAGTGTTTTTGCCGGAGAATTTCTATTATAGGTAACACATAGGAGTTTAAGCTAACTTTGAAACCATTTGAGATAACGGGAAACGCTCTGGGGGATAAATGCATTACCTGATAGGCTTCATAATGGGCCAATAAAAAAAAAATAAAAAAATTACACATAGGTGTTCTGGTCGGCGCACCGACGATATGATATTTGATAGGTTACGAGAAATGAAATAATATAGCATACCAGAAGTAGTGAAAAAGTAATTCCATCCATGATTTAATGTTTAGAAATCCTTATATATATATAAAAATGACATGTTAGTTTGTTTGTTTGTTTGTATGTTTGTTTGTGTCGCTTTCAGAAAAAAACTACTGAACCGATTCAAATGAAATTTGGCATGTAGATAGAACGTTTCCTGGAATGAAAAATGGCACCAATGGCATCTCGATTGGATGCCCCGCCTCCTTTTACGCCCACTTTTTGTGAATTTCAGATTTTTCAATATATTTGGTTGTTGTACTATATTTGGATGTTTGTTACCGATAAACATGCAATTTGGCATACTAATAGGGCGCTTTTTGCAAGGAAATATATGCCATCCTGTATCTTGATTGGAAGCCACGCCTCTTTTTAAGATGCTTACAATGGGGCGTGGCATCTTTTGGTTTTTCTGTCTGTCTGTCCACAATCGAGGATAAACGGCTGAACCGATTTAGATGAAATCTTCACCACAGATAGTACTAACCGAGACGGGAAGAGACCATAAGAGAGACCGATCGGCCAAGTGGGCGTAAAATGCCACGCCCCTTTGTATTATATTGAACATTATTTCTGCCTTTTCAGCAATTACACTTAAACGGCTGAACCGATTTTAAAGAAATTTTCACCACATACAGTACTAATCCAAGCGGCAAAAATAGTTCATAATAGGGCGGCGATCACACAAAGGGGCGGAAATGCCACGCCCCTTTGTACTTCATTGAAAGTAATTTCTACCTGTCCCGTAATCACGCTTAAACGTCTGAACCGATTTTAATGAAATTACACCACCCAGGCGGGCACTATAGGTTATAATAGGAGGGCGCTCTGACGGATGGGCGTAAAAGTCCACGTCCCTTTGTATTACATTTAAAGTTATTTCTGCCAGTTCCGTAATCACTCTTAAACGTCTGAACAGATTTTGTTGCAATTTTCAATACAGATAGTACTAACAGAAGCGGGAACAATATGCCATATCAGCACGTTATTGGGCAAAGGCATTTTAAAATGCCGCTCTTTGCATTAATTTCAAATTATTTTTGACTGCCATAATAAAGAGCGTTTGGACAAAGAGGCATTAGTTGCATCGCTCTTTTGTACTATACTAAAAGTTGTTTCTGTCAGTTCCGCAATTACGCATCAACGGCTGAATCAATTAACATGCAACAGATAGTACAAAAGATAGTACTAAACGAGGCGGGAACTATAGAATATAAAATGAGCGACAGGACAAAGGGGCATAAAATGACACGCCCTGTTAAATTTATTGCACCTCCTTTCTGCCTTTTTCGCAATCACGCTTATTCGGCTTAACTGATTTTGAAGAAATTTCCACCGCAGATAGTACTAACCGAGGCAGGAACTATAGGCCACAAAAGAGTGCGGTTTGACAAAGGGGAGTAAAATCCCACGCTCTTTTGTATTACACTGAAAGTTATTTCTGCCTGTCCCATAATCATGCATAAACGGCTTAACCGATTTTAATGGATTTTTCACCACATATAGTACTTCCGAAACGGGAATAATAATCCATAATAGAGCGTGTTTAGACCACGGGGCGTAAGTTGTCACGCCCATTTGCACCACACTGAAAGTTATTTTCTGTCTGTTCCGTAATTACGCTTAAGTGCCTTAACCAATTTCAACACATAAAGGACTTACTAAAAGGCGTGTATTTTTTCCAGTTCCGCAATCACGCAAAAACGGCTGAGCCAATTTTTAATAACTGACTACCCGATGCGGGCCCATATCAGTGTGCGATCGAACAAAGGGACATAAATTGCCACACCCATTTATAATATATTGCAGTCACGGTCCATGAAGTTGTCACTGGGTGTTCTCTACTTATTAAAAATATCAAAATTATGAATATAATGTACGTTTTTCTGGAGGTAACACGTTCCCGCGATTAACAAAGTCTGACTACCCGATGCGGGACCATATCAGTGTGCGATCGAACAAAGGGACGTAAATTGCCACACCCATTTATAATATATTGCAGTCACGGTCCGTGAAGTTGTCACTGGGTGTTCTCTACTTATTTAAAATATCAAAATTATGAATATAATATATGTTTTTCTGGAGGTAACACGTTCCCGCGATAAACAAAGTCTCAGTTTTATTATTTTCTATTGACATGCAGTCAAAATTCACTTTTGTGCTCCATTTATTTGCGAAATAATGCTTTTTGTTAATTGTCGATGTGGTGAAGCAACTAAACGGCAATAAAAAAGAATTTGAGCTGCATCTTACTCAAAAATATACAAAACTAATAACATCGGATCTTTATCTCTCTCGGACATGCGTTAGGTCCAGGAAAACATGAATTTTATACTTAAATTTGCTGTTTTTAAAAATTAGAGAACACCCAGTGACAACTTCACGGACCGTCACTGATTGAAAGATATTTCTGCCTATTCGGTTATCACGCTTAAACGTCGAGTACTAAACAAGGCGGGAATAATGAGTCATATCAGCGCGCGATCGGACAGAGGTGGTGCAAAGTAATGCGAAATTGAAATTTTTACCAGATGTAGTGCTAACCGAGGATGAAACCATAGGGCATTACAAACTGTTATTCATTATATAATATTTTTTTCAACCCGGGCAACGCCGGGTGCGAAACAGCTAGTAATAAATATGAAATACATTTTTTCCAATAATCATGCATTACGTAGCAAATTATTAGTAATGCATTATTTTCCACTTGAAAATAATACGTTGTGGAACAAATGTTTGGTAAGTCATCATAAAATAATGCTACAGATAAGTTATATACATTACCTGGTAATGTGTTATATAATCACCATCCATTACCAAAGTTTTGCTGGGATCCATTTCACGACGCTATGTAATTTGTAATTAATTTTTTAGAACCACTTCTGTAGATCAGGTTACAGAACCCAGCAAAAACTTAATAATGGGTACTCCTTCCTCGCTTACCTGGTAATGGCTATGAATACCATTAGCATTACTTTACGCCCAAAAAGGTAAAATGTGGTTACCTCCAATGACATCACCGTGTTAAAGTAATTAACACTGAAATTGGGAGGTAACTAGTTACTCATATTTTTACTAACCACATAAGTTTATTACTTCGTAAATTAAGATTTTTCTGGGTACACTCTAATCAAAATTTGTTGAAATTTACCCAATTTATAGTAGGAAACTGGACTCCTACTATAAATTGGGTAATTTTACTCTGAATGAGTAAATTGAATAAATGGACCACTAGTGGTCATTTTGAATAAAAAAGAGGTGAATAAATATGGGGGTTTTCGTGTCAACTGACACAAATTTTGAAACCGATGTCTTCCGATCGGGATGAAATTTGCACCAAGGTTAGTCCTATTGGATAGAAGTTCAGACACAATTTTTCAGCGAGATCGGTCAAGGACTCTCTGAGGGGGTCGAAATTTGACATTTTGGCCAAAGAGGTGTTTATTCTCATCCATGTAACTTCTTACCTATTGTTGTTAGCAAAATGTGTCCCAAAGAGTTTAGTTAGCTATTTGTTCAGTCTTTCGAAAAAAAAATTAAAAAAAAAATAAAAAAAAATTTTGATTTTTTTCTTAAAAATCTAAAACTTTTCCGACTTTTTCCTCAAATTGGGCCCCTTTTTTTTTTTTTTTGATTCAAAAGAAAGCTTAGGTGATTTCCTTTAAGAGCTATGGGGTTGCTTAGTGGGATGCGAGTGGGATATCTATGAATTTTTTTTTTTTTTAACTTAGGAACACAAAAAACGGATCTTCAATTTGCACTATTAGGCGTGGGATAGCTCACCAGTTTTCGAGTTCGATCCGGGACACTAATTTTGATAGGTTCAAAAAAGAAAGCATAAGCCAAAAAAATAAGGGCGGTGGGGAGGGGCCATATGGCTCCTCATCGGGGTCGAAATTGGGCGTAAAGAGTGTAAAATCCTCAAAAAGCCCCACAACTGCCCTAGAACTGCCCATGGAGGGGTGCAATGTGAGACCGACCTCTATTAATTTTCTGCCCCCCCTAACCTCTATTTCCACTTCCTAAGGGGGCTCCCATACAAATGACATTTTTATAAAATTTGCTCCTACCGCTCTAACTGTCCATAGGGTGCCCCTAGAGAAGTAAAATGTATGACCGACCCCCAATATTTTTTCAACTCCAACATTTTCTCAGAATATACCTACCCTTTATTTTCAACTCTTAATAGGGTCCCCATACATTTTTTTTTATTTTTTTTATTAGTTTTTAAAAATACATGTTTTTATAATGTATGGGAGCCCCTAAAGGAGATGAGATAGGGTGTTATTATGTTCGGACAAAATGTAGGTAACTAAAAAACAATGGGGGTTGGTCGTAATTTTTGTCTCTCTAGGAGGCATGGTAGGGGCGGTAGGAGCTGGTTTAATAAAACAAATTTATAAAAAATAAAAGAAATGTATGGGGACCACCTTAAGGGTTATAGATACATTGTAGGTGTGTTTGCAAAAAATGTTGGAATTAATAAAAAAATGGAGGTCGGTCATACATTTGGCTCCACTTGGGACACTTTAGGGTAAGTTAGAATGGTAGGATCAAATTTTTTAAAAATGTTTTGTATGGGAGCCCCTTTAGGAAGTGAAAATAGGGGTAAGGTATGTTCAAGAAAAATGTTGGTGGCAGAAAATTGTTGGAGGTTCTTCTCACATTGCACACCTCCAGGGCAGTTTTGGGGCTTTTTGAGGATTTTACCTCTTTACGCCCAACTTTGACCCCGATGATGGGCCATATGGCCCACCGCCTTCTTTTTTTGGATCGTGCTTTCTTTTTCGAACCTATAAAAATTAGAGGGTATCGCGGATCGAAATCGAAAACTGGTTAGCTATCCCACGCCTAATAGTGCAAATTGAAGAACAGTTTTTTGTGTTCCAAAGTTAAAAAAAAAAAATTTCATAGATATCCCACTCGCATCCCACTAAGCGACCCCATAGCTCTTAAAGGAAATCACCAAAGCTTTCTTTTTAATCAAAAAAAAAGGCCCAATTTGAGGAAAAAGTCAAAAAAGTTTTAGATTTTTAAGAAAAAAAATCAAAAATTTTTTTTTATTTTTTTTATAATTTTTTTTCGAAAGACTGAACAAATAGCTTACTAAACTTTTTGGGACACATTTTGCTAACAACAATAGGTAAGAAGTTACATGGATGAGAATAAACACCTCTTTGGCCAAAATGTCAAATTTCGACCCCCTCTAACTCAGAGAGTCCTTGACCGATCTCGCTGAAAAATTGTGTCTGAACTACTATCCAATAGGACTAACCTTGGTGCAAATTTCATCCCGATCGGAAGATATCGGTTTCAAAAGTTGTGTCAGTTGACACGAAAACCCCCATATAACAAAACAAAAAAACATTCGGCGCCAGCCAGCATCAAACTCGCCATCTTCCGATTTGAAAGCACACTTTTTAACCACAACGCTACGAAAGCTTATACTTTTATCTGGCGTTTTAGTTATTAAACATGTGTGTATGTATTTTAGTTGACAATTTAATTTAACCATTTGTGTGCAAAATATTTGATTAAACGGATAATATATATAATTTGCTGTGTTTAATTGGTTAAAAAGTATTTTGCGCTATTGTACCTTGAAAATTTGAAAAAGGGCAAGGTTATATTCTATGAAAGGAATAAAATGTTTTCGTTTTAATTTAAAAAAAAGGAACATCACGGTTTTATGTCCGATTTATGTCCTTTCAAAAATTAAAAAAAAAAAAATATTTTTTCCAAAATCAATAGTCCCATCTATGCACAGAGTTTAACAACAAAATTTCTGGTACAAAGTCTTTGCTAAAAATAGTATTCAACAGACATGAACGTACAGTGGGATAGAGAAAATCTGAGTGCTAAAAATTTTCTTCCAACTTGTTTAGAGCCGGTTTAAAATAATAATTCTACTTTTCGATTAAAATAAAAATAACATAATTGAGATCTTTTTTTTTAATTCTTTAATGTAGCAAAAACATTATTTCAGATTTTTTTTTTTTGATATTTGTATTCAGCAAGTGATTTAGAAATATTTTATTTTGAGTTAAATACTTTTTTTTATAAAAAAAAGAAAAATTACCAATTTTTTTTAGTGTAAATTTTTTTTAGTGTAAAAATATTTTTGAGTGATAAAAATAGTTTGTAAAGTAATTTTGTGGCTTAACAACGTTTGTTTTTAAAGCTTGGTTTTTTCAACATGTTAATTTAAGGTGAAACCAATCTGAAATTCACGTTTTTGCTACTAGCTTTTGAACCACTAGACCGATTTGGCTGAAACTCAATACTAACCCGACCAAGGCAACGATAAATATATATGCCAAGCTTCAGCATCGTCAGAATCGTCTTTCCAAATTTAGCGTGTTTTTTATATTGTAAATTCGCGAAAAATTCTTGCCGAAATTATTATTTTTTGCTTATAACTTTTGAACCACTAAACCGATTTCGCTGAATTGCAATACCAACCTGTCTACGTAAATGGTCAACATACATGCCAAACTTCAGGAGACTCCGTAAGGTCTTTCAAAGGTTAGCGTGTTTTCAACAGACAGACGGACGGACGGCCATCGTTAGGTCGTCATAAAATCAATCGAGGATCATGAATATATATACTTTATGGGTTCCTAGACCAATATTTCGAGAAGTTACTAAAGGAATGACAAACTTCTATCACTAGAGTAAAGAGTACATTAATGTATCGCAAAATATATATGAAGTGTGTATATTTTTAAAAATCCAAATATTTTTGGAGGAAATTTTTCAAAAAATCAATACTTTGAATGAAGGGCGTCATTGGCTTTAAATTGAGTGTTAATGAAAGTTTGTCTTATAGTACAGTGAGACTGACCTTGAAACCTTGTTGAAATTACGTATTTTTATTTTCAAAACTCAACGGTGCACACCCGAAAAATTTGACGCTTATCACGTTTTCAAAATTTACTGAACAAAATTCGCGATTATAACGTCTTAAAAAACAACAATTTAATTTAATAATTTATTGAAGTCTTTTATTTATAATTGTTTTTTATGCAAATATTTAACTATTTTTTATTTTTTTAATTTTGACAGTTTCTTTAATTTATTTTGTTTTATTATAACAGTTGTAGAAAAGAGTAGAACTATGAAATTTAAAAGATTTCGATCTTACTTTCGTTGAAACCTCAATACAAAAAGGTTTCAACTTGTGTGGAAAAATACGTATTTTTAAATGAGGTTTGGCTCGAAACCCCGTTAAACCTCGTTTTTGAGGTTTAAAAAAAAAAATCTTGAACGTCGGAAAAAAATGGAATTTAATGCAAATTTCAAATTACGATTCTTGAAAACCAGGGATGGAAAAAGCTCGCTCGCTCAGCTCTCGCTCTATCCAACGAGCGAGCCAAAAAAATTTCGGCTCGCTCGATTTTTAAAACGAGCGAGCTTAAAAATTTTGGCTCGCTCGTTTTTTAAAAAGAGCCAGCCCAATTTTTTTAGCTCGCTCTATGCAAACGAAACGAGCCAGCAAAAAAAGCTGGCTCTTTTTTTGAGCGAGCCAGCTAATGTATGGCTCGCTTGTTGTCGTTACTTATGGTTAAAAAGTGGCTCTTTTTAGCTCGCTTCCTATAGTATCCAATTAAATTGAAGAAATTATTATGATCAAAACCATTTCCTGTTAAGTAATAGAAATTAACAAAAATACAATATTTAAATCGATTCCATATAAGTTTCTGAAACTATGTGAAAAAAATTGCGACACCATTTCCTTCAGATTTCTGAAACTATGATAAATAATTTACACCATTTCCAAAACCATTTTTTTTGTTTAATTTTTTTTTATGGATTTGGGTAAAATAATTGTTTACCCCATTACCAGCATTTTCAGTTTTATTCTATGGATATGGTGAAAAAAGTTGCTTACACCATTTCCAATGTAATTCAAACAAATTTTCATTGCTTTTTTATTTAATGAAAAATTGAAACTACACCTTTTCCTTTTGGCATGCAAAAATATTGCTTGGGAATAAATTACACCATTTCCATTTAAAACTTAAAAATTTAATAAAGTTACATTATTTCAAACAAATTTTAGTTAATCACAAAAAAAAAAAACTCAAATACACCATTTTATGATTATTTAAAATTATTTATGATAAATAATTTACACCATTTCCAAAAACATTTTTTTGATTTATTTTTTTATGGATTTGGGTTTACCCCATTTCCAGAATTCTCATTTTTATTCTATGGATATGGGGAAAATAGTTGCTTACACCATTTTCAATCTAAATCAAATAAATTTTTGTTGCTTTTTTATTTTATGCAAAATTGAAACTACACCTTTTCCTTTTGGCATGCAAAAATACTGATTGGGAATAAATTACACCATTTCCATTCAAAATCTAAAAATTTAATAAAGTTACATTATTTCAAATAAATTTTAGTTAATTACAAAAAAAACTCAAATACACCATTTTATGATTATTTAAAATTATTTATGATAAATAATTTACACCATTTCCAAAAGCATTTTTTTGTTTTATTTTTTTATGGATTTGGGTTTACCCCATTTCCAGTTTTATTCTATGGATATTGGGAAAATAGTCGCTTACACCATTTCCAATCTAATTTAAATATATTTGTATTGCTTTTTTATTTTATGCAAAATTGAAACTACGCCTTTTCCTTTTGGAATGCAAAAATACTGATTGGGAATAAATTACACCATTTCCATTCAAAATTTAAAAATTTAATAAAGTAAAATTATTTCAAATAAATTTTAGTTTATTACAATAAAACAAACTCAAATACACCATTTCCAATTAAATTTCTTAAATTAAGTAATGTAAACAAAATATTAATTTTTATGTGGTATTTTTAATTTTAAAATATGTGTTACTGTATATTAGAAATTAAAAAATATTTACACAATATACATTGAAAATTGTGAAATTAATAAATTCGTGATACGTTTTCAATTAAGTTTTTCGAAGTTAAAAGAATAATTTTGCTATACCATTGACACATACATTTCAAAAATTTTTAAAATTTTAATAACAGCATTTCCCTCATAATTTGTAGAATTTAGGAAAATATCGATAACACCGTTTCCAATCTTATTCACCAATATTTTAATTGCTTTTCTAAACTTATATGAAAAAGTAAAATTACACCTTTTCCACTTGTTCGGTAAAATACTGCCAATAATTAAATTACACCATTTCCATTCGTATTTGAAAAATTTAATAAAGTTAACTGATTTCAATTTAACTTCAGTAACAAAGCTTTAGATTTCAATTTAATAATTTCCAATTAGTTAAGTTACACAATTTCCAATCAGAAATAACGTAATCCAAAATAGGAATTTTCAAATTGAATTTTTTTTAACACAAAAAAAGTTTAATGGTAAAAAAAATTAGAAATAATTTTTTACCATTTCCATTGAAAATGTCAAACTTAAAAAAAAAGTATATTGATTTAAAAAATTAAATGCAAAATACACAATTTTTGTTTGAATTAAAAAAATGAATAAAGACACCGTTTCAAATAAAATTCTTAACATTTTTACTTAGACCGTTTGCAATTGTTTTTTAAAAGTATGTTAAACCCGTTTCCAATTCATTTTCAGAAAAAAGTAAACAATCATATCAACACCATTTCCAATATTATTGAATAAAAATAAAGCACTTAAAACACAATCTTCCAATTGCAAAATGTGTAATTGAAAATTTCATAAATTTTATTTTAATTTTTTTAATTATGTGAACTTTATGTCAGGAATTTTTTGTTGAAATATTGTTACTACATTATTTGCTTTTTCTTAATCCAACAGTAGATGCTATATTTTGATTCCTTAAATTTATATTGTGGCAATTATATTGGATATGGTTTTTAAAATCCAATCGGAATTGGAATTTAATTGAAAATGCTGTATTTAGGTTAATTTGATATTTTTTGGCAAAGTAGATTGGAAATGGTGTAAACACTGTTTTTTAAAATCTAATCGGAAACAGTTAAAAAAAATTGTGAAATTTTGTTGGAGTTAATACATTTTACTGCAATACAAATTTTTGGTTTAAATAAGTTTCACTACTCTAATAAAAATTACATAATATTTAATTTTAAGTTAATCCATTAAATCTATTGGAAATGGTGTAGGTTCTTGTTTTAGTTTATGAAAAACATTTGGAAATGATGAAGACATAAATATCCTGACATAAGAAAAAAAAATCTTTCAAAAAAGTAATTATTTCACGTAAAGCTCGCAAAAGAGCTGGCAAATTACGCTGGCTCGTTTCGTATTTTTAAAAAGAGCCTTGAAAATATATGGGCTCGTTTGGCTTGTTTTGAAAAATGAAGATATTTTATTTTTTTATAAAAAAAAATATAAATAAAAAAATGCGACGCAAAATAAAAATACAGTAAAAAGACTTGAAAAATATTTCTTTAATTACATATATCATTGATCTGAATTACACCATTTCCGACGATACTTATTAACCGATATCGGAAGATATCGGTTTCAAAAGTTGTGTCAGTTGACACGAAAACCCCCATATAACAAAACAAAAAAACATTCGGCGCCAGCCAGCATCAAACTCGCCATCTTCCGATTTGAAAGCACACTTTTTAACCACAACGCTACGAAAGCTTATACTTTTATCTGGCGTTTTAGTTATTAAACATGTGTGTATGTATTTTAGTTGACAATTTAATTTAACCATTTGTGTGCAAAATATTTGATTAAACGGATAATATATATAATTTGCTGTGTTTAATTGGTTAAAAAGTATTTTGCGCTATTGTACCTTGAAAATTTGAAAAAGGGCAAGGTTATATTCTATGAAAGGAATAAAATGTTTTCGTTTTAATTTAAAAAAAAGGAACATCACGGTTTTATGTCCGATTTATGTCCTTTCAAAAATTAAAAAAAAAAAAATATTTTTTCCAAAATCAATAGTCCCATCTATGCACAGAGTTTAACAACAAAATTTCTGGTACAAAGTCTTTGCTAAAAATAGTATTCAACAGACATGAACGTACAGTGGGATAGAGAAAATCTGAGTGCTAAAAATTTTCTTCCAACTTGTTTAGAGCCGGTTTAAAATAATAATTCTACTTTTCGATTAAAATAAAAATAACATAATTGAGATCTTTTTTTTTAATTCTTTAATGTAGCAAAAACATTATTTCAGATTTTTTTTTTTTGATATTTGTATTCAGCAAGTGATTTAGAAATATTTTATTTTGAGTTAAATACTTTTTTTTATAAAAAAAAGAAAAATTACCAATTTTTTTTAGTGTAAATTTTTTTTAGTGTAAAAATATTTTTGAGTGATAAAAATAGTTTGTAAAGTAATTTTGTGGCTTAACAACGTTTGTTTTTAAAGCTTGGTTTTTTCAACATGTTAATTTAAGGTGAAACCAATCTGAAATTCACGTTTTTGCTACTAGCTTTTGAACCACTAGACCGATTTGGCTGAAACTCAATACTAACCCGACCAAGGCAACGATAAATATATATGCCAAGCTTCAGCATCGTCAGAATCGTCTTTCCAAATTTAGCGTGTTTTTTATATTGTAAATTCGCGAAAAATTCTTGCCGAAATTATTATTTTTTGCTTATAACTTTTGAACCACTAAACCGATTTCGCTGAATTGCAATACCAACCTGTCTACGTAAATGGTCAACATACATGCCAAACTTCAGGAGACTCCGTAAGGTCTTTCAAAGGTTAGCGTGTTTTCAACAGACAGACGGACGGACGGCCATCGTTAGGTCGTCATAAAATCAATCGAGGATCATGAATATATATACTTTATGGGTTCCTAGACCAATATTTCGAGAAGTTACTAAAGGAATGACAAACTTCTATCACTAGAGTAAAGAGTACATTAATGTATCGCAAAATATATATGAAGTGTGTATATTTTTAAAAATCCAAATATTTTTGGAGGAAATTTTTCAAAAAATCAATACTTTGAATGAAGGGCGTCATTGGCTTTAAATTGAGTGTTAATGAAAGTTTGTCTTATAGTACAGTGAGACTGACCTTGAAACCTTGTTGAAATTACGTATTTTTATTTTCAAAACTCAACGGTGCACACCCGAAAAATTTGACGCTTATCACGTTTTCAAAATTTACTGAACAAAATTCGCGATTATAACGTCTTAAAAAACAACAATTTAATTTAATAATTTATTGAAGTCTTTTATTTATAATTGTTTTTTATGCAAATATTTAACTATTTTTTATTTTTTTAATTTTGACAGTTTCTTTAATTTATTTTGTTTTATTATAACAGTTGTAGAAAAGAGTAGAACTATGAAATTTAAAAGATTTCGATCTTACTTTCGTTGAAACCTCAATACAAAAAGGTTTCAACTTGTGTGGAAAAATACGTATTTTTAAATGAGGTTTGGCTCGAAACCCCGTTAAACCTCGTTTTTGAGGTTTAAAAAAAAAAATCTTGAACGTCGGAAAAAAATGGAATTTAATGCAAATTTCAAATTACGATTCTTGAAAACCAGGGATGGAAAAAGCTCGCTCGCTCAGCTCTCGCTCTATCCAACGAGCGAGCCAAAAAAATTTCGGCTCGCTCGATTTTTAAAACGAGCGAGCTTAAAAATTTTGGCTCGCTCGTTTTTTAAAAAGAGCCAGCCCAATTTTTTTAGCTCGCTCTATGCAAACGAAACGAGCCAGCAAAAAAAGCTGGCTCTTTTTTTGAGCGAGCCAGCTAATGTATGGCTCGCTTGTTGTCGTTACTTATGGTTAAAAAGTGGCTCTTTTTAGCTCGCTTCCTATAGTATCCAATTAAATTGAAGAAATTATTATGATCAAAACCATTTCCTGTTAAGTAATAGAAATTAACAAAAATACAATATTTAAATCGATTCCATATAAGTTTCTGAAACTATGTGAAAAAAATTGCGACACCATTTCCTTCAGATTTCTGAAACTATGATAAATAATTTACACCATTTCCAAAACCATTTTTTTTGTTTAATTTTTTTTTATGGATTTGGGTAAAATAATTGTTTACCCCATTACCAGCATTTTCAGTTTTATTCTATGGATATGGTGAAAAAAGTTGCTTACACCATTTCCAATGTAATTCAAACAAATTTTCATTGCTTTTTTATTTAATGAAAAATTGAAACTACACCTTTTCCTTTTGGCATGCAAAAATATTGCTTGGGAATAAATTACACCATTTCCATTTAAAACTTAAAAATTTAATAAAGTTACATTATTTCAAACAAATTTTAGTTAATCACAAAAAAAAAAAACTCAAATACACCATTTTATGATTATTTAAAATTATTTATGATAAATAATTTACACCATTTCCAAAAACATTTTTTTGATTTATTTTTTTATGGATTTGGGTTTACCCCATTTCCAGAATTCTCATTTTTATTCTATGGATATGGGGAAAATAGTTGCTTACACCATTTTCAATCTAAATCAAATAAATTTTTGTTGCTTTTTTATTTTATGCAAAATTGAAACTACACCTTTTCCTTTTGGCATGCAAAAATACTGATTGGGAATAAATTACACCATTTCCATTCAAAATCTAAAAATTTAATAAAGTTACATTATTTCAAATAAATTTTAGTTAATTACAAAAAAAACTCAAATACACCATTTTATGATTATTTAAAATTATTTATGATAAATAATTTACACCATTTCCAAAAGCATTTTTTTGTTTTATTTTTTTATGGATTTGGGTTTACCCCATTTCCAGTTTTATTCTATGGATATTGGGAAAATAGTCGCTTACACCATTTCCAATCTAATTTAAATATATTTGTATTGCTTTTTTATTTTATGCAAAATTGAAACTACGCCTTTTCCTTTTGGAATGCAAAAATACTGATTGGGAATAAATTACACCATTTCCATTCAAAATTTAAAAATTTAATAAAGTAAAATTATTTCAAATAAATTTTAGTTTATTACAATAAAACAAACTCAAATACACCATTTCCAATTAAATTTCTTAAATTAAGTAATGTAAACAAAATATTAATTTTTATGTGGTATTTTTAATTTTAAAATATGTGTTACTGTATATTAGAAATTAAAAAATATTTACACAATATACATTGAAAATTGTGAAATTAATAAATTCGTGATACGTTTTCAATTAAGTTTTTCGAAGTTAAAAGAATAATTTTGCTATACCATTGACACATACATTTCAAAAATTTTTAAAATTTTAATAACAGCATTTCCCTCATAATTTGTAGAATTTAGGAAAATATCGATAACACCGTTTCCAATCTTATTCACCAATATTTTAATTGCTTTTCTAAACTTATATGAAAAAGTAAAATTACACCTTTTCCACTTGTTCGGTAAAATACTGCCAATAATTAAATTACACCATTTCCATTCGTATTTGAAAAATTTAATAAAGTTAACTGATTTCAATTTAACTTCAGTAACAAAGCTTTAGATTTCAATTTAATAATTTCCAATTAGTTAAGTTACACAATTTCCAATCAGAAATAACGTAATCCAAAATAGGAATTTTCAAATTGAATTTTTTTTAACACAAAAAAAGTTTAATGGTAAAAAAAATTAGAAATAATTTTTTACCATTTCCATTGAAAATGTCAAACTTAAAAAAAAAGTATATTGATTTAAAAAATTAAATGCAAAATACACAATTTTTGTTTGAATTAAAAAAATGAATAAAGACACCGTTTCAAATAAAATTCTTAACATTTTTACTTAGACCGTTTGCAATTGTTTTTTAAAAGTATGTTAAACCCGTTTCCAATTCATTTTCAGAAAAAAGTAAACAATCATATCAACACCATTTCCAATATTATTGAATAAAAATAAAGCACTTAAAACACAATCTTCCAATTGCAAAATGTGTAATTGAAAATTTCATAAATTTTATTTTAATTTTTTTAATTATGTGAACTTTATGTCAGGAATTTTTTGTTGAAATATTGTTACTACATTATTTGCTTTTTCTTAATCCAACAGTAGATGCTATATTTTGATTCCTTAAATTTATATTGTGGCAATTATATTGGATATGGTTTTTAAAATCCAATCGGAATTGGAATTTAATTGAAAATGCTGTATTTAGGTTAATTTGATATTTTTTTTGGCAAAGTAGATTGGAAATGGTGTAAACACTGTTTTTTAAAATCTAATCGGAAACAGTTAAAAAAAATTGTGAAATTTTGTTGGAGTTAATACATTTTACTGCAATACAAATTTTTGGTTTAAATAAGTTTCACTACTCTAATAAAAATTACATAATATTTAATTTTAAGTTAATCCATTAAATCTATTGGAAATGGTGTAGGTTCTTGTTTTAGTTTATGAAAAACATTTGGAAATGATGAAGACATAAATATCCTGACATAAGAAAAAAAAATCTTTCAAAAAAGTAATTATTTCACGTAAAGCTCGCAAAAGAGCTGGCAAATTACGCTGGCTCGTTTCGTATTTTTAAAAAGAGCCTTGAAAATATATGGGCTCGTTTGGCTTGTTTTGAAAAATGAAGATATTTTATTTTTTTATAAAAAAAAATATAAATAAAAAAATGCGACGCAAAATAAAAATACAGTAAAAAGACTTGAAAAATATTTCTTTAATTACATATATCATTGATCTGAATTACACCATTTCCGACGATACTTATTAAATTAAAAATGTGTTTTACACCATTTGAAACAGCGTTTTTAGCTTTATTTTTTTATGGATTTGTGGAAAAAAGTTGTTTACACCATTTCCAAAAGCAAAAATATCCTTGGAATTAAATTACACCATTTCCATTCAAAATTCAAAAATTGGTTTATGTAAAATTGCTTCAACTTAATTATAGTTAATTACAAAAAAAAAAAAATAGGTCTAACACACCATTTCCAATTAAATTGCATAAATAAAGTAATCTAATTCAAGCATTTATTTATATATTGCATTTTCAATAGAAATAAGTGATTGCTTTATATTTGAGATTCCAAAAATATTTACACTATTTCCATTAAAAATTTTGAAATTAATAAATACGCCATTCGTTTTCAGTTAAGTTAACGAAGTTCCATCTCAATCCAGCTTGATTTATATTATTAATGGAAAAATCAATTACACCGTTTCCAATCTAATCCAACAACAATTTAAATTGCTTTTATAAATTTGTTCGAAAAATTAAAGTTGCACCAATTAAAGTTACTGCTAAGAATTTTATTACACCATTTCCATTCATATTTGAAAAACTGAATTAAGCTAACTTTTTTGAACTTAATTGGAGTAAATAACTTATAAAGAAAAATTGTTGTGTTTTTTCAATAAATGAATGCAACTGACACCATTTTTAGTTAAATTGGAAACGGTACAAACATACTTTTAAAAACAATTGTAAATGGTGTAAGTCAAAATTCTGTAAAACGGTGTAAATATTTAACATTCTTATAAAATACAATTGGAAATAGTTTAAGTAAAAATTTTGTGAAACTGTGTAAATATGTATGCCAAAATCCATTTTTTTAAATTTAACTAAAAATGGTGTAAGTTACATTCATTTATTGAAAAACACAACAATTTTTCTTTATAAGTTGTTTACTCCAATTAAGTTCAAAAAAGTTAGCTTAATTCAGTTTTTCAAATATGAATGGAAATGGTGTAATAAAATTCTTAGCAGTAACTTTAATTGGTGCAACTTTAATTTTTCGAACAAATTTATAAAAGCAATTTAAATGTTGTTGGACTAGATTAGAAACGGTGTAATTGATTTTTTCATTAATAATATAAATCAAGCTGGATTGAGATGGAACTTCGTTAACTTAACTGAAAACGAATGGCGTATTTATTAATTTCAAAATTTTTAATGGAAATAGTGTAAATATTTTTTGGAATCTCAAATATAAAGCAATCACTTATTTCTATTGAAAATGCAATATATAAATAAATGTTTGAATTAGATTACTTTATTTATGAAATTTAATTGGAAATGGTGTGTTAGACCTATTTTTTTTTTTTTTTGTAATTAACTATAATTAAGTTGAAGCAATTTTACATAAACCAATTTTTCAATTTTGAATGGAAATGGTGTAATTTAATTCCAAGGAGTATTTTTGCTTTTGGAAATGGTGTAAACAACTTTTTTCCACAAATCCATAAAAAATAAAGCTAAAAACGCTGTTTCAAATGGTGTAAAACACATTTTTAATTTAATAAGTATCGTCGGAAATGGTGTAATTCAGATCAATGATATATGTAATTAAAGAAATATTTTTCAAGTCTTTTTACTGTATTTTTATTTTGCGTCGCATTTTTTTATTTATAGTTTTTTTTTATAAAAAAATAAAATATCTTCATTTTTCAAAACAAGCCAAACGAGCCCATATATTTTCAAGGCTCTTTTTAAAAATACGAAACGAGCCAGCGTAATTTGCCAGCTCTTTTGCGAGCTTTACGTGAAATAATTACTTTTTTGAAAGATTTTTTTTTCTTATGTCAGGATATTTATGTCTTCATCATTTCCAAATGTTTTTCATAAACTAAAACAAGAACCTACACCATTTCCAATAGATTTAATGGATTAACTTAAAATTAAATATTATGTAATTTTTATTAGAGTAGTGAAACTTATTTAAACCAAAAATTTGTATTGCAGTAAAATGTATTAACTCCAACAAAATTTCACAATTTTTTTTAACTGTTTCCGATTAGATTTAAAAAAACAGTGTTTACACCATTTCCAATCTACTTTGCCAAAAAATATCAAATTAACCTAAATACAGCATTTTCAATTAAATTCCAATTCCGATTGGATTTTAAAAACCATATCCAATATAATTGCCACAATATAAATTTAAGGAATCAAAATATAGCATCTACTGTTGGATTAAGAAAAAGCAAATAATGTAGTAACAATATTTCAACAAAAAATTCCTGACATAAAGTTCACATAATTAAAAAAATTAAAATAAAATTTATGAAATTTTCAATTACACATTTTGCAATTGGAAGATTGTGTTTTAAGTGCTTTATTTTTATTCAATAATATTGGAAATGGTGTTGATATGATTGTTTACTTTTTTTCTGAAAATGAATTGGAAACGGGTTTAACATACTTTTAAAAAACAATTGCAAACGGTCTAAGTAAAAATGTTAAGAATTTTATTTGAAACGGTGTCTTTATTCATTTTTTTAATTCAAACAAAAATCGTGTATTTTGCATTTAATTTTTAAAATCAATATACTTTTTTTTTAAGTTTGACATTTTCAATGGAAATGGTAAAAAATTATTTCTAATTTTTTTTTACCATTAAACTTTTTTTGTGTTAAAAAAAATTCAATTTGAAAATTCCTATTTTGGATTACGTTATTTCTGATTGGAAATGGTGTAACTTAACTAATTGGAAATTATTAAATTGAAATCTAAAGCTTTGTTACTGAAGTTAAATTGAAATCAGTTAACTTTATTAAATTTTTCAAATACGAATGGAAATGGTGTAATTTAATTATTGGCAGTATTTTACCGATCAAGTGGAAAAGGTGTAATTTTACTTTTTCATATAAGTTTAGAAAAGCAATTAAAATATTGGTGAATAAGATTGGAAACGGTGTTTTCGATATTTTCCTAAATTCTACAAATTATGAGGGAAATGCTGTTATTAAAATTTTAAAAATTTTTGAAATGTATGTGTCAATGGTATAGCAAAATTATTCTTTTAACTTCGAAAAACTTAATTGAAAACGTATCGCGAATTAATTAATTTCACAATTTTCAATGTATATTGTGTAAATATTTTTTTAATCTCTAATGTACAGTAACACATATTTTAAAATTAAAAATACCTTATAAAAATTAATATATTGTTTACATTACTTAATTTAAGAAATTTAATTGGAAATGGTGTATTTGAGTTTGTTTTATTGTAATAAACTAAAATTTATTTGAAATAATTTTACTTTATTAAATTTTTAAATTTTGAATGGAAATGGTGTAATTTATTCCCAATCAGTATTTTTGCATGCCAAAAGGAAAAGGTGTAGTTTCAATTTTTCATAAAATAAAAAAGCAATAAAAATTTATTTGAATTATATTGGAAATGGTGTAAGCAACTACTTTCCCCATATCCATAGAATAAAACTGGAAATGGGGTAAACCCAAATCCATAAAAAAATAAAACAAAAAAATGCTTTTGGAAATGGTGTAAATTATTTTTCATTATTTGATTTTAAAATTCAAGGATTTTTTTGGAAATGGTGTATCTCTTTTTCACTTTATTTCATAAATACGATTGGAAATGCTGTAGTTGACGTTTTTTGTAACGTGTGTGGAAATAGTGTAAAATATTTTTCTTAAATTCAGAAAAGCTATGGGAAATTGTGTAAACATGTTTTTTACATTATTTAAGAAAAAAATTACAAATTTGTGAAATACAAATGAAATAGTGTAATAAAATTTAAAAAGCATAGTTTCATTATACTAAAAATAATGTACAGGAGCGAGCTAAATATTGGCTGCGAGCCTGAAATATTGAGCCAGCTCTTTTTTAAAGCTTGAGAGCCTTTATTTTAAAAGCAGCTCGTCGGCGAGCCTTTCAATTTTCAAAAAGCTCGTTTTATTTTTTCAACGAGCTTTTTTAATTTTGAGCAGCTCGTTTCATATTGGCTGCGAGCCTTTTATGTTTTGAGCGGCTCGTTTTGGCTCGCTCTCGAGCTTTTTCCAACCCTGTTGAAAACCATTCGACAAACAAATTTTTAATATCCATGTTCAGAGAATCAAAATCAATAGCACAGTGAGACAAAATCAAACTTTCCGAATCGGAATGTGATGAAACCAGAAGCAAATGAAAGTTGACATTTTACATAACAAAACCCTCAAGTCTTTTATTTAGTTCAGGGCTAGATTTGTTTTACACGCATTTTAAGTTGGTGATTTTAAAGCATTTAAAGTTTCTGTGTACTAAAGATGTCCTACTTTAGGGCCCCCTGGTGGTACCCCAAACTTAAGTATGAAATTACGTTAGTCATAACCGGTATAAATTTCGCTGCAATCGGCCCCATACCTACTTACTGAATAGCCAAATTATTAAAAATAAACCACTGTGCCCCGTTGCGTATGATTGTTATTTAAATGCAATTACAAAATTAAGCATACGCCACTTATACAGTTTTCAAACAATTATTATATTTATTATTAGGGCCATTCCAAAAAACATTTAGCTTAAATTTTAGTCATTTGTGGAAATGGTGTCTTCAGATTAAATTGAACATTGACACATAGATAACCTACATAAATATGATATACTAGCGTGCGCAGTGTATTTTGTTGCCCGCAAATAAAGAAAAATTTCATAATGATAATAAATGACCCATTTTTGGAACTTTGCGCTATGGAATTTTTATATATATATGTCTTAATCCTTTACAAAAACTGTGCTTATGATGATCACAACACTTACAATAAAATATCAAATACCTCAGTTGATATAATAAATACTACGTCTACTTTAAGATGGTCTTATGTTTAAAAAAAAAAAAAATAAAAAACTGATTTATTAGTTTGAGCAAAAAAAAAAAAACTTTGAGTCAAAAATTGAATGAAAAAATTTTGTAAAAATATGAACAAATATGTATGAATGAAACAAAAAAATTACTGAAAAATTAATTGATAAACAAATTTTAGTACAAAAAAAATGTTAGTAAAAAAAATTGAAAAAAACATAGAAGACATTTTCATTTGAATTCGTTCCCAGTTTCATTCCATTTCGTTCCAAGTTCTATTCCATTTGGTTCCCTGCTCCATTCAATTTCGTACAATGTGGTGTTCATTCCTTTTCGAATAGTATCCGTTAAAGAACAAAAGAGTTTCTAGGGATAAGATCATTAAAAATAATCATTTTCCCCTTATTTTGTTTCAGAAAATATAAAAAGTACCCCTTTAACTCCTTAGGAATCAGAATTTAAAAAAATCTTTCGGAAATGTTTTTTTTTTCGCTAGACGATCCTACATTCCAAATTTTAAGTTTCCAGTACCATTATTTCAGATTATATGAAAAGTTCCAAAGTGCTCGTTTTTACTCCCTCAGAATCGAAATTTCGAAAAAGGTACTTTTTACATATTTTTTTTCTGTTGTTGGATCCTACATTCCTAATTTTAAGTTTTTATGACCTGTATTTAAAAAAATATAAACAGTACCAAAAAGTAATTTTTGGGTGATTTTTTCCCGTTAGAGGATGCTACATTCCAAATTTCAAGTTAATAGGCTCATTATTTAAGAGTATATAATTCCCTTTTTTAATTAATTTCCTTAGGAATCAGAATTTTCAAAAGTTATTCTTTTGGGAATATTTTATTTCGCTAGACAATCTTACATTCCAAATTTCCATCATAATTATTTCAGAAAATATAAAAGGTACTCGTTTTTATCACCTTAGATCGGAATCGGAATTTCCAAAAAGTACATTTTTCATAGTTTTTTTCTGTTATTGGATCCTTCATTCCTAATTAAAAACCATTATTTAAGTATATATAAAAAGTACCAAAATACCTTTTTTACCCGTTTTATCCCCATAGATATATTCTAAAATTCAAGTCTCTAGCTTCAGTGGTTTGTGGAAGTATAAAAAGTACCAAAATACCTTTTTTACCCCTATTTCCTAGAATCAACATTTCCAAAAACTCAGCCTTAAACGAATCTATATTTCAGGAGGCGAACCTACATTCCAAATTTCAAGTCCCCATTTCTGTTCCTGTTTTATTTCATTTTATTTCCTGTTCCATTCCGATTAGTCCTATGTGGCTTTCATTCCGTTCCGAATATGCGCTTACATGCGCTAAAAACAAAAAATTGTTTGCCTTCTTTAGAAATCTTTTTTCGCTAAATGATCCTGCATTCCAAATTTAAAGTTTCCAGGACTATTATTTCAGGAATTAGAATAAGTACCAAAATACACTTTTTTACCCCCTTACAATCGGAATTTTGAAAAAGTACTTTTTTAGATTTTTTTTGGAACTAATATTGTAATATTTTTTTGTAGGACCTTAATTTCAAAAAATTTAGAAAGTACCAAAGTACATTTTTACCACTTTTTACCTTTAGGAGTCCGAATTTTCCGAAAGTACTTTTTTGGGAATGTTTTTCCGTTAGAGGATCCTACATTCCAATTTTTTTAAATTAATAGGATTTTTTTTTCAGAAAAAATAAAAAGTACCAAAGTACTCGCTTTTTTACCCCCCTTAGAATTAAAATTTCGGAAAAGTACGTTTTCAGAATTTTTTCCGTTGTTGGAACCACCATTGCAAATTTTAATATTTTTGTATGACCTTAATTTCAAAAAATAAAAAAAGTACCAAAGTACCATTTTTTACCCCTTTTTACCCTTAGGAATTCGAATTTCCAGAAAGTCCTTTTTTTGGGAATGTTTTTCCGTTAGAGGATCCTACATTTCAAATTTCAAATTAATTGGATTTTTTTTTTCAGATAAAAAAGTACCAAAGTACTGGCTTTTTACCCTTTTTCAACCCTTCGTTTTTACCCCTAAAAATCAACATTTCCAAAAACCCAGCCTTAGTGGATATGTGTGATCCACAGTGATCGCTTTTTATCCACTTACAATTAGAATCGGTATTTCGAAAAAGTACTTTTTCAGATTTTTTTTCGTTGTTGGAAACAACATTGCAAATTTTAATTTTTTTGTAGGACTTTAATTTCAAAAAATATAAAAAGTACCAAAGTATAGTTTTTTACCCCTTTTTACTCTTAGGAGTCCGAATTTCCAGAAAGTAATTTTTTGCGAATGTTTTCCCCTTAGAGGATCCTACATTCCAATTTTTGAATTATCAGGATTTTTTTCAGATAAAATAAAAAGTACCAAAGTACTCGCTTTTTTACCCCCCTTAGAATGGAAATTTCGGAAAAGTACGTTTTCAGAATTTTTTCCGTTGTTGGAACCACCATTGCAAATTTTAATATTTTTGTATGACCTTAATTTCAAAAAATAAAAAAAGTACCAAAGTACTATTTTTACCCCTTTTTACCCTTAGGAATTCGAATTTCCAGAAAGTCCTTTTTTTGGGAATGTTTTTCCGTTAGATAAAAAAGTACCAAAGTACTGGCTTTTTACCCTTTTTCAACCCTTCGTTTTTACCCCTTAAAATCAACATTTCCAAAAACCCAGCCTTAGTGGATATGTATTCCGGGAGGTGAAACTACAATCCAAATTTCAAGACTCTAGCTTCAGTGGTTTGGGCTGTGGGATGATGCGTGATTAGTATGTCAGTCAGTCAGTCATCAGTCAGTCACATAACTACTTTATATATATAGATTATGTAGCATATATCGTTTATTTAAATTTGTTCGACTTTTTTAGCAAAAGTGAGAAAAATACATCACGTTTGAAGAGCTATAACTTTTTAACCAATGACCCGATTTTAACTAATTATGGCTCATGTGAAAGCTGAGGTCTTCTTCTTTTAGGAAATATTTTTAAAATAATACGGTTTTTTTACAGAAATGATGCAAAAATTCAGGACCCAAATGACGTAAAATACAGTTATGTATTTAAATAAATGCTCAAAAAGTTATTTAGAATATATATACTAGAGTGTCCCATATTTTGGAAATGTTGGAAATGTTGAGACGGTACCCCCTCATTTTTTTCCTTTTGACTAAAAAATAACTCAGCAAAAATTTTACGCCCCTACGACCACGCCTTCCCTACGCGACGGGGCCGTAAAGAGCGGGGCCTTAAAAATCCTTTTTCCATACAAAGCAAAAAATTTTTTTTTTGATTTTAATTTTTTTTGTTATTAATTATAATATTACTTGGTTATCTTATTCACAACAAAAAAAATTGATTTTGGTGGGATGAGGCTTTCAGTTTTAAAAAAATTTTCGAAAAAAAAATCTAGAGCTTTTGGGGTCCTACAGTAAAAATTTTTTAAAAATTTTTTTTTTTAGTTTTGACAAGCAACGGTTTTAGTTGTAATGTTGCTTTTAATGATATATATTCATAAAAAAATATTACTCATATCTGTGACATCTTGATCGTGTATCGAAAAACATCAAAAATGCATTTTTTACCCTTTTTTAGATCACGATAAAGATGTCACAGATAGGAATAATATTTTTTTATGAAAATATATCATTAAAAGCAACAATTCAACTAAAACGGTTGCTTGTCAAAACTAAAAAAAAATATTTTTTAAAAAATTTTTACTGTAGGACCCCAAAAGCTCTAAATTTTTTCGAAAAATTTTTTAGAACTGAAAGCCTCATCCCACCAAAATCAAATTTTTTGTCGTGAATAAGCTAACCAAGCTATATTATAATTAATAACAAAAAAATTTAAAATCAAAAAAAAAGGGAAGGCGTGGTCGTAGGGGCGCGCCCGGGCGTAAAATTTTTCCTGCGTTATTTTTTAGTCAAAAGGAAAAAAATGAGGGGGTACCGTCTCAACATTTCCAACATTTCCAAAATAAGGGACACTCTAATATATACATACTAGCTTACCATCCCGGTACTTCGTTACCGGTTGTATTGAATACCGTATAATATAAAGATCAGGATAACTCTATCGATTTAAAAAAAATCCTCTACATAGTTTTTGTTTTATTTACTTGTGGACGTTTAAGTCTTTCATAAAATAATAATTTTAATGAATAATTTAAACAATGAAATTTGAATAACTTCGCTGGTACGTCATCATGCTCGTTTCGGTGAAAAAATGTATTGACAATTTTCGAGCCCATGTATCGGGTTTTAAGATTTTGAGTGAATAAATACTTCAGTGAAAAAAAAAGTTGGAATAATAATAAGTTTGAGTGGAAAAACATATAGAGAGAACAAATATAGAGTCAAAAAAGTTAAATACGTAAAATTTAAGTAAAAAGTATCATTCCATATTGTTCCCAGCTCTATTCCACTTCGTTCCCCGTTCTATTCCATTTCACTTCCAAGTCCATCTACTTTCGCTCCATTTAAGTTTCATTCCTCTCCGTATAATATGCGTTAAAAATATAAAAAGTTCTGTTGTCTTTATATTGTAGATATGAAAAGTACCATTTTACACCACTGTTACCAGGTACCCCTTTTTACCCTAAAATTTTAAAATATGTCCTTGTCTTGGGTGTTATTTCTGCGGCTTTTAGTTCAATAGTTAGATATCTCAAAATAACCATTTGTCCCCTTTCCCCGTAAAATTATATTTTCCAAAAACTGTTTTTTTGTGCTAGGTGATCCTTTATTTAAAACATCAAGTTTCTGAACCATTATTTCAAGAAATATAAGAATAACCAAATTTGCACTTTTTATCCCCTTTACGATCGGTCGCGACCCTTAGAAACAGAATTTCCAAAAATAACTTTTTAAAGCATTCAAAATTTCAGTGCCTAGGATAATTACTTCATGAAATATAAAAAGTATCAAAAAACACTTTTTTACAGCTCTAGAAACAGAATTTTTTGAAAATACTTTAGCAGAATTTTTTTTCAGCGAAGTCCCCTACATTCCAAAATTCAAGCTTCAACGGTCATTATTATAGGAACAAAAAAAAAAGTAACAAAAGTACACTTTCTTACCCCCGTTAGAAACGAAATTTCAAAAAAAGTATCTCTTCCAGAAGTTTTTTTTCTTCTCCGAAAAATTCTACATTCCTTTTTATAAAAGGTACTTTTTATAAAATATACTTTTTATAAAAGGTACTTTTTATAAAAGGTACTTTTTATCAAAGGTACTTTTTATTAAAGGTACTTTTTATAAAACGTACTTTTTATAAAATGTACTTTTTATAAAAGGTACTTTTTATAAAAGGTACTTTTTATAAATGGTACTTTTTATAAAAGGTACTTTTTATAAAAGGTATTTTTTATAAAAGGTACTTTTTATAAAAGGTACTTTCTATAAAAGGTACTTTTTATAAAAGGTACTTTTTATAAAAGGTACTTTTTATAAAAGGTACTTTTTATAAAAGGTACTTTTTATAAAAGGTACTTTTTATAAAAGATACTTTTTATAAAAGGTACTTTTTATAAAAGGTACTTTTTATAAAAGGTACTTCTTATAAAAGGTACTTTTTATAAAAGGTACTTTTTATAAAAGGTACTTTTTATAAAAGGTACTTTTATAAAAGGTACTTTTTATAAAAGGTACTTTTTATAAAAGGTACTTTTTATAAAAGGTACTTTTTATAAAAGGTACTTTTTATAAAAGGTACTTTTTATAAAAGGTACTTTTTATAAAAGGTACTTTTTGTAAAAGGTACTTTTTATAAAAGGTACTTTTTATAAAAGGTACTTTTTATAAAAGGTACTTTTTATAAAAGGTACTTTTTATAAAAGGTACTTTTTATAAAAGGTACTTTTTATAAAGGGTACTTTTTATAAAAGGTACTTTTTATAAAAGGTACTTTTTATAAAAGGTACTTTTTATAAAAGGTACTTTTTATAAAAGGTACTTTTACAAAAGGTACTTTTTATAAAAGGTACTTTTTACAAAAGGTACTTTTTATAAAAGGTACTTTTTAAAAAAGGTACTTTTTAAAAAAGGTACTTTTTATAAAAGGTACTTTTTATAAAAGGTACTTTTTATAAAAGGTACTTTTTATAAAAGGTACTTTTTAAAAAAGGTACTTTTTATAAAAGGTACTTTTTATAAAAGGTACTTTTTATAAAAGGTTCTTTTTTACACTTTTTACCCCCGAAGAATCAACATTGGCAAAAACCCAGCCTTATTGAATCTTTTTTCCGGAAGGTGAACATTACATTACAAATTTCAAGTTTCTAGTACCATTATTTAAGTAAATGTAAAAGGTACCAAAAGTACAGTTTTTTACCCTTTTTTCCCCCTTAGAATCATCATTGGCAAAAATTAAGCCTAACTGGATCTTAATTCCGAGAGGTGAACATACAGTCCAATTTTCAAGTTTCTATGACTTATATATATAGGATATATAAAAAGTACCAAAAGTACACTTTTTTACCCATTTTACCCCCTTAGAATCAACATTGGCAAAAACCCAGCCTTAGTGATTTTTGTTTCCGGGAGGTAAACCTTCATTGCAAATTTCAAGTTTCTAATAACATTATTTAAGGAACTAAAAAAGGTACCAAAAGTACAGTTTTTTACCCTTTTTACCCCCTTAGAATCATCATTGGCGAAAATCCAGCCTTAGTGAATCCATATTCCGGGAGGTGAACATACCGTCCAAATTTCAAGTCTCTGTGACAATTATTTTAGAAAATATAAAAGGTACCAAAGTCCAGTTTTTTACCCTTTTTACCCCCTTAGAATCAACATTGGCAAAAGTTAAGCCTTACAGGATCTACATTCCGGGAGGTGAACATACAGTCCAAATTTCAAGTCTCTATGACCATTATTTCATGAGATATAAAAAGTACCAAAAGTACAGTTTTTTACCCTTTTTACCCCCTTAGGATTAACACTGGCAAAAATCCGGCCTTAGTGTATCTATGTTCCGGGAGGTGCACATACAGTCCAAATTTCAAGTCTCTATGACCATTATTTCAGGAGATATAAAAAGTACCAAAAGTACAGTTTTTTACCCTTTTTACCCCCTTAGAATCAACATTGGCAAAAGTCCAGCCTTACAGGATCTTCGTTCCGGGAGGTGAACATACAGTCCAAATTTCTAGTCTCTATGACCATTATTTCATGAGATATAAAAAGTACCAAAAGTACAGTTTTTTACCCTTTTTACCCCATTAGAATCAACACTGGCAAAAATCCAGCCTTAGTGGATCTATATTCCGGGAGGTGAACCTACAGTCCAAATTTCAAGTCTCTAGCTTCAGCGGTTTGGGCTGGGCGATGATGAGTCAGTCAGTCAGTCAGTCAGTCAGTCAGTCAGTCAGTCAGTCAGTCACGTTACTCTTTTATATATATAGATGAGTCATTCCATGTCAAACCGTACGATTTTTGCTAAAAATTGACTTTGATGTCTCCGACGTCTTTCAAAATTTGAGAACGAAGTCTTCATTAAAAAATATTTAACACGTGTTTCGGGAAAAAAATTAATTTTTTTTTTTTCAAAGAGTTATGTGCATTTGAAAATCGTCAAAATCGTGAAAAATCTTCCGACATGACAACATTTAAACTAATGTTTTTATAAAACTAGTGAATGGATTTTGAAGTTCAATACCTTATTTTAAAGGTATTTGAACCTTCTTTTAAAAAAAAATATTATTTTTTATAAATTAATTTTTTTTTATTATTAAAATTTGGTTTTTTTACTTAATTTCTGTTTTCCACAATCTTCGAACAAGTCGAAAAATCTGAAAAAAATATTTTCTTAAAGGTTAATATATTCTTAACATTCCCTCAAAATTTCAGAGTGGAGGTCGAATGGATTCCATTTTTTTACGATTTTTTTCCATTGCAGCACCACAAAAAAATTACATTTTGTATATAAACATTTTATTTTCAAGCATGTTAACGAAAATGTCAACATATGTATGTGTGTATGTATTCAAAAACACACGCTACCATATTCATGTTGTTCTTGGCATTATTTGCTGTTTTGCTTTTTATATGTGTCGTTAAATTTTTTTTAAAATTGCATTTTGCGTAACGAAAATATCAATGCATGTATGTATGCAAAAACACAAGCTAACAAATTCATATTGTTCTGGAGATTTGTTTGTTTTGCTTTTTCTATTTTGTTTATATACAAAATGTAATTTTTTTGTGGTGCTGCAATGGAAAAAAATCGTAAAAAAATAGAATCCATTCGACCTCCACTCTGAAATTTTGAGGGAATGTTAAGAATATATTAACCGTTAAGAAAATATTTTTTTCAGATTTTTCGACTTGTTCGAAGATTGTGGAAAACAGAAATTAAGTAAAAAAAACAAATTTTAATAATAAAAAAAAATTAATTTATAAAAAATAATATTTTTTTAAAAAAGAAGGTTCAAATACCTTTAAAATAAGGTATTGAACTTCAAAATCCATTCACTAGTTTTATAAAAACATTAGTTTAAATGTTGTTATGTCTGAAGATTTTTCACGATTTTGAAGATTTTCAAATGCACATAACTCTTTGAAAAAAAAAAAATAATTTTTTTCCCGAAACACGTGAAAAATATTTTTTTATGTTTAATACGTCTGGCAAATTTAAAGAAAATCGGAAGAGGTGGTGTAAAAAAGGTGTTCGGTCTGACATGGAATGACTCATATGTAGAATAAACGAATTTTGTTTTAATATCAACTGAAACGAAAACTGTTTGTTTGTATGTGAAAAAGTAACTGTAAAACTTTTATTAGTGAACTTAAATTTTTTTTTTTCCAAAAAGTGGTTATATTTTTTTCTAGAGAAAAATGCAAAAAAGAAAATTGCGTCCTGACTTATTGTTAGAAAATTTTCATTTTATAGAAACATTTTTTTTTATTTTTTTTTTAGTTTAGTTTTCATGAAAACAAATTTTCTAAAAACAAAAATTTTCTAGAAAATGTCTTAGCAGATTTCTCTGCTGTTTTGACAGATTTCTCTGCGAACTTCGCTTAGATAATCATGACAGTGTTTTAGCAAATCGTATCTGCAAAAATCAGCAGATTTCTCATATGGCTCAAAATGGGTGTATTTTCAGCAGTTTTTTCTGCTGGGAATTTATTTTGAATGTTGAACTTTGATATTAGCCCGGTTCAGTATTCTTTGTAAAACGGGTGTTTTGCCAACGTAGGCGCCACCGTATTTTTCTGCCTGGGTAGCTACCAGGGCACTGACAAAAAAGTTTTGGACTGTGCTTTCAAACAATGTAGAACTGAAAGTTGTCGATATTTACAATTTTTGAACATTAATGTTCACGGAGTTTAACAAATACATACTTTTTGAAATCAAATACACATTTTGTTTTTTCAAGTCAAAATTTGTGTTTTTTACAGATTATTTTAGTAGTTCAACAAACTTTATGACTTACCCTGTATTAAAAGATGGATGACTTGATCTAAAAGTGCCTATTATGTGACTGGTTAAAATAGGACTGGTCACTAGGGATATAACCATTTGCATATTTTTGAAAATATCAAAAAGGGCCTATCATAGTGAGAAAGTACATAGAAAATCAATAAGAAATGCGTCCTCTTTTTTTCGCGAATGTTAAAAAAGGTTCGGCACCGATCGCGATGAAGTTTTTGCTAATATTTTTTTTCAAATATTCATTCAACCCATGTTTCAAATGTTGAAAATCATACTGCTAATTTTTTCTTGTTTTATTTTTGTTGTAAAATGACGAAAAACAAAATAACGTTGAAAGGGACGGATTCCCACCATAAAATATACAAAAATTAAAATTTGAGGTGTTTTAGAAATTGCAATCGGTGCCGAAGGTTTTTGGACCAAAATGACCCCGTATAACGTTTTTTGTTATCAGTATAACATTGCCCATACCGTTATGATAGGTTCTTATTTTGGTTATATCCCTACTGGTCACCTAACTGGTACATGAGCGCATGTGCTGTCAGTAAAAAAGAGTCAATTAATCAGTGACATCGCAATTAGGTCTATTTTGGTAACATGTTCATCAAGGTGAAATCTGTGACATTTTTTAAGACTAGTTCTGTTTCCCTTATAAGAAAAAATTCCAGTCTCGGAACGGTCCTTGTGACTTTAGATCAGTTTGAAACCGGTCGAAACCGGTTCTCTTCCTCACAGGGTATGTACTTATTTTGATTTACATTTTAACTCGGTGGTTGCTCTGGCTATTCGATGTGAAATTTTCACCGTGGACTTACCATTATAGTCATCTGCACGAAAGTGTAAAGGTCTCGCTGCATCCAGTGATTTTTTACCCAAAAATCACCTATTTTAATCCACTGTACAGTGCAAAGAAAACAACTTTCGTCTTCAATTGCAAACATCAAACACAAAATAACAAGCAGCTACTAACAAAAACCAACAACTTACTCACATGCACATTCCAAAAAAACCAAGTAAAAAAGTTGAATTCGGCCTTGCCGAATGTAGTGATACCCTCCACAATTTCAAAAAGATTATTGCAAACAACTTTATTTAAAAGGAAATTACTTTAAAAAAAAAAAATTGAAAAAAAAAATTCCGTGAAAAAAAAATTTTGGTAAAAAAAAATCCGCGATTTTTTTCTTGTTTTGTCAAAAAATATGTTCGTACTTGTTTAAATACCATTTGGTGTTCAATTATGTTAACATATGTCAACCAGAAGCCGAATTAAAGCATTTTGTATTTTTAGGTTATGTTGAATGCAGGCACGTACGCAGGGGGGGTGCCCTGGGGGCCCGGGCCCCCCCCAAAATGATTTGGCCACATAAAAATTTTACGACTTTGCACTACAAAATATACGTTTGTTAACAAAAAAAGGCTCAGTATTATTTTTTTTCTTTTTATCTCGAATAAATTTATAACGAAGATTTTTTTCTGAAAATTTCAAAACATTGAAAAAATTTTAATTGAAAAAAATGTTGTGTGGGTTTAAATTCTTAAACTTGTTCGGTAGTGAATAAGACACCTTTAAACGATAATTGCGACTGACCAAGTAAGTTATGCATCATAAATATTATTCCATTAGCTTTTCTCCCGACTTTATTTAAAGACGCTGCCACATTTGAATAGACTTGTGTTCTTTGTTGGTTTTTTTTTTTTAAATACCCAGGTAAAAATCGTCACGTATGTACACATATGGACATATATGAATTCATGTGTGAACATGTATGAACATGTATGAATCACATATGAGTACATATGAAACATATATGAACATTTTCGGTACATATGGAAGCATATGTGGAATCATACATTCCTACAAAGGTTAATGTTTGCAGTCATGTATGGAGCTTTTTAGAATTTTAAGATCAGATTTAATTTAGGTTTAGGGAGAAAAACAGGTGTAAAAATGGAGTTTTATGTAGATTTATTTTTATTGGTACTTTTGCAAATGTGGAAAGGAATTTTGATAACTATCCAAACAAGTTTAACAAAACGGTTCCTGTTGTTTAGTTTGATAATCAAAAACATAAAAGGACGAACAGATGAACCATAAAATCACCACATCGAACTCACATAATGAATTTTTTAAAACCATTTTTCGCTTCGGATCAATAAAATCCCTTTAGTTTAGGGAAATATCGGTATGTTTTTGCACTCTGCCAAAACGAATATTTAAAAAAAATATCAAGAGTAATTTTCGATGGGTGTGTTTTATTCTAAAAATCTGAAATTTTTATCGTTAAAAACCTCGAATTATGTATTTTTTTGGATTCCTTTTTAGTAACATAATTTATAATTATTTTTGTATTTAAATGTTTGCTATTTCTTTCTTTCTATTTTTTTTTCTCTTCGAAACAGTTGTCAAACAATTTTATTTGTTTTCAAAATTTTGAAGACTTCAAAAAAAAAAATTATTCACAAATTTGAAAAATGTTAAAGAAAAACAAAATCGTCTTTTTGTACAGAATATGCGGAAAATAAAAGGTAAAATATATGCATAATTACTTAAGATTTATCTTGTAATAATTATTTATCTTATTTACAGATCAATTACAATTATTGTTTTGGAAGAGACATCAACTAACAATAGTCAAGAAGTCAACCCACTATATCAATATTATAGACTCAAAACAAGGTGAATCTCGGGTTTCCCATTGACAGGATGTGTATGGTACGACGAATTTGTATAGAACGCAAAGTAATCCTTCAAAAACAATACAATATTTCTGTAAAACAAGTTTTTAAAACGCGTAAATTTTATCTTTTAGTTTAATTATGAATTTTATTAAATAATAATGATTTTAAATTAAATAGTAAATCTTTTTTTTTATGTACCATTAGGAATACAAAATAATATAAAAGTGTAATATGCAAATATATGCGAACATACATGATCATACATGTTCATATGTCTACATATTACCTCAATTTTCGTCCATGCACATATATGGGTGACCATATGTGTTCATACGTGTACACATGTGACGATTTCTAACCGGGTATCTAAATAAAACTGGAAAATTTGTATCTACAAAAAATATTGTGTATTTTAGAACAAAAAGTCTCAGAATCTGTAAGTTTTCTCATTCAATAAATGGATAAGAGATTTTTTAAGATTAATTTTTTTCAGAGTTTTTCTATTAGAAAAATATTTTAGAATCAAAGAATTTGCTTATACAAAAAACGTCTTGTAATCTAAGTATTTTCTGTATGAAAAATGACTCAGAATCGGAAAAATCTATACGAAAAATATATCAGAATCTGTGAATTTTCCCAGCAGAAATTTTGCTGAACTGACAGCAGCTTTTGGAAAGGAAACTTGAGTCAAGGAGCGCATCCAAACCTCCTGAATTCATGCATGAATCTCTAAGGCGATGTCACACTTTAGAGCGCTAGTTGGATACACCGAAAAAGCGCCCTTAAGATGCTCTGAATTCATATCTCTTTAGAACGCTGAAATTTCTATACCAATTTGAGATATTTTTCTTACAAGAAGGATCTCAGAATTTTTCTATACCAATCTAAGATTTTTCGTATAGAAAAATTAACTATACGAAAAATGTCTTAGAATCTGAGAATTTTTCAATACGAAAAATGTTTCAGAATCCGAAAATTTTTCAACGCATAAAATGTCTAAGAAAATTACAGAATTTTTTAATACGAAAAATGTGTCAGTCTGATTTAGTTTTAAAACTAAAAGTGTCTCAAAAGCAAAGAACTGAAAGTTTTTCTGTACGAAAATTGACTCAGAATCTAAGAATTTTTCTGTATGAAAAATGTTTTAGAAATTGAGAATTTTTCTATAAGTAAAATGTCTCAAAAAACTTTTTCTTAGGTTGTAAGTGGCTGCTGACGTTTTACGTCAACACACGTAGACTCTGAGGTCCATTGTGACTTTTTCTTAGAACCTGAGAGTTTTTCTATACAAAAAATATATCAGAATCTAAGAATTTTTCTATACGAAAAATGTCTAATAATCTGAGAATTTTTCTACACGAAAAATTTTTAAGAGCTTTAGAGTTTTTCTGTATAAAAAATGTCTCAAAATTTGAAAATTTTCTATACGGAAAATGTTTTAAATCGTAAGTATACCCTAGTGAAAATATTTTGCTAATTTTACTAAATAGATCTAATTTGATCCGTAAAAAGATTGTATCAAATAATATCTAATTTTATTACTTTAGATCAAAAAATATAAAAATTGATACAATTTGATCCTGAATTTGGTCAAATCTAATTATATCAAATTGATCTTATAATATCTATTTTTACACAATTTGATAAGCAAAACCAAAATACGAATCTAATCATTTATGGAGCAATATCTAACCATATAAAGTGGATCAACCGTATCAAAATGACAGATATAATTTTATATAAATTTATACGGAAGCATATTAACTCATATAAGATTGTATCAAATTATGTATGATTATATCAGAAAATTTTTACTCGGGTAGTAAAAATCTTTCTTTGTTAAAATGTCTTGGAATTATATTTTTTTGTGTTCAAAACCTGTAAAATAAAAAATTTCAAGCAATTTAAGGAGTCTTTCGTTCCAAAAATGTCTCAAAATCTTTGATTTTATTACGATAATGTGTATCTAAGAATCGGAGAATTTCCTATACCAAAAATGCTCTTAGAAGTTTTCTGCATGAATATGGTTTATAATCCAAAAACTTTGAAAAAATATATGAACAATTCTTAAAGGTATCTCATAGTTTTGAGTTTTTACTCGTAGGGTATATTTGAGAGTTTTTAAAGAAAAGTTGCATAAATTTTCAAATCCTTTAAAAAAAAAAACCGATTCCTTTTTTATCTTAAATTTAAATTTAAATTTAAAGTAAATGTTTTGTTTTCTACAAATGTAAAAAAATTTAGTCTCAAAAACATTGAGGCGAAAAAACGAAATTTAAAAAAAAATGTTGGGCCCCCCCCAAAATAAATTCCTGCGTACGTGCCTGGTTGAATGTACTGAAATTTTTGAGGTGTGCTTACATTTTCGTTCATAACTTTTGAACCGCTGAACCGATATCGCTCAAATGCAATACCAAACTTCTCGGGAGAACTTCCAATATATATGTTAAGTTTCAGTCATCTCTGTGCAATATTTTGTCCGCGAGAGCATTTTCCACAGACAGACAGAAAGACAGACAGACGGACAGACGGACATCGCTAGAATGTCTTAAAATCGAATGGGCATCATGAATATATATACTGTATGGGGTCCCAGACCGATATTTCGATGAGTTACAAACGGAATGACAAACTTATATATACCCTCTATCACTAAGTGGAGGGTATAAAAATAACAGAGAGTGAGTGGCAAGTGCTAAAACATCAACCAGTTAGTTAGTGTTTGAAATCAAAGCTATTGACATGGACATGAATACACTAAACAAACATAAATAACTACGTTCCAACTAACTAAATGTATGAATGCGTTTGCTTTTCAGTGTATATGTATGTGTGTGGTTTTTTGTTTGTTTGTTGGTTGGTTGGTTGGTTTGGGCCGTCCATAATTCATTGCATTTACACTTTACTGTGTGTAACGAAAACCCCGTCTTCCTCTTAGGCTGAGTTTTTGACATATCGCTTTAACTTAGTTTAAACGGGAGTTTTATTAAACTTTATAAAATTAAAACCATGTTTAACCAAGCATTTTGTTTTTCAGTTCAAGTTTAACAAATGTCGATTAACACGGTATTGCCATACCAAATATCGTATTTCCAATTAGAATAGTTGGCATCATCGCGCATTTTTTTTGATTAAAATACCACAACATGGCAACATTAACCAGTATATTTAAAAATCAGAGGTGTTTTTTGATATTTTTGAACCTTATGGCTTTTTCTTTTCTGGAAAAAAATGTTGCACTTTCTGCACTTTTTTTTTCTTTAATGACTCCTTGTGGACAGTAATAAACAGTAAGTATAGACATATTTGATACTAAAGGAAAGGTATTTTCGAGTTCTATCTAACTGTTCATAATAAAATGTCGAAACACGCTTATTTTATTGAAAAAAATTTCAAAACCCCATTAATTTTTACATTTATCGGATCAGCTCAATAACTGAGTATTGTTTCAAATTCTTGATATTGCATTTTATAGTCCTTATAAATACCTTTCTTTTGGTACCAAAAACGTCTATATTTACTGTACATAACTGTGCACAAAGAGCCATTAAAGAAAAAAAAGTGCAGAAAGTGCAACATTTTTTTCCAGAAAAGAAAACGCCATTAGTATAACTCTCCATCTTTGGTGAGTTAAACTTAAAATAAACCACATCTCAAAAACAAAATATGTGGTTTTAACTCAGTTTAAACCTAAAACCAATAAATTTTACAACTCAAAAACTCAGCCTTAGACAATGACCAGTACAACTACTCAACCAACCATCCATCCATTCATTTATTCACTAGTAGTTAGTCTGGCTTAGCAAAACACTTATACGTATGAGTATTTTATATTTTTACAATTTTCAACTAGTTACACATACGCCATAGTGGTTGTATTAAATAAAACTATGTAGTAGGTACACACATTTTTATTGCCTCCAATTACAGTATGCAGGTATACTCACTTTGTCATTCCATTCGTAGCGCATCAAAATATAGGTCAAGGATCCATCAATTAAGGCAAGTCCAAAAGAAATTCAACTAGTGGATTACCGATTGTTAAACCTATTCAGAAATTTACGGGACACATGGTTTTCTGTAGCGGGACATTTGGTGGGGATTGCCTCATATGGGAGTCCAAACATCCAGTTTTTTTACAATATCGTCTTAAAACAATATTTGATATTTTTTTTAATCAAAACCCGTAAGTTGTGTAATAGGGTGGTTCTTAAATAAAAAAAATTGGATTTCCGCTCGGGACGCCCTCTTAGTTTAAATAAATCATTATGAAACCGGTTTCTATAATATAACAATTGACCCTTAATTAAAAATTTATAGACTGTTTGGATATAGTTTACCCTTTACTACGTAAGGTCAAAAAAATGCTAATTTTTTTAGGTCGTGCCCAAAGACACAATTTCATGGTTTTTTAAATTTTATTGCCTTAAATTTAAAAATCTCTAAGTTTTATTGCTCAATTTTATTAAATACATCTTGGAGAATAAATGTTAATTTTTACACACGTAGCGATTTAATTTTAAAGATTTTCAAGAAAATGCGTTTTTCTAACCATTATTGTTTATTTTTTTTTTTTGCTTTGACCAACATTTTGGGGGGAAATAACTAAAGTTCAATTGGATTTTGTTCCATTTGACATTTATTACACAGTTTTTATATATTACTAGTCCAGGACATTTTTAACCCATGTTGACCGACGGCCTAGTGGCCAAAAACCGTAATTTGACTTTATTACTAAAAATTATTGACAGTAACTAATACAAAGTTTTATTCAATCACAAAATTTGAGTAATAAATTATATTTGCTTATAAAATCATTAACCCGTGTTTACCGAAGGCTAAAAAGACCCATTTTTATGGCTGTGAGACAAATAATGGCATTTGGTTTGTCGACCAAATGAGCCTTTTTGGTCTTTGGTAGACACGGGTTTATGATTTTCTGTGTAAAAGTAATTCAATACTCAGCCTTTATGATTAAATAAATCTTTGTAGTTCAATAATTTTCAATATTTTTTTGAAATAAAGCCAAATTTCGGTATTTGGCCACTTGGCAACCGGTTAACATGGGTTAAAAATGCCTTGGACTGGTAAATTTTGAAAACTGTGTCCTAAAGTTCAAATGAAACAATATTTAATTGAACTTTAGTTAATTTTTCCCAAAATGTTCGTCAAAACAAAAAAAAAAAAATAGTCAATAATGGTTGGAAAAACGCATTTTCTTGAAAATCGCTAAAATTAAATCGCTACATATGCTAAATGGAAAGAACGACAAATATACAAAAATTAACATTTAATCTCCTGGATGTATTTAATAAAATTGAGCAATAAAACATGGAGATTTTTAAATTTAGGGGAATAAAATTTAAAAAAAACATGAAATTGTGTCTTTGGGCACGATCTCAAAGAATGGGCATTGTTTTGACCTTACGTAGTAAAGGGTTAACTATGTCCAAAAAATCTATAAATTTTTAATTAAATATTTAGGGTCTATTGTTAAAGAAAATCGGTTTCATAATGATTTATTTAATTTTTTTTTTTACAAAATTTCATTCTAGGTTTTCGAACTTCAAGAGCCCTGTGCGACCTTAAGAAACTTTTATGGCAAAGAAAAAATCCATCCGGGTAATGAAGATTCGGCACAGCCGAATTTAACAAAGAATTGTTTAAAATTTTTTCATTTAATCCTCAAAATATCCGGATAGATTTAGTTTTAAAGTTTTTATCTTCTCTTAAAGATTTTTTAATACTTTTTAGCAAATAAAATTTTTTTTATTGATCAGCATTTATTTTCTTAATTTTTTCTCGAAACTGCCTTAAATTAAACAATGCTATGATTTTTTAAACAACACAGAAAAAAATAAAAAAAATAAATTGAGTAAATTTTTAATACTATTGAGTAAAAAATTACTCAATTTTGCACCAGTAAACGATTTAATAGTATTGAGTAAATTTTTATTTAAAAATTATTAAATTCTTTCTAAAAAATTTTAGTAAATTTTTAATGAACACAGTTAAAAATTTTTCGGTTTTTTAAGTAACTTTTTAATTGTGTCAAGTAAAAATTTATTCAAAACTAATCAATTCATTTTTTTAAAAAGTTTAAAAAAGTTTCACATTTTTTTTCAAAAAAAAAATTTTTTTTCAAACTTTATTAAATATATTTATGTCTTAGAGACATAGGAAAATTTCATAAAGATGATTTCAAACTTTCATATACATATACAAAAAACTATAAACTAAAAGAGAAAAAAAATATTAAATTTTGTATTAAATTACACAGCGTGACAAAAGTGACCACTATTTTAGAAAACAAGAGGTGTGACCAACGTTTCTATATATTTGAGACATGCTGATTCGAATGGCGTACTCCGTTTTTCGATGTATGGTACAGTTTTCTTGCAAAATGTCGTTAAAGATTTGCTGATTTTAAGCCAGTTTTTCAACAAAAAAATTTGAAAAGTTAATGATTTTTAAATTGTATGGCATGGAAAACAAAGATATGACTTGTAGCAATATTTTTTATGCAAATTTGGTTTAAAGCTTTTCATCTTAAGCCCTTAAATTCGCGAATTTATTCATTTTTCGATTTTTGTTGATAAGGTGGAGGACATAAATCCCTTGTACACCCTTTTAAAAGAACAAGTGGAAAATGACTTCAGTCTGAAAGTTCTGAGAAACAATCAGATCAAAATTCTTCCAAAGTCCCAAGAAAGCTATAGGAAAATTGTCAAGCAACTTGAAATTAAAGAAACCGAGTTCTATACTTACAAGTCAAAGGAGGAAAGAGGGTTCAAGGTTATACTTCGAAACATGCATCCTTCAGTAAATATTGAAGAGTTAAAACAAGAACTTCGTGAGCTAGGTCATGAAGTAATCAATGTTTGGAACATAAAACGAAGAGGTTCAAATCAACCACTCTCATTATTTGAAATCGAACTTAAGACAAATCCCAACAATAAGGAAATTTATTCAATTAATTCATTGATGTACGCCCGCATTAGCTTCGAACCCCCTAGGCCAAAGAAACAAGTCCCTCAGTGCTCAAACTGCCAACAATATGGCCACACTAAATCCTTCTGTAGAAGACAGCCCAGATGTATAAAATGTGCTGGATATCACTCATCAAAACTCTGTTCTAGACAAAACTGGTCTAACGAAGTGAAATGTGTTCTCTGTGATGGACAACACCCAGCCAATTATAAAGGATGCACTATCTACAAACAAACTCTCAGGTTTAAATATCCTCCTTGTACTAATGAAAATGCTCGTGCTCACGAGAATCGAAACACTGTCGAAAATAGGAACATTCCTAATTCATCAGCTGGCTCTTATGCTGATGTAACAAGAAACGCACAGTTTCAACCTCAGCAAACCCAGACGCAACCCTCGATACCGGAATCTATTTGGCTTCCTCCACAGCAACCTAGTGGGCTTCCTCGACAGCCACCTAGTGGGATTCCTCCAAACCAACCTAGTGGGCTTCCTCCACAAAGCTTTCCCCAATCAGGTAATTCAACTGAATCATCAGAAGTCATTTACCTTTTAAAGGCTCTCTCGCAGCAAATGACAACAATGACAAATCTTTTGCTAAACTTATTGTCAAAATCAAATTAAAATGGATTCTTTAAGAATAGCATTTTGGAATGCAAATGGGCTTTCCCAGCATGCTCTGGAGGTAAAAACACATCTGATTTCAAATCAGATAGATGTTTTCCTCATATCAGAGACCCATTTTACGAATAAAAGCTTTTTTCAAATTCCTGGGTATAAACTTTATTACGTAAACCACCCTGGGGGCAGGGCCCACGGTGGGTCTGCGATACTTATCAAAAATAACATTAAACATTACCAAAGCAATCATTATTGCACTCATGAAATACAGGCTACGAATGTTATAGTATATGACTGGCAAGGCCCTCTTACCATATCATCACTTTATTGCCCTCCAAGACATAATCTTAAAAAGAACGACTATGAAACCTTCTTTAACACACTTGGAAGCAGATTTCTTGCGTGTGGAGATTATAATGCCAAGCATACTGCTTGGGGCTCCAGACTGATTACTTCTAAGGGAAGTCAATTAAATTGTGCTATTCAAAATCTATGTTTGAAAATAATATCGCCCGGATCTCCTACATACTGGCCCACAGACGTAAACAAGATCCCTGACTTGATTGATTTCTGTGTATCTAAGGGATTGTCACAAATCTCATATAAATGCTACTCCTATCCAGATCTGTCATCAGATCACTCACCTGTTATGTTAGTTCTAACATCAACAGTAGAAAACCATGACAAATTCTGCAAACTTCATAATAAGAAAACCAATTGGACATATTTCCGATACATGGTTAAGACACACCTTAACTTGAAAATCTCGTTAAAGACTGAAGAGGAAATCACAAACGCCATTGAGCACTTCAATGAGACTTTACAACATGCAGCCTGGTGTTCTACTCCAGCAGTAAAGGAAAAATGCGTTTTAACCCCTTCCATTACAGTTCAAAATAAGTTGTCAGAAAAAAGACATGCCAGAAAGAAATGGCAAACAACTAGATCTCCTCTAGATAAGACAATACTGAATAGGCTAACTCGTGAGCTGAAAAATATCTTGCAGAATGAGAAAAACGAAAGCATAGAAAAAGAGCTAAGAAATTTGGGCCCTACCAAATCTACAGACTACTCTCTTTGGAAAATGACGGATAAGGTCAAGAAACAGGTTAAGATAAGTTACCCCATTAGGAAAGATGATAACTCATGGACAAGAACTAACTATGAGAAGGCAATTAGGTTTAGTGAACATTTGAAAGGGGTTTTTACCCCAAACAACTCAGAAATTAGCCCTGAATTTATTGAACGCTCCTTACAGGAAATTTATCAACTTGATCTCCCGATTAAGAAATTCAACAAGCGTGAAGTAGCAAATGTTATTAAAAAACTTGTCTTAAATAAAGCTCCAGGTTATGACCTCATTACAAGTAAAGTTTTACAGGAATTGCCCGACGAAGGATTAGTATACATCACTAGTATATATAATGCCTGCCTTACCCGAAACTTTGTTCCACCTCAGTGGAAAGTTGCCCAAATTACTATGATTCAAAAACCCGGCAAAAGCCCTCATGATGTCACATCATATCGCCCAATTAGTTTACTCCCAATTCCATCTAAAGTACTGGAAATCCTTTTTATAAATAGGTTAATGCCTATTATAGAATCAAAATCACTGATACCAATGCATCAGTTTGGGTTCAGAAAAAAACATGGTACAATTGAGCAGGTTCATAGGCTCGTTGAGAAGATACAGGATGCTCTGGAGAACAAAAAGTATTGCACTGCTGCTTTTCTTGATATTTCTCAAGCATTTGATAAAGTATGGCATGATGGTCTTCTATACAAAATCAAAAAGCACCTCCCAGTGAACTATTATACATTTATTCGGTCTTACCTCTCGGATCGCTTCTTTTTTGTGAAAGAAGAAGATGAAATGAGCAATTTACATGTTTTCAATGCCGGAGTCCCACAAGGCAGTGTTATGGGGCCAACTCTGTATCTCTTGTATACCGCAGATTTACCAAACACTGATGGAGTTCTTATAGGCACCTTTGCCGATGACACTGCAGCTCTTGCTGTTCATGCAGATCCTGCAGTTGCAAGTAATATTTTACAAAAATGTGTAGATAACATTTCTCTATGGCTTAAGGATTGGCGCATAAAATCAAATGAAGATAAATCAGTTCAGGTCACTTTTACTTTAAGAAATGGGACTTGCCCACCAGTCTATCTTAATGAAAAGGAAATTTCCCAAAAAGAAGATGTCAAGTACCTTGGCATTCACCTGGACAAAAAGCTCTTATGGAGAAAACACATTCTGACCAAAAAGAAAGCCCTTGACTTACAAGTCAGAAAAATGTCTTATCTGATTGGCTCTCAATCAAAACTTTCGCTCGAAAATAAGCTATTGATATACAAATGCATACTAAAACCAATTTGGACTTACGGTATCCAATTGTGGGGTACTGCAGCAAATTCCAATCTGGAAATTCTACAGCGATTCCAATCGAAAATCCTTAGACAACTAACAACAGCTCCTTGGTACATATCAAATAACCAGCTTCACAGAGAACTAAAAATTCCAACAGTAATCGAAGAAATAAAAAATCAATTGATGTCCTATCAAACAAGAGTTCAAAACCATCCAAATCCTTTAGCGTCAACTTTAATGGCAAACACAACTACTTTTACCCGACTTCGGAGAAGAGCTCCCCAGGACCTACTTAGATGAACCCCTTAAAATGGCCCAAAGTATACTAAGGAATTATTTTTATATATATTTTATTTTTTTTAGTTTTAAGTTATCTGTGGGATGATCACTGGATCATCACCACGTCATAGTCAAATAATTTTAAGTCACGTGTAATGATTAATATCAACTTATGATAGATTGCATTAATAAATGAATTAAAAAAAAAAAAAAAAAAAAATTTTTCGAGGTTTTCGCGAAATTAACCGCCAAGTTAGTCTTTGATTAAAAACTTGCTTTTAGTGAATCAAAAAGGTTTCCCTAACATTACAAATAGTGGACAAAAAACAGCTATGTTATATGGACCATCATGATGAAAATCGCGAAAAACAGTTTTTTGGAATATGGCAGCATCACTTTACGAGATGATTTAAGGTTCCATCTTTTAGTATATAATGTGGGAACCTTAAACAATTAACTGACCAAAAATTTGGCCAAAAAAGTTTTCATTTGCAAAAGTTATCTTAACAAAAACTATAATTATTGTAGGGTTAACACTAAAATAATAGTTTTTGTTAAGATAACTTTTGCAAATGAAAACTTTTGTGGCCAAATTTTTGGTCAGTTAATTGTTTAAGGTTCCCACATTATATACTAAACGATGGAGTCTCAAATCATCTCGTGAAGTGATGCTGGCATATACAAAAAAAACGGGTTTTCGCTATTTTCGTCATGATGATGGTCCATGTAACATAGCTGTTTTTTGTCCACTATTCGTATTGTTAGGGATGACTTTTTGATTCACTAAAAGCAAGTTTTTTATCAAAGACCAACTTGGCGGTTAATTTCGCGAAAACCTAAAAAAATCAAGAAATTCGCGAATTTAAGGGCTTAAGATGAAAAGCCTTAAACCAAATTTTTATGAGAAATATTGCTACAAGTCACATCTTTGTTTTCCATGCCATACAATTTAAAAATAATTAACTTTGCAAATTTTTTTGTTGAAAAACTGGCTCGAAATTAGCAAATCTTTAACGATATTTTGCAAGAAAACTGTACCATACATCGAAAAATGGAGTACGCCATTCGAATCAGCATGTCCGAAATATATAGAAATGATGGTCGTAACTCTTGTTTATTTTTTTTTGTGTTCCGCAGTGTTATTTACTCAAATTATTTTTTTTTAATTTTTGAGTAAATTTTTAATTGCGACAATTAAAAAATTACTCAAATCTTATTTAAAAATTTAAACAAGTGATTAATCAAATTGTTTTTCTCAATATTTTTTTCTGTGAAGTGATAAAATTTTAGCGCATCCGATGAGCGCTTTTGAGGATGAAGTAAAATAAGAACGAACAATTTTACTATATTTATTTTTCTTTTTTTTTTTTTACAAAAGAAGCATTCCAACCTCAATAGACACAAAAATCACACTTTTTTTTAGTAAAATACAGATATCTTATGAACCCATTTCTGTCCCAATCTGAATTTTTTATATGTTGTAGAGGACACCTCAAGTGATCTGTGAAAGCAAAATTAAGAAAATGGAAGATATGCATTTTTAGATATTCGCTAATCAAGGACATTTTTAAAAATTTGTTATCCTTTTTGCAAAATAACATTTATTTTAATGAGGACTGTCATAAAGTTGACGATGTAAGCTTTAATGTGATGTCGAATTTATGACAATCGGACAACGCGTTCAGGAGATACGATCTTCTTAAGTTCATGAATTTTTATAATTTTATTAAAAAATCACATCTTTAAACAGCGATAAAACGCGAACTACACTTAATTTGACAAAAAGGAAACATGGAGTGGTTCACAATCGTCTGGAGAATATATGTACCAAGTTTTACAAATTTTAAAGAACGTATGGTGTGTCTACACTCAAAATAATTACTCAAAACTTATTATATAAAATTCTTTGTTGATTAAATTTTACACTTGCTTTCTCTTTTATTTTGAAATAATAAAGCATTATTTGTGGAATAATTCAAGATTTAAAGGCATGTTTAATGCACTTACATCAATGCTACAAAGATTGCTTTAATTAGCGCTGAAAAGACACGTGATGTCACTGCATCTTAATAGCGCTTTATCTGTGTTACCAAATAGTACTCTAAACTGTAACGAACGAACGGACAAACAGAAATCGAAAGAGTGTCTTAAAATGTGTATCACAAGCGGAATAGTAACTTATTCATAACTTATAGCATATTACTTCTAAGTGGAGGATAGAAGAATAAACCATGAATAAAAAAAATAAATTAAATCGATTTTTTCTAATATTTGGTTATTTTTTTACTTGAAAAGCATTGGTGCGAGTACCACTTCCGTTTCCGTTGTGGCGGAAGTACCAATATAAATATGTAGAACACACACATCTATTTACACAAGGATGTTTATATTTGACTATAAGTATGTGTACACACTACAGCAATGGTTCTCAAACGGTGGGTCGCGACCCCCTAGGGGGTCGCAGCAGAGTTTCAGGGGGTCGCGAACAAATTTGTTAAAACCTTAAATTTCGGTAAATTTAAAACACATTTTTTTAATTGTTGTGTTATATAAATATAAAAATACTTTTATTCAAGAAAAATATTTTTTCCATCACTTAAGGTCCCTCAGTAATCACTGTGCAGTTGTTAATTTTTCGGGGTGCCCAACGCTTTTTTGAGAAGTGTTATGGCTGAGTCTGGGATCTGACAGTTCGATTTCTATTAACTTTTCGATGCTGATTCCGAATCTGGATTCCAAATTTTTCTAGTACGTTAGGTTTTTGAGAAAATTAAAGGCAAAGTTCACAAAAACGTATTCTTGTGCATTTTAAAGAGCTTTGTTTGTGAAATTTTCGGATGCGTCTGGGATCTGATCACTTTTTTCGATTTACTTTTTAATGCTGATTCCTAATCTGGATCCGAATAATGGATCTAGATTTGTGATCGAATAAAATTTCGATCAATACCAAACATTGGTACATAATTTTGAAAAAAGAACTATCATTACTTCAAATTGTATTTTAAATGCTTTCTTGGTAAACATTTCTTCATTTCTGATCAGGTTTAACTGGTGTTTTTCTTTTATTTTCGGAAAAAAAAATCGATGAAGATAGTAAGTTTCGACCTGGTTTCCAAATTTTTGAGAAAATTTAGGTCAAAGTTTACAAAAATTGTGTTTTTTTTTATTTTTTACTTGAAATTTTTGGTATGCGTCTGGGATCTGACTAGGGCTTCCAATCGGGATTGGTTTTTCTGAATCCCGGGATTCGGGATTGAAGAATAATTTTCGGGATCCCGATTTCGGGATCCCGGGATTTTCGGGATATTTTGAATCCCGGGATTCACGGGATTTTTTGGAAATTTTCGGGATTTTTCGGGATTTTCAAAAATTTTTAGTATTTTTTGTCAATTTAACAAATTCAAGCATTCGTAAAAATTAGCAAAGTTTTGTTGACGTTGTGAACTTCAAAAAAAGTTCGGGATTGCTCCTGTGAAGAATATCCGTATTCGGTTATCTTTCTTATCTTTCGTCGTGGCTCATCGTTATCAACTTTTAGTGAGCGTGAGTTGAAAAAATTTTTTTTAATTTATTTTTTTTTTTGCAAAAAAAAATATTTTTTAGCAATGTTTTTTTTTTTGGTAAAAAATGTGTTAGCGAGAATGCGAGAGTAGAGTTTGCATGACTCACGCGTGAGCGTAAATGATAAGTGAGTGATTCCATTATTGTTTGCGTGAGCGTGACTGAGTGCGAGTCAAAATCCACTTACGCTTTAAAAAAAAAAATTTAGTAAACATAAAATTAAAAAATTTTAAGATGTGTCAAAAGCCATTTACGGCAATATTCTTCTTGTAAGAGTAAAAGGAATAAATATAAAAGCCCTTATGTCGAACCACCACTAGTTTTTAGAATTTCTTTATATTTCGCAAACGTTTCACCTTTTTCTATAACAAAAACATGGTACCTGACGGAACTTTTGTCGATTTTTTTTATTTTGTTCCACAAAATTCATATTTTATTCAAATTATTTAAAAAAAATCTAAAAATAATAAAAAATATTGAAAAAAAAATAAAAAAATCGGGATCCCGAAAATCCCGGGATTGAAAATCAGAAATCCCGAGATTCGGGATTTGCCTAATCCCGAAAATCCCGGGATTTCCGGGATCGGGATATCCCGATTGGAAGCCCTAGATCTGACCATACGGTTTCCATTAATCTTTCAATGCTGCTTCTGAATTTGGTTTCCAAATTTTTCCAAATTACTCCAGGTTTTTGAAAAATATGAGGTCAAAGTTCACGTTAATAATTTTTTTTATATTGGGGGGTCGCGAAATATTTGAAATATTGAAAAGGGGTCGCAAAGCAAAAGTTAGTGAGAAGCTCTGCACTACAGTGTGCCCTCGATCAATACAACCATCGAGGAAAGCAACTTTGAGATGGTGACGACTGATTGTGAATTCAAGATCTCTTTAAGCTTTTTAACAGATATTGGCGCGTTTTGTTAAAGAAATGCATCGTACTTTACAGTAAATTTCATGTAAACATGTACATAAAATAGCTGAAAAATACAAAATATACCACTGTGCAATACGATTTAGTATCTTTAGGCCAAAAAAATATAAGTACCATTTATAGACCAAAACCTCTGAGGTGGACCAAAACCTCTGAGGTGGTTAAACTTAGCTCGAGTTATTTTTTATGGCCCACTGAAGTTTTTAATTTGTTTTCAAAAGCGTTTGGAATAAGTTAAAATGTTGAAAATCTGCTGCTGACCAGATAATGTTAGTACTTTTTTTAGAATATACTAATCCTCTATCTCCATTTTAACGGGTAATTTTTGTCTTTTTTTCAAATATCCTAACAGAGCACCAACTCAAAATTCAGTTCCTGCTAATAAATTCGGCTGTGAGAACTAAATTTTGTAGTTGTTTTAATTAAAAAACAGTTTTGTCAACATAATTCATAAAACATATATGTAAATATTTCGTCCGAATTTTTGTTGCATCAACTGAATCTCAGTAGCTAATCATCAAATTTATTTACAAACATTTTTATTTTGTCATTTTGCAGATTTAATTATGCTTTTACGATTACGATTATCAATAGCAATATTTCAATTTTTTGCTTTGCAAAATCGTAAAGAACATTTTTAAACTTGATTTTAATAAGTGATACTTCAATTCATCCAAATCCGAATTGTTTTTAGTTGAAAATTTCTATGTTATAAATTTCGGGATTTTCGGGATTTTTTTTAAAAAATCCCGGGATTCGGGATTTTATGAATCCCGAAAATCCCGGGATTTTCGGGATCGGGATTTCCCGTTTGGCATCCCTAGTCTTTACATATAAACATTAGCAATCGTTAAACGTTATCTAACTAAGTCACTACTTAGTGCGAGATTTTCATCTATAGATAGGTGAACTAGCTAATGCGTCGACAATAAATACTATAGCTGAGGACCCGTGGGTTCAAGTCCCAGCCAGGGCAGGATTTTTTTTTTTTAATTTTTTTTTGTTTTTTTTTTTATTTTTTTATATTTTTTTAATATATTTATTCAATAGTTTTATTTATTTTAATATTATTTTAATTATTTAAAAAAAACAATTTAAAGGCATATTGATGACACTTTTTGATGATATGATGAAATGTGTCATCAATTGTTTTATCAATTTCGATGACATTTTTCATCATATTGAAGAAAAGCTTCATCAATATGAAGAAATTTCTCATCAAAATTGATGACAGCAAGTGATGAAACCGTATCATCAATATGATGAAGCATTTTTCTTTGAGTGTAGGATAAAATGACACACCGAAACGCCGAGACACGTCAACCTAATTTTGGGTCGTAGAATCCAGTGGTGTACCCCGTTTTAAAAAGTTAGCTCAAAATCTCGAGATATTTCGATTTTAATTTTGTAGTAGATTTAAGGGGATTTTTCATTTTATTTGAATGAAAAAACTTAAAAAACTTGTTAAAAACTTGTTATTTGTCAAAATTAATATCTAGAAATAATATACGTCCATTTTCAAGCGGAAATGGAACAATGTTGCTCTTATTTTGATGAATTTTATATATTTTTTTTTGGATTTATTCAATTTTTACTCTACATTTTCAAATTTAAAATCGAAATGTCTCGTTATTTTGAGCTAACTTTTTAAAATGGAGTATACCACTGGATTCTATGACCCAAAAATAAGGTGGGGTATCTCGGCGTTTTTGTGTGTCATTTCAAAAGATTAAATTTTACTTACAGTGTTATTATGATGATACTAGTCGAATAGCCTGTCCCTGCCAGGCGGAACACCAAATCACTTTTCTTAAGAATTCTAATTTTTTACTAAACTTTATAAAAATTTATGTTTTGTGCTTCAAAAATTTAATATTGCTACATTGAGTTACATCAATATATTTCCTAAACTGGAAAAAAATTTAATGAGTATAAAAGGTTTTATTGATAAAATTTTAGAACTAAATTTAGCACGCCCATTTCGTCTCTCCGTCCTTAAACCGGATATAAAAAATCCATCGTATGGATATGTCCCATCGTCACTCCTATATACATGGAAATTTGTATATTTCTCAGTCATGAAGGGTTTTAAAATTAGCTAAAATGTTAAAAAACACAATTTTTTCACATACATTTTTCCTTATAATTCTCCGTACACAGTTTAAATATTAAATCTGACATCATAAGGATATGATCCATTGTCAATACTTTACACTCAAAATAATAACTCTGTAAAATACTCTGTAAAATGACTGTAATCTCAATTCAACAGATATTTGACAGAGTTTTCTGTCAAAATACAGATTTAAAGAAAATACTTTGTATTTTGTTGTGACAAAAAAACAAAGAGTCATCAGATCTAAGCAAAATACTTCGAATTTTTTTATAACCAAAAAAATTTTCTGTTTTGAGTAGTTTTTGTTACCAAACATCAAAATTTTATCTGTATATTTTTATTTTTTGAGAAAAAGTTGAAATAGTAGCAAAAAAAGTTATCAAAAAAAATTTTTCAGAAATTTTATAAAAATTTTACAAAATAACATGCCTTTAACTAAACTCTGTAAATTTACAGAGTTTTTTCTGTATTTTTTTTTCCATCAAATGTATTTTACAAATATATGTAAATTTACATAGTTTTCTTTGCTAAATGGTGGTTTATTTAACCAATATTTTACTAGAAACTCTGTAAATTAACAGTTTTTTTTTTGTCCAAAGCATTTTACAGAGTTTAATAGTAAAATTACAGAGTTTTCTCTGTAAAAAAGCTTTCATATTTAACTAATATTTTACTACAAACTCTGTAAATTAACAGTTTTTTTCTGTCAAAATCATTTTACAGAGTTTTTTAGTAAAATTACTAAGAAATGTTGTTAGCTGGAAAAGTATGGTGTACTCTGTTAAATTAGCAGAGTTTTTCTGTAATTTAACAGAGTTATTATTTTGAGTGTATGATTTACAATTTTCAGCATCCTTATTCATTAGGGGTTTCAGAAATAGTTTGAGGCTGTTATTCATAACACTGATAGTAGACTTATTGTAGGTTTATTTGACAAATATGCCTGCAATATCTGTCAAATAAACCTACTTTAGTTATATTTTAGTTTTTATGAATAACCACCAAAATGTTTAAAAACTAAATTTCGCCGTCTTCCGCCACTCCCCCTGTCTTAGAGGCCGAAAATTCGGCTACGTTACAGATTATATATATAAACTGAACAAAATTCACAACGGATTTTTTTTGTATCTCCGCCCTTTTACTGGATATCCAGGTCAGTGTTGATCTTTGCCATAGTCCGTACCATATGCATCCTAATTTTCATCTTTCAAGGTCATAAGGTGTCTTCAAAATTAGGTAAGATGTGAAAACATAATTTTTCCATGCCCATTTATTCTCTTAATTCTCCGTCCATATTTCAAAATTTTTAAATCTGACTACTTTAGGATAAGCTCCATCGTTAGTACTATACTCGTATCCACGCCCGTTTCCCTCTTAATTCTCCGTCCACAGTCCAAAAATTTTAAGTCTGACTACTTTGGGATATGGTCCAGTGTCAGGACAATATGCTGGCCAATTTTCGGCTGCGTAGGTCATTAGGGCTTTAAAGTTAGTTAAAATAAAAATAATAAAACACAATATTGCCTTGTCCTTTTTCCCTTCAACTCTCCGTCTACATTCCAAAAATGTTAAATCGGACTACTTTAGAATATGCTTCATAGTTAGGACTACATGTTAGGGAATTCAGCTTCCTAATACATACAATCAAAATAATAACTCTGTAAAATACTCTGTAAAATGACTGTAATCTTAATTCAACAGATATTTGACAAAAATAACATGTTTTTTACTAAAGTCTGTAAATTAACAGAGTTTTTTTCTGTAAAATTTAGGTTGCATAAAATGCATTTTAATTTACAGAGTTGTTCTTTGCTAAATGGTGTTTTATTTAACCAATATTTTACTTCGAGCTCTGTAAATTAACAGTTTTTTTTGTCAAAATCATTTTACAGAGTTTTATAGTAAAATTACCAAGAAATGTTGCTAGCTGGAAAAGTATGGTGTACTCTGTTAAATTAGCAGAGTTTTTTCGTAATTTAACAGAGTTATTATTTTGAGTGTAGGGGCGGAGCTTAAAAATACTCAAAAATGTTACAAAAAAAAATATTTTGCCAAGTCCCCATTTTCTCGTAATTCGCCGCCCATAGGCAAAAAATCCGGCTTGGTAAGAATCTGTCCGTGGTGTTTTACTACACTCAAAATAATAACTCTGTTAAATTACAGAAAAACTCTGCTAATTTAACAGAGTACACCATACTTTTCCAGCTAACAACATTTCTTGGTAATTTTACTAAAAAACTCTGTAAAATGATTTTGACAGAAAAAAACTGTTCATTTACAGAGTTTGTAGTAAAATATTAGTTAAATATGAAAGCTTTTTTACAGAGAAAACTCTGTAATTTTACTATTAAACTCTGTAAAATGCTTTGGACAAAAAAAAAACTGTTAATTTACAGAGTTTCTAGTAAAATATTGGTTAAATAAACCACCATTTAGCAAAGAAAACTCTGTAAATTTACATATATTTGTAAAATACATTTGATGCAAAAAAAAAATACAGAAAAAACTCTGTAAATTTACAGAGTTTAGTTAAATGCATGTTATTTTGTAAAATTTTTATAAAATTTCTGAAAAATTTTTTTTGATAACTTTTTTTGCTACTATTTAAACTTTTTCTCAAAAAATAAAAATATACAGATAAAATTTTGATGTTTGGTAACAAAAACTACTCAAAACAGAAAATTTTTTTGGTTATAAAAAAATACGAAGTATTTTGCTTAGGTCTGTATTTTAGCAGAAAACTCTGTTAATTATCTGTAAAATTAAGATTACGAAGTAAAAAGTAATATAACAGATGACTCTTTGTTTTTTTGTCACAACAAAATACAAAGTATTTTCTTTAAATCTGTATTTTGACAGAAAACTCTGTCAAATATCTGTTGAATTGAGATTACAGTCATTTTACAGAGTATTTTACAGAGTTATTATTTTGAGTGTATATACATGCCAATTTTAAGCGTATAAGGCCATTAATGAAATTCAAAAAGCGCTGGATACACAAAAAATAAGAAAAACACAAAAAAAAAATATATATACACAAAAAATAGATGGTAATAAATTTACCACACCCCTTTGCCTTTCTTATTCTCTACCCATACACTGGATATCAAAAATCCAGGTTCGTGTTGATCTTCCCCATGAAACCTACTATATACATGCCAATTTTCATCTTCCTAAGTCATTCGGGGTCTTTAAATTAGTTAAAATATTAAAAACCCAATTTTTTCCCGCTCTTTCATCTTTTAATTCTCCGTCCACAGTCGAGAAATTTAAAATCCGATTACTTCAGGATAAACAACATCGTTAGCACTATACGCTATCCATTTTCCGCTTCCTTTGTGGGCTTCAAAATAAGTTAAAATGTTAATAATCCCAATTTTGTCCATTCGACATTTTCCTTTCAATTCTCCGCCCACAGTTCAAAAATTTAAAATTCGACTATTTCAGGATATGCTTTATCGATAGGACTATATGCTAGGAAATTTTCAGGTTCCTAAGTCATTAGAGGACTTTACAATAAGCTAAAATGTAAATTTTCATCTTCATAGGTCATTGGGGTCTTCAAATTAGTTAAAATATAAAAAACACAATTTTGCCACGCCCCATTCTTCTCTTAATTCTCCTTCCACAGTCTAAAAAATGTAAGTCCGATTACTTCAGGATATGCTTCATTGTTAGAACTAAATGCTATGCAAAAGAAGTAAAAATGTTTAAAAAATCCCAATTTTGCCACGACACTTTTCCCCTCAATTCTCCGCCCACATTGCGAAAATTTTAAATCCGACTACTTGGAAATATGCGCCATCGTTAGGACTATATTCTAGGAAATTTTCAGCTTCCTAAGTCATTACATTAAGCAAAAATGTCAAAAAATTGAATTTTGCCACGCCTACTTTTTCGCTTATTTCTCCGTCCACAGTCAAAAAATCGAAAATCCGGCTACGTTAGGATCTGCCCCAGGTGTTTTACTATATGCATGCCAATTTTCAGCTTTGTAGCTCATCAGTGGGCTTCAAAAAGCTCTGGATAGACAAAAAAAGAGGAACACACAAATAGGGAAATTATATATATAGACTAGTCGAATAGCCTGTCCCTGCCAGGCGGAACACCAAATCACTTTTCTTAATAAGTCTAATTTTTTACTAAACTTTATAAAAAATTATGTTTTGTACTTCAAAAATTTAATATTGCTACATTGAGTTACATCAGTATATTTCCTAAACTGGAAAAAAAATTAATGAGTATAAAAGGTTTTATTGATAAAATTTTAGAACTAAATTTAGCACGCCCATTTCGTCTCTCCGTCCTTAAACCGGATATCAAAAATCCATCGTGTGGATATGCCCCATCGTCACTCCTATATACATGGAAATTTCTATATTTCTTAGTCATGAAGGGTTTTAAAATTAGCTAAAATGTTAAAAAATACAATTTTTTCACATAAATTTTTCCTTATAATTCTCCGTACACAGTAGACTGCCCAGAAAAAAAGCGAAGTTTTTATTTTCTTGGGGGATACCTGCAAATTTTGTTCCTTTTTGTGCAAAAAAATTTCGGTTTTTTTTTGGGAATTTTAAAATAATATCTAGAGGTCGCGATCTCGCGTTTTATAACGATTTATTTTTTTTTAGTTTTTTATTATTTTAAATTGTTAAATATGATTAATATGATAAAATATTAATAATTTCAGACAAAAAAAAAATTAAATTAAAAATTAAATATTGCTCATTCCATGAGATGTCTCCCAGCATCTAATCAAATGTTCCTTAATTTATTTGAAATTTTGCACACATGAACACTATGAAGCTATTAAAATAAATCAGTTGTTAGTTCCGAGAAAATCCGTGAATTCGCGAATATATTCGCGTTCGCGAATTCGTGGATTTTCGCGAAACTAAAAACGAATTTATTTTAATTGCTCCATAGTGTACCTGTGTGCGAAATTTCAAATAAATTAAAGAACATTTGATTAGATGCTGGGAGACATGTCATGGAATGAGCGATATTTAATTTTTAATTTATTTTTTTTTTGTCTGAAATTATTAATATTTTATCATATTAATCATATTTAACAATTTAAAATAATAAAAAACTCAAAAAAAATAAATCGTTATAAAACGCGAGATCGCGACCTCTAGATATTATTTTAAAAATCCCAAAAAAAAACCGAAATTTTTTTGCACAAAAAGGAACAAAATTCGCAGGTATCCCCCAAGAAAATAACAACTTTGTTTTTTTCTGGGCAGTCTAGTACACAGTTTAAATATTAAATCTGAATTCATAAGGATATGATCCATTGTCAATACTTTATGCTTTACAATTTTCAGCATCCTTAGTCATTTGGAGTTTCAAAAATAGTTTGAGGCTGTTATTCATAACACTTATAGTAGACTTATTGTAGGTTTATTTGACAAATATGCCTGCAATATCTGTCAAATAAACCTACTTTAGTTATATTTTAGTTTTTATGAATAACCACCTAAATGTTTAAAAACTAAATTTCGCCGTCTTCCGCCACTCCCCCTGTCTTAGAGGCCGAAAATCCGGCTACGTTACAGATTATATAAACTGAACAAAATTCACAACGGATTTTTTTTTTGTATCTCCGCCCTTTCACTGGATATCCAGGTCAGTGCTGATCTTTGCAATAGTCCGTACCATATGCATCCCAATTTTCATCTTTCAAGGTCATAAGGTGTCTTCAAAATTAGGTAAGATGTGAAAACATAATTTTTCCACGCCCATTTCTTCTCTTAATTCTCCGTCCATATTTCAAAATTTTTAAATCTGACTACTTTAGGATAAGCTCCATAGATAGTACTATACACGTATCCACGCCCGCTTCCCTCTTAATTCTCCGTCCACAGTCCAACAATTAAGTCTGACTACTTTAGGATATGGTCCAGTGTCAGGACAATATGCTGGCCAATTTTCGGCTGCGAAGGTCATTAGGGCTTTAAAGTAGTTAAATTAAAAAAATAAAACACAATATTGCCTTGTCCCTTTTTCCCCTCAACTCTCCGTCTACATTCCAAAAATGTTAAATCGGACTACTTTAGAATATGCTTCATAGTTAGGACTACATGTTAGGGACTTCAGCTTCCTAATTCATAGGGGCGGAGCTTAAAAATACTCTAAAATGTTACATTTTCTCGTAATTCGCCGCCCACAGGCAAAAAATCCAGCTTCGTAAGAATCTGTCCCTGGTGTTTTACTATATAAATGCCAATTTTAAGCTAATAAGTCCATTAATGAAATTCAAAAATACACAAAAAATAAGAAAAACACAAAAAAAAATTATATGTACAGAAAATAGATGGAAATAAATTTACCACGGCCCTTTGCCTTTCTTATTCTCCATCCATACACTGGATATCAAAAATCCAGGTTCGTGTTGATCTTTCCCATGAAACCTACTATATACATGCCAATTTTCATCTTCCTAAGTCATTCGGGGTCTTTAAATTAGTTAAAATATTATAAAACCCTATTTTTTCACGCTCATTCATCTTTTAATTCTCCGTCCACAGTCGAGAAATTTAAAATCCGATTACTTCAGGATATACAACATCGTTAGCACTATACGCTATCCATCTTCCTTTGGGGGCTTCAAAATAAGTTAAAATGTTAATAATCCCAATTTTGTCCATTCCCCATTTTCCTTTCAATTCTCCGCCCACAGTCCAAAAATTTAAAATTAGACTACTTCAGAATATGCTTCATCGATAGGACTATATGCTAGGAAATTTTCAGCTTCCTAAGTCATTAGAGGACTTTACAATAAGCTAAAATGTAAATTTTCATCTTCATAGGTCATTGGGGTCTTCAAAGTAGTTAAAATATTAAAAAACACAATTTTGCCACTACCCATTTTTCTCTTAATTCTCCTTCCACAGTCTAAAAAATGTAAGTCCGATGACTTCAGAATATGCTTCATTGTTAGAACTAAATGCTATACAATTTTCAGCTTCTTAAGTCATTTGGGGGCTTCAAAAGGAGTAAAAATTTTAAAAAATCACAATTTTGCCACGCCACTTTTCCCCCAATTCTCCGCCCACATTGCGAAAATTTTAAATCCGATTGCTTAGGGATATGCGCCATCGTTAGGACTATATTCTTGGAAATTTTCAGCTTCCTAAGTCAATAGGGGGCTTTAAATTAAACAAAAATATAAAAAAATTGAATTTTGCCACGCCCACTTTTTCGCTTATTTCTCCGCCCACAGGCAAAAAATCGAAAATCCGGCTACGTTAGGATCTGCCCCAGATGTTTTACTATATGCATGCCAATTTTCAGCTTTGTAGCTCATCAGTGGGCTTCAAAAAGCTCTGGATAGACAAAAAAAGAGGAACACACAAATAGGGAAATTTTATATATAGATTATCAAAGTAACACTTTTCAAGAAACTACTATTTATGAAGTTTGTTTGTTTTAAATTGATTGGTACGGTCATTTTGCAAGACTTACACGACAAGTGTTTCGGAATTCGTCAAATTCGATTGTCAAGCGTATTTAGCAAATTGACAATCGTTATTAGCAAAACATAAAGTCTTACCCCCAGTTTCTGTAATACGAACGACATTCGTCTGCGACAAATTTGCATGTATTTTGTTTTTGTTACAATAACAAAATACACACAAATTCGTCACGAACGAATAGCGTTCGTATTACAGAAACTGGGGGTTAAATACACATAATAATAATTTATATACTAAATACACAATATAATACAGTTCTAAATTTAAAACGAATTGTTCAACCGTACCACCTCCATTTAAAATCAAACATGCCATCATATGGAGATATGTGTTACATACCACCATTCTTTCAAATTCTTTTCCCAAAAAAAGAATTTGAAAGAAAGAAAAAAGGAAAAAAAAGAAAAAGAAAGGAAAGAAAGAGAAAAAAGAAGAGGGAAAAAGGAGAGTGAAAAGGAAATAATCTGAAAAAAAATTCCTTTTCACTCTCCTTTTTCCCTCTTATTTTTTCTCTTTCTTTCCTTTCCTTTCTTTTTCTTTTTTCCTTTTACCTTTTATTCTTTCAAATTCGGTTTGGGGGGGGGGGAATTCCCTTTTTTACCCCCCGTGAATCCGCGCCTGATGAATGGTATGTAACACATATCTCCATATGATGGTATGTTTACTTTGAAAATAAGTCAAAATTACAAATAGTTTACGAAATATGAGCCCAAGAAAATTTGCAAATTTTCCAAAAAAAAATAAAGTCTGAAAAAAAACTGCAAGTCAAAAATTGGAAGCTCGATTTTCACCGCAAACGTATGGTCTAGTGGACTTTTTTGCTCAGTACAATCCCAAGAATCAGAAACGCGAAGCGCCCATTAAGATTTTTTTCCTTCCATACTAATCACCCCACCCTTATGAAGGTGTATCAGAATTTAAAAATTTTTGTATAAATTCTGATAAATTTTTATTCAAAAATAGAAATCGTTACATTCTAACTTTAAAATATTATATTTTTAGTAGGTATATTCTAGCTCGGGGTCATTATTTCCTTTACTTATTTAGACTTTGATATTCTTATAGAATAATTTTTGAAAATTACACTAAAAAAAACTCTGTAATGTTAGCAAAAAAAGCTTGTAAACCTACAAGAAAATTTGCTGATTTTGAACCCACAATTTTTTTGGTAAAGTTAGCAAAAATGTTTTGCTAAAAATTTGTTAACTGAAATTTTTTTTATTTCAACTTGGTTCATACACATTTGAGGACCCCATTGGGTTCGGACCCGATAGGTCCAGACCCCGATGGGCCTAGACCTAGTTGGGTTCCTTAAAAATTATCATAGTTTTTGATCCAAAATTTGTGTCCGTTTCGCTCTACCTTGCTTAGTTTTTGAGATACGTGATTTTAGGGGACCACCGGGGTTTTGAGAATTACAAAACTCGATAACTTCAAAAATATTACTCGGAGAGCTTTTATTATTTTGCGTTCTTGCTCTACGTATTGAGAGCTACAAAAATGCTTTTGGACTTTTTGTTGTGGCGGCAATATTTACCGAGATATGAGCATTTTAAAATTTTCGGGAATGCTAACTTTTTTGGATCCAAAGTTAGGACCCATTAGGGTCCACACATGTGAAGAGGACCGGCGATACTATGCAGAGCCCGAGAACCAAAAATGGCCTCCATTTTGCTCTATCTGGCTTAGTTTCCGAGATAGCGCCATTATAAGTTTTCTGAAAATAAAAATAAATTTACCATTTATTTTTGCTAATATTAGCAAAAAGGCATGTAAGAATTTGGTCAACTCAATTTTAAATTTAGCAAAAAAAATTAGTTCAAATTTAGTTTAAAATTGCTAATGCGCTAAATGAAGTTTACAAGATATTTTTGCTAACATGCTAATCTCAACTAAAAATTTGTTAAAAGTTAGCTAACCAGCATTAGCAAAATAAAATTAGTAAATCTACTAATGTATTATTTTGAGTGTACTCTATGAGAATATCAAAGCTTTAATAAGTAAAGGAAATAATGACCTCGAGCTAGAATAAACCTTCTTTAAATATTTTTTGTATAAATATTAAAAGCTTTTCTGTATCAAAATGCCTCAGAACCTCAGAAGTATTCTATTGGGATAACGTCTCAGAATCAGAAACTTTCAATTAGAAAATTATGTCAGAATCTGAGTCTTTTGCTTTCAGAAAAATGCTTTAGAACCTAAAAATTTCTTGAAGAAACATTTTTCAAAATATCAAACATTTAAGTTTTTTTTATTATATTATTATTATAGGAATAAATTTTTAAAATTTGAAAATGTTTCTATAGAAAAAATCATAATAAATAAGAGTTGAACAGTAAAAAACCTTAAACAATGATTCAAATTCAACCTGAAGTTCCCTGCAAAAAAAAAAAAGTTTTTGAGAAAAAAAATTCCCCCCCCCCCCAAAACCCAAGAGCTGGATCCGCGCCTGCATTTATACATACATACAGTAGATTTCTTATGTGAATAAGATGTTCTAGAGATGGGCGCGTGAGTGGATTTTGACTCACACTCACTCACGCTCACGCAAAAAATAATCGAATCACTCACTAATCACTCACGCAATTTTTTTTGTTACTCACGCTCACTCACTATTCACGTGAGTAATAAAAAAGTTACTCACGCTCACGCGTGAGTCACGCAAGATTCAATCACACTCACGCGTGAGTCACGCAAAATCTACTGACGCAATAAAATTTCTTACCAAAAAAAGAAAAATATTCCAAAAAAAAATTTTTTACAAAAAATTAAAAAAAAATTGGGCAAATCAAAAAATCTAATCACGCAAACTCACGCAAAAAATAAATGACTCACTCACTAATCACTCACTCAGATTTTTTTTCAACTCACACTCACTCACAATCACGTGATTGAAATGAAAATCACTCACACTCACGCGTGATTCACGCGTGATTCACGTGAATCACGCAAATCACGTGACCAGCGCCCATCTCTAAGATGTTCACTGTTTTTGTTGTATTTCCTCTAATTCATAATATGAATAGAGACCGAGACGTGCTGTCCTTTAATTTAAATTCTGTTTTAATTTTTTAATTAATAAAAATATTTTTTTTTAATTCGACCTATAAATTATATCGAGAAAGATTACTTCAGCTCGAGGTCACCTTTCCTTTGACATTTTAAGATTTTGACAAAAACTAAAACCGAAAAAAAAATAATAATGAGCAATTTTTCATATATTATTTTTGGGTAATTTTTCGTTATGAAATATATCCTAATTTTTCATTTCGAAATTTTGCCCAAAAACTATGAAAATTTGTACATAAATGTTGGGTAACTTTTCATATGAAATATGGCCCAAATTTGTATGAAAAATTTCAGGCGAATTTTAATTTTCTTTTGGGCAATTTTTCTTTGGTCGATTTTGCCTACATCCAGTAAAATTATCTCTCACAAATATCACAACAGTTTACTTGGAATAGATAATTTTGGTAGTTCTTTGTTCAGATATTAGTACTGTAGTCGCCTAATATGTATATTTTAAGATCACCCAGCCATCGTTCTGTTCTATAAAGTATGTCCTACTGTATGTGTTTACATTGATTAGAGGAAGCAAAAATAGCGTTTTTTATAATCAAAACATAGCGGGTTGTGCAGGTGGAAGACAATTTTAATTTTTTTTTTTCAACTTAATTTTGAAGTCATCTAAGCATGTTTCGAAACAAATAGAGACCATTATCTGGGACAACACGTCACCAACTAGCCAAACGGGCGACTCAATCAAAATATTATAAGTACAAACCTTAAGAAATAAAAAACCTTACGAAAGGAAAATGAAAGTCGTTAAAAATGTTTTCGGTCCACTCCAACATTATTCACAGAATAGAAGTAATAACAAAATTTTATCTGAGTACATTAGAGCGACATTTTTTGTATGGCAAAAAAGTTTTTTCCGGGCAAATTTTTATTCTGGTAGGCCTAAAAAAGATGTCGTAAAACGGCGATCAAAATTTTGGATTTTTAAGAATTTACAAAAAAAAGATGTCTTACTATTCATCATATTTATTAACTTTAAAATCTATCAAACGGTTTTTGAGATATCGTTATTTAAAATTTAAAAAAAAATTAAGCATTTTCCTACGGTCAAGAAATTTTTTAAAATAAAATCTCAAAAATGTATTTTCCTTGACCCTTTCAAAGTGCTTAAGACAATTTTTTTTTCATTTTAACTTAATTTTAGTTAAATCGGCTCATTTTAACCCATGGCGACCTTCAATCAAAGTTTTGGATTTTTGGAAAATTTCCACACAATTTTTTTATTTTTTGAAAATTCAAAACAAAAAAAAATATATTGCGATACACTTTTTTATAAATTTTGGCATGTTGAATACGAATATAAAAAATTTTCTGAAATCGGTCAATCGGTTTTGGTTTACATTAACATTAAATGAAAGTTTGTCTCAAGCTCTGGAAAAGGGTCAAGGGGAAAAAGTTTACGTTAGTTTTTTTTAACATGATAATTTAAAAAAATAAAAATTGGAAAAATTTCAGAAGAAGTTCTGAATTTTTCAAATTTAAACTTATACTTTATTTATGAAAAACCATGCCGCAATTTTATTTTTATTTTTTAATTTTTAAAAAAAGTTAAAGTGCTTTTCTATCTATTCTGAAATTTTCAGAGATGTGTTCTGCCTTGTTTTCGAGAAATCAAATGTTAAAGATTGCACTACGATAATTTTATACAATAATGGTGTATATAACGTGTGCGTATGAATAATATCAACACTGAAAAAATATTTTAAATAGCGATGGGAGCGAGAGTGAGTTTTTATTTTCGATCACGCACGCTAATGAAAGAAAAAAAATTATTCACGTACGATATTTTATTTTACTCACGCTCACGTGAACATAGTGACCGTGACTAAGTTTTTTCTAATCACGTGTGCGTGAGCAAACTAAAATATCGTGCATGACTAATTTTTTTCTCTCATGAGCATGCATAATCGTTATTAAAAACTCATTCACGATCCCATCTCTATTTTAAATATTGTTTAAGTGTTTTTATTACTCATACGCACACGTTACATACACCATTATTGTATAAAATTAGCGTAGTGCAATCTTTAAAATTTGATTTCTCGAAAATAAGGCAAAACACATCTCTGAAAATTTCAGAACAGATGGAAAATCATTTTTAATTTTTTCTAAAAATAAAAAAAAAAAATAATAATATTGCGGCATGTTTTTTGATAAATAAAGTTTAATTTGAAAAATTCATAACTTCTTCTGAAAATTTTCCAATTTTTATTTTTTTAATCGATAGAACATACAAAAATCTATAAAAAAACTTTTATTTTAAAGACTTTACTGAGTTTCATTAAATTTACATAAATATGGAAATAAAGATACTCAGGCAAAAAATGATGATATTTTTAATATTTGACCATGCCTACAAGGCCCACTTTTTCAAAAAACTCAAATTTTACTTGTGTTATTTAATAGTGCCCTAAGGGCGAATACTTTGCAATTGATTTCATATTGACACGACATATCTTTTTTTTGCTGAATATTTGGTGTGGAATGCCTCATATATGTGTGTGAGTATGAAGAATTTAAAAAGTATGAAGCCATGTTCGTAGAGTAGAAAATAAAAATGAAAGAACTTTTGCAATAAATTGTTTTGATCTGCAAACGTGTTCAATTGTATTTGTCAATTGGTTTAAAATTGCAACATAAATTGGGAGACAATTTAATTTTACTAAGGTCGTAGCACAAGTATAAGATAGAGAGCAAACATTGAACAAAAACATGTTCGTATATACACTTAAAGATTTTCAGTTAAAGTTAAAATGCTTGGTTTTAGATATTTTAAAGACACAGATTTTTTCATTTCTGGTAGGCGGAATTTATCAAAATATAAAAAAAAAAATATGAAATGAGTCCGTACTTTCGTTTGTTTGTTGCTTAATTTCATTTATTTCAGCATAAATTCTCCACGCTGGTTTCGGAGGTGAAAATGACTCACGTAGCATTCGAATCACATCATCAAAACGTACAGCACCACCCTTTACACCTCGCCACCATTCCGCAGCATCCCCTTCCAGGAGCATTGCAATACCATTAATGGCGTTGGCATCGGTTATTTTCTCAACCAATTTAAATGTTGAAATCGCAGAAATAAACTCCTCTACCTTTGAAGGATTTCCTTCGCCATTATACCGGGCAGAGCAAGTGCTGAACGACCCACATCTTTCACTGGGTCTATTTACCACACTTAGAAGACGCTCAAATTGCTCCGTTGTCAAAGTAGTAGTCATATTTGATTTTTCCGCAATGCGTTGACTTTTTCTTACGTTTACAAAAAAACCTGCAACGATTTCACACTAGACGATTGTTGTAGAATAAACACGATTGCGTTGTAAATTTGATGATTTTATAAAAACGGCGTTGAATTGTTTATGTATACGGCTTTCAGGGCGTATATTGTTGGCCTCGTATAATATTCAATATATTAATTTATAAAACACCGGCGTTTATCACTACCACGTAGTTTTATAATTAATTATCAAATAAAAAAACACTGGCTTTTTCACAGCTCCTTAGTTGTCCAAAATGTATAAATAAACACGGGCGTTAATTACGGCCTTTAATGTTGGGCGCCAATTTGTAGAGCGAAATTATAAAAAAAAGTTGATTTAAATTTTCTTAAAATTATTTTATTTAATAAAAAAAAATCACAATTTATTATTTCACTGCAAATAAGAATGACAAAATTAAAACAACAACAACAGCAGCAGGTTGTTATAAAAAAACAATAAAAGAAAAAGAAGATGCGGCCACTATCGCGACCAACAACCCTTATTTCTTTAACAGCATCGTACAGCCAACACACAAGCAACGACAACTATCGTCGTCACGAAGCTTGTGTTGTCCGCTGTACAATGCTGACCGTCCTTTCACACCAACCTGCAAATAAGAATGAGCTGTTTTCGTCAATGTTTGCACTTTTATACAATCACCAAAAGAGCTTTTTATTAAAAGCGAACGATCGTTAAAAATAAATAACAAAAGCACAACTTAACGAAACAGCTGTTTCACGCAGTGTTGTATCTACGAACGGTAACGATTACAATTACTTTTACGTTAATCGGTACAAATGACCGTTAAATTCAAAAAAAGTATTAAACGTTAAATTTAAAATTATAATGAATGTTAAATTCAAAAAGAAAATATATCGAGGGCCTATATTCAAAACCCTCTATCTTCCATTTTCACGAAAATGACTTTTTGATGGCAAAATATTCAGTAAAACGGGCCGCATCTATGGTGTAATTTTCAGAACAAAAAACTTTTTTTTTGCTATTTTATTTGCATTTTTGATTTTCTCTATCTCTTACACAATTAACTTTTCTGAATGCAAAACCCTCTATCTTTTCAAATAATTATTTTATAAATATTTTTTTAGAATAATTTCATCATGCATTACATGTTTTCATACTAATTTTTGCATGCTGCACATGAATTTGTCAACAAAATTCCAGAACCACGTTTTTGGTCCACTGATGCTCATTTTTTTCTGAAAATTCTTGTTTGACTTTTTTGAAAAATATGGCTCAAAATTTGGATGTCTTGTGTACATTATGAAACAAAAATTTTAATCTTAAAAATCCCGATGCTGATCAGCATCTGTGGACCAAAATCGCGTTTTTAATTTTTTTACTATTTTTTACAAAACATACTCAAACTGTTGAGTCAACTTTTGAGACGAATTCGGTAAAAAAATAATTTTTGTCTTAAAAATCAGCACCTGTGGACCAAAACCGCGATTTCGGAATTATTTATAAGCCGTTATCGTTAATAAATTACGTTAAAAATTTACCGATGTCGGAAATGAAATCATAATAATTCATTTTTATTAAAATGCAAAACCCTCTATCTGGTCATTTTCATTCATGTACTTAATATTTTTGAGAAACAAAACCCTCTATCTATCCTCTAAAATCCCCAATAGTGCAAAGTTTTAAAAACGAATCATATGTGAGATTCAGTAGTTGATTTAAAAAAATATTGTAGAATATCGAATTTTAATTACTCTAACAATACGCGAAATAAACAGTTTTTTGGCTCTCCTGAAAAGTTGTGTTTTTTTAGATAGAGGGTTTTGAATATAGGCCCTCGATATACTAAATTCAAGTTGTCAATATATAATAAAAGGTTTATAAATATATAAAATAAACGATCCGCTACAATACTTCTTACTAAATTTTTCAGAATTTTTTTCAGGGTTTGAATAAACACAACATAATTGATTTTTTAATTAACTGCGTTGATTGAGAAATTTTTTTTATAAATTGCAATATTGATTGCAATAATTGCATTAATAATTAAAAATAAATTTTATAGTTATTATTTGATACCGAATTTGACAAACGACTTCTATTGCAAAGTGCAGTACGGCCCATGGTGTCACAACTGACCAGATAATCTCTGTATGCTGACGTAAAGCGTAAGCAGTAATTTCTCAAAAAAAAAAAGCCTTGCTCTCAGTTGATTGTCACTGAGTGTTTACTTGTTATTTTTTATCAGTATCGAAAGAATAGTCTTATGAATAAGAATTGTATAAAACGACATTGCGTCATCGGTTATAGGAAGTATCTAAAGTTGTTTTTTTTTTTTAACACACCAACAGCATATTTACTTTTTATGAATTTTCTACTCTCATATACTTATACAAATGTTAGAGTCTGTTTCTTTATTTTTTTTTTGTTAAAGTCAAATTACCTTTATTTTGTTAACATTTTCTATTCAAATCGATTTTAAATTTTGTATACACATACATTCGAATTTATATATGCATTAATAAACCAGTGAAAAATGATAACATATCAACTTCCTGATTTTTTTAGTAAATCAGCTATAAAGTATTATATCCAAATCTAAGATTAATTTGTTCTGAAAGTGGAAAACCAACACGCTCATGCTACCAGAAAATTAATTTTAAAGAAATATAATCTACCGACCTTAAAAGAACAATATAAAACAAGTTAGAAAATTATAGTCGGCCAAGACCGACCATATAATACCCTACACCAGAGGTTTCTGAAAATTGGCCCCGGAAAATGGGTCCTATGGACTGCTTAAATATATATTTTGTCAAATCTTTAATAAGTGTAAAAAACACTCACAAATCAAATTTGAGTGAAATGGGCTTCTATTTGTTGACAATAAACCGCTTTAACTGAATATTGGGCGAAATTTTCAAAAGGGGCCTAAGTCCAAAACTGGACCGATGGCTATCAGATTTTATAAGGTTATTTAAGTACGCGTTAAACATACACAAACAAAATTTTTATTAAATATTTTAAATTTTCATGAAATTTGAGAGATTTATGTGGAAATCGGGAATGTGGTTGGTATGGGGGCCACAAGAAGAACTGGTCCGATTTCTTTAAAATTCGGAATGAAGATTTGTGACTACAAAACCATTTACCTGCCAAATTTCGAAAATATACCTATTACAATACGGGTATTAGAGTCATTTGAGTCAAAACTACAGAGGACCTTTGTATGGGGGCTAGGTCTAAATATTCAATTTCAATAGGCTTCGTCCTTGGGCCAAGAAATGCTTAAGTTTCAAATTTCAAGTCAATTGAATAAAAATTGCGACCTGTTTCGTGTTTACAGCGTTTACATGGACACCCAGGCAGAAAAATACAAACGGGCCAGTACAGCTAAAGTACTTTGCACGGTAGTACAAGTACTGCCAGCTTTCTTATATAAGTACTGCGTAAGTACGAGATATATAACACCGTTGCAATATAGTGCCGTAGGTTCTCACAGCTCTGACAAAGTACCTTAAAACCAAAAATATATTGCTGTGGCAGCGCTTCAAAAACAAAAATTGGGGTGGCTTCCCAGCATTTAAAAAAAAAATCTAGAGAGTTTTAGAAGAATTTGTGGTGGAATTCAATGTTTTCTTTAGAGAAGGTATTAATCTATGAACTTGAAATATATATATTTTTTTTTTGAAGTTATACCATTGAATGGGAAACCTTTTCAATTTAATTTGTTGGCTTTTTGCTGCGATATGCCAGCCCTAGCTTACATTAAATGTTGCAAAAGTTATGTTGGTTTCTTTTCGTGTGAAAGATGTACAGTAGCGAGTCTCGAATAATTATTTTTTAAAGCTTTCGGTTAACAAATGCCACAATTAATTCTAAAGGGAAATATTATTAATAAATTTACCGATTTTTTAACTACCCAATATTGTGTTCAAAAGAAATCGGATTGTAAAATGTTTAAAATTAAGATAAAAATATTGTTATGATGAAACAATTGCTACACTCAAAAAAAAAAAAAAAACTGTAATGTTAGCAAAAAAAGCTTGTAAACCTACAAGAAAATTTGCTGATTTTGAACCCACAATTTTTTTACTAAAGTTAGCAAAAATGCTTTGCCAATAAATAGTTAACTAAATGTTTTTTTTTTTAACTTAATTTATACACATCTGAGGACCCCATTGGGTTCGGACCCGATAGGTCCAGACCCCGATGGGCCAAGACCTAGTTGGGTTTCTTAAAAATAGTCATAGTTCTTGATCCAAAATTTGTGTCCGTTTCGCTCTACACTCAAAAAAATACGTTAGTAGATTTACTAATTTTTTTTTGCTAATGCTAGTTAGCTAACTTTTAGCAAATTTTTAGTTGAGATTAGCATGTTAGCAAAAAGTTCTTGTAAACTTCATTTAGCACATTAGCAATTTTAAACAAACTTTGAACTAATTTCTTTTGCTAAATTTGAAATTGAGTAGACAACATTTTTACAAGATTTTTTGCTAACATTAGCAAAAATAAATGGTAAATTTTTTTTTATTTTCAGAAAATTTTAAATGGCGCTATCTCGGAAACTAAGCCAGATAGAGCAAAATGGAGGGCATTTTTGGTTCTTTGAATTACCATACTTTCGCGGGTCCTCTTCACATGTGTGGACCCTAATGGGCCCTAACTTTGGATCCAAAAAAGTTAGCATTCCCGAAAATTTTAAAATGCTCATATCTCGGTAAATATTGCCGACACAACAAAAAGTCCAAAAGCATTTTTGTAGCTCTCAATACGTAGAACAAGCTCTCTGAGTAATATTTTTGAAGTTATCGAGTTTTTTAATTCTCAAGACCCCCAGTGGTCCCCTATAATCACGTATCTCAAAAACTAAGCAAGGTAGAGCGAAACGGACACAAATTTTGGATCAAAAACTATGACCATTTTTAAGGAACCCAACTAGGCCTAGGCCCATCGGGGTCTGGACCTATCGGGTCCGAACCCAATGGGGTCCTCAAATGTGTATGAACTAAGTCAAAAAAAAAAAATTTTTGTTAACTAATTATTGGCAAAACATTTTTGCTAACTTTAGCAAAAAAATTGTGGGTTCAAAATCAGCAAATTTTCTTGTAGGTTTACAAGCTTTTTTTGCTAACATTACAGTTTTTTTTTTTTGAGTGTACCTTGCTTAGTTTTTGAGATACGTGATTATAGGGGACCACTGGGGTCTCGAGAATTAAAAAACTCGATAACTTCAAAAATATTACTCGAAGAGCTTTTGATTATTTTGCGGTCTTGTTCTACGTGATGAGAGCTACAAAAACGCTTTTGGACTTTTTGTTGTGTCGGCAATATTTACCGAGATATGAGCATTTTAAAATTTTCGGGAATGCTAACTTTTTTGGATCCAAAGTTAGGGCCCATTAGGGTCCACACATGTGAAGAGGACCGGCGATACTATGGAGAGCCCGAGAACCAAAAATGGCCTCCATTTTGCTCTATCTGGCTTAGTTTCCGAGATAGCGCCTTTTTAAGTTTTCTGAAAATAAAAAAAATTTACCATTTATTTTGCTAATATTAGCAAAAAATCTTGTAAAAATGTAGTCAACTCAATTTCAAATTTAGCAAAAGAAATTAGTTCAAAGTTTGTTTAAAATTGCTAATGTGCTAAATGAAGTTTACAAGAATTTTTTGCTAACATGCTAATCTCAACTAAAAATTTGCTAAAAGTTAGCTAACTAGCGTTAGCAAAAAAAATTAGTAAATCTACTAACGTATTTTTTTGAGTGTATTGCACTGTTATACAAATAATTGAAATAAAAGAATTTAATAAATAGTAAAAATATAAACAAAAATATTCTAACAAAAATTGTACAAAAGTACACTCAAAATAATAACTCTGTAAAATTCTCTGTAAAATGACTGTAATCTCAATTCAACAGATATTTGACAGAGTTTTCTGTCAAAATACAGATTTAAAGAAAATACTTTGTATTTTGTTGTGACAAAAAAACAAAGAGTCATCTGTTATATTACTTTTTACTTCGTAATCTTAATTTTACAGATAATTAACAGAGTTTTCTGCTAAAATACAGACCTAAGCAAAATACTTCGTATTTTTTTATAACCAAAAAAATTTTCTGTTTTGAGTAGTTTTTGTTACCAAACATCAAAATTTTATCTGTATATTTTTATTTTTTGAGAAAAAGTTTAAATAGTAGCAAAAAAAGTTATCAAAAAAAATTTTTCAGAAATTTTATAAAAATTTTACAAAATAACATGCATTTAACTAAACTCTGTAAATTTACAGAGTTTTTTCTGTATTTTTTTTTTGCATCAAATGTATTTTACAAATATATGTAAATTTACATAGTTTTCTTTGCTAAATGGTGGTTTATTTAACCAATATTTTACTAGAAACTCTGTAAACTAACAGTTTTTTTTGTCCAAAGCATTTTACAGAGTTTAATAGTAAAATTACAGAGTTTTCTCTGTAAAAAAGCTTTCATATTTAACTAATATTTTACTACAAACTCTGTAAATTAAGAGTTTTTTTCTGTCAAAATCATTTTACAGAGTTTTTTAGTAAAATTACCAAGAAATGTTGTTAGCTGGAAAAGTATGGTGTACTCTGTTAAATTAGCAGAGTTTTTCTGTAATTTAACAGAGTTATTATTTTGAGTGTAATGCCAAAGCACTTTTAAGGTTGTAATTTGAAACGTTGGCAAAGCGCTTCAGTTTACAAAAAATAAGTGTTTTTGCAGTACGTTATTTTTTGTACCGCTGGCAATTTCTGCGTGGGCAGACTGACGGACGGACAGACGGACGGACATCGCTAAATCGACTCAAAAACTGATATAATCCGATTTGGCTAAAAACATAGAGTTTTTAGACTTAAACGAGCAATTACTTGCTCGGCATTTGACGAAATTCGAAAAACGTCATTATTCGTGCTACCATAATGAACATACACAAATGTTTTTTACCGGGTTATATACTGTATAATTTTAAATTTGCAAATAGTCTTTAATATAAATTTGTCATTACGTTTGTAACACCTCGAAATGATTTATGTTTCTCGATCGATTTTAATCTGTTTTTACATTTTGTTTTGCGTTTAAAGAAAATTATAATCACTAGAAAAGTGTTTTCATTTGTATTTAAAATCTTTTGGTCTTTGTGGATCCGACTACATAGGTCGAATTTAATTTTTCCACCCCCCCCCCCCTCTAGTTGTAGAGGGTTTATTTAAGTTTGTCATTTCATTTGTAACACCTCGAAATATTGGTCTAGGACCCCATAATGAATATATATTCATGATCCTCGATAGATTTTAAGTAGATCTAACGATATGCAAAAGAGTAAAATTCAACAATCTTTTTTGCGAACTTATTGTTAGTGTTTAAAAAACACGCTTACTTTCAAAAGGAAATCCTGAGGCTGCTGAAGCTTGGCATAAATATATGCAGTTTTTTCTGATCTAGTCGGAATTTACGTACACTCGGAAAAAAATTTTATGCTCAAAAAAAATTTTTTTTATTCAAAAATTACTATAAAAAATTTTTAAATCATAAAAATATTTCTAATCAAAATTGTTAATTATTTTTTACTTTAGAAAATTTACTACCACTTAAAAATAAAATTTTGGAGGGTATTCATGGATTCGGCCAAGTCGAATTTATATGCATACTAAGGGTGGGATAGTGTTGTGTGAGATTTTAAGCAGCAATATTTGGAAGCGCTAGAACCGCTCATTTTGTGAGGTTGGTAAAAAAAGTGTATGAGCCAAAAAATGGGGGAGGTCGGATAGGATCTAGGGGTCGCTCATCGGGGTCAAAGTTGGGCGTAGAGGGGAAAAATCCACAAAAAGCCACAAAACTCCCCTGGTTTTGCTCCTAAAGGGGTCAAATGTGAGACCGGCCCCCATTATTTTTTCTCCATGAACACTTTTTCCAAACATACCTAAGCCCTATCTCCAATCCCTAAGGGGGGTCCCATACAAATGTTAAATTTTTAAAAAATCTTTCTTCTACCGCTCTATTTTTTTTTATTTTTTCTTAAATTGTCATATTAAATCAGCTCCTACCGGTCCAATGGTGCCTCCTAGGGGGGTCATTATCAAGACCAACCCCCATTAATTTTTAGCCCCCAACACTTCTTTTGAACATACCAATTCCATATCTCCAATTCCTAAGGGGTCTCCCACACAAAACGACATTTTTGTAAATCTTGCTCCCACCGCTCTAACTATCGCAGGGGTGACCCTAGAGAAGTTAAATGTGTGACCGACCCCCAATATTTTTTCAGCCCCAACATTTTCCCCAAACAAACCTACCCTCTATTTTTAAGCCTTAAGGGTGTCCCCACAAAATTTTTTATTTTTAAATTTTTTTTTATAAAATTTGCGCCTACCGCTCCCACTGTGCCTTTTAGGGACGGGAAATGCAGACTGACCCCCATTAATTTTTGCCCCCTACATTTTTTCTGAACATACCTACGCCGTATTTCCACTTTGTAGGGGTGCTCCCCTGGGGAAAACTAATGGTGTTTTCTTTTCTGGCAAGAAATGTGCCTTTTTTTTTGCATTTCGCCCCACAAATTATGTTTTTGTGTTCTTTTCTAAAAAATGTCAACCATTATAAAGAATATCGTGTTCTTTTCTAAAAATGTCTGCCCCATAAAGTGCAAAAAAGTTGCACTTTTTACCCCGTAAAAAATCACAGGGTTGAAATTGCCTTATACAACAGCTGACTTTTTCTGTGTTGTTTTCTCAAAACAGCTGTTAAAAAATACAGGGCAGAGTATTTTTGTATGTTGTGTTCTATTCCAGTCAAATAAAATGCAAATTTTTGAAGGTGTGAGTTAAACATTTTAAAAATGTATACCCTTAAAAGGCAAACATTTTTTTTCAGAAAAGAAATCACCATAAGTGTTTGAAACCAAATTCGGCAAAACGTCTGGACCAGGAGTGCTAATGTTTGCGCTTTTTAAAGAGCAATGGGAAAATATAAAAGACAAACCGTACAGTCTTGGCATATAAGATGAGGAAGTGGCAGGCAACATACCAGCTCAAGTCCAAACTGACATCAAGTTGTTTTGTTGGGCTCATAGAAAAGAAAAGCAACCCAGAGACGACTACAAGGAGTTTCTTCAAATTGTTTTATTATACCTTGGCGAAAATATTCCTAATAAGCATTTTAGCCCACCAGGACCCATCAGTCATGCTCGATGGATGGCAAAATGCATATATTGCCTAAAAATGTTTTTGTTCCGAAAATATATCAGTTTGGCCAAAAAAGAATTAAATGCACTTCCTAATAAGCATTTTAGCCCACCAGGACCCATCAGTCATGCTCGATGGATGGCAAAATGCATATATTGCCTAAAAATGTTTTTGTTCCGAAAATATATCAGTTTGGCCAAAAAAGAATTAAATGCACTTCTTGATGTGACCGTTTTCATCATAACAATTTACGTAAAAGCTTGGTTTAGCGCTACCAAAGCAATAGAAGCTCCAAATAATGATTTGAATTTTTTGAAAGCGATTGCCAATTATGCTTCAATTGATTAGATTCTGTCGCAACGATTAATCAAGAGATTCTGTGGACATCTCTGGTATCTCAGTGGCGAAGCTGTTGCTCTCGCACTATTTGATCCGAATATATCTTGTGAAATAAAACGAAAAATGTCGAATGCAATTCGTATATTTGAAGAAGAGAAAGAGGAATTGGAGGAAGAGTTATCTGACGATGAGATGGGCGAATCGTCTAACGAAGACAGCGAGGAAGAAGAAGACGATGATATCGGGGAAGAAGATGCCTCAGAGGATAGCGGCGACAGTGGCAACAAGGATTGTAATCCTCCAGTACATGTTGTTGGATTCGAAGGTGTGAAAAGAATTAACATGGCAACAAGTGAATCAAGAACTCATGAAAACTGATTTAAGCCACTACGTCACACCTGAGACTCCAACATTTTTTTCACGCTTCGGAATAACAACAAATTTCATTGCTTCCGATCCAAATACTTGGGAAAATCGTCAGGACTACCAGCGAGCGCTGCAAATATTACGTAAATTATATGTTGTCAACGACGCTGCCGAAAGAGGCGTTAAATTAATAGAAGACTATAACAACGTGTTGTGCCGTAACGAGGAGGAAAAAATAGTTTTGCTTCAGGTCGTGGCCGAAAATCGGAAACAATATCCATCACACGATAAAAATAAATTAATTTGATTTATAGTTATATTATATATCATTTTTTATTATTTTCAAGTTAAAAAAATATTTTTTTACGCTCAACAAAAGTTACTATTAAATTAAAAATTAAAGACCTCGGATTTCTCGATAAAATAAATAAAAAAATTGTGGGGTAACACCTTGAAGATAGAGGGTAGGTATGTTTGAAGAAAATGTTTTGGCTAAAAAAATATATGGGCAGGTCATACATTTGACTTCTCTACATACATTACTAATTTAGTTTTCCCCAGGGGAGCACCCCTACAAAATGGAAATACGGCGTAGGTATGTTCAGAAAAAATGTAGGGGGCAAAAATTAATGGGGGTCAGTCTGCATTTACCGTTCCTAAAAGGCAGAATGGGAGCGGTAGACGCAGATTTTATAAAAAAAAATAAAAAATAAAAAAATGTATGGGGACACCCTTAAGGCTTTAAAATAGAGGGTAGGTTTGTTTGGGGAAAATGTTGGGGCTGAAAAAATATTGGGGGTCGGTCACACATTTAACTTCTCTAGGGTCACCCCTGCGATAGTTAGAGCGGTGAGAGCAAGTTTTACAAAAATGTCATTTTGTGTGGGAGACCCCTTAGGAATTGGAGATATGGAATTGGTATGTTCAGAAGAAGTGTTGGGGGCTAAAAATTAATGGGGGTTGGTCTTGACAATGACCCCTCTAGGAGGCACCATTGGACCGGTAGGAGCTGATTTAATATGACAACTTAAGAAAAAATAAAAAAAATGTATGGGGACCACCCTAAGGATTGAAGATAGGGGGTAGGTATGTTCTAAGAAAATGTTGGGGTTGAAAAAATATTGGGGGTCGGTCATACTTTTGATTCCTCTAGGGTGACTTCTAGGACAGCTAGAGCGGTAGGAGCAAGATTTTGTAAAAATTGAACCTTTGTATGGGACCCCCCTTAGGGATTGGAGATAGGGCTTAGGTATGTTTGGCAAAAGTGTTCAGGGGGCAAAAATAATGGGGGCCGGTCTCACATTTGACCCCTCTAGGAGCAAAACCAGGGGAGTTTTGGGCCTTTTTGTGGATTTTTTCCCCTCTACGCCCAACTTTGACCCCGATGAGCGACCCCTAGATCCTATCCGATCTGCCCCATTTTTTGGCCCATGCATTTTTTTTTACGAACCTCACAAAATAAGCGGTTCTAGCGTGTCGAAATCGAAAACTCGTGCACTATCCCACCCCTAATGCATACTTGTTTTACTTATTTTTTTTTGTATTCGTAGTAACCCTCTCTTCGCTAAATGAACCCCAAGGACATTAGCTATGATTTGAAATTCTCAACTTTCGTATTCTTAAGTATTGATTCCCATTGTATTTTATGTTTTTGTTACTGTACTTCTTATACATGTTTGTATCATTTATGATGGTACTACTTTCTAACACAATAAGAAAATAAAACCCAGCAAAACAATGTTTTACATGTTTTAAAGTAGAATAATCTGTCAAAGTTGACTTAAAAAATCTCCAAAAAAAAATTATATCGATTTTTTTTGTTCAGATATGTATTTAGCGATGTTTTATCATTAATGTCCCAAGAGATGGTAGAAATCCAATAAAGTTCCTAGATCGAATTGTTATAGTGCATAAAAATGGTAATGTAATTATGCAATCATTTTGTGGAAACAATATATTCATCGCTCAAAAACCTTTAAAGCACAGCGGAAGTCGCAATGCCAAAAATTTATATATATGAGGAGTTCCGTCTAAGACTTAAATTTTGAGGTAAAAAAGATGTGATTTTTGTTTTGATGGCACATCGATGAAAGTTGGCATAAATATTAGAAGCTATTTAAGAATAAGAAATTCGTTCGCGTCAATTAAATCGCGCAAGGGGGTCGAAAGTTATGGCGGTTTTAAGATTTAGCGGTGTGGGCTTTGGAGTCTATTCGGAAGAGCTTGGGTTGAGCCTGGCTCGTAGATTGCCAGATCATTGCAGTGTTTACCAGGCAGAGATGCTGGCAATAAAAGAAGTGGCTGACTGGTTGAGCTGCAATGTCTTGTCTACAACCGCAGTCAACATCTATACTGACAGTCAAGCCGCGGTCAAGTCCCTGGATTCAATGTTTCTGAAAACAAGATCTGCCCTTAACTGCCGCACGTCTTTAAATGAGATGGCCAAGCAGTTTAACATACGACTCATATGGGTCCCAGGGCACAGAGACATTCCAGGGAATTGCAAAGCCGATGAGCTTGCAAGACTAGGAACTACCTTACAGGTTCCAACAGAATTGGAATGTGTTGGTACGCCTCTAGAAACTTGCAAGCAAAACCTACGGCTTTGTTCTGCGACGGAGACTAATCAAAGATGGGCAAATGGATGGACGTGTGAGACAACACGACTGATTTGGCCTTCTCTTAATCAGGGGCGCACAAGTGAGCTGATATCGCTTCCAAGAGGAGAGATTTCAACGGTGGTTTCTATAATTACCGGACACTGTCTTATAGGGAAGCACGCAGAGCGGTTAAATGTGCCGTCGAATGACTTTTGCCGAAGTTGCATGGATGAAGAGGAGTTGGAAACTATCGAACACTTTATTTGCCATTGCCCGGCACTTTCTGGTCAGCGACTTGCTTCACTGGGATCTAGGGAGCTGTACGATCTTTCAGATTTGTCGGATGTCAAAATTCAACATCTAAGGAGTTTCATAAGAAGCTCAAACTGGTTTAACGACAGGGACTAGTAGGGAAACCTATTACGATCCCGTGGTATCACAATGGACCTCAGAGTCTACGTGTGTTGACGTAAAACGTCAGCAGCCACTTACAACCTAACCTAACCTAACCTAAGATTTAGCGGTTTTAAAAATCTTAAAAATATTTTAAAGATTTTTTTTCTACACATTTGTTGCATGCGTTATTAAAACATGCCAGGATATATCATTTCTTCTAAAATATATGATATAAATTTAACCCTTTAATGACCAAACGATTTAAAAAAAAATATCTAAGTACCTAAAATAGCGATTAATTCGCGGTAAAAGAAAAGTTTCACAATTTTTTTACAACATATTTAGGCAATGCGCGTTGTTATTACTGAAAAAAATCACGGAAAATCGTATCATTGTACCAGTAGTTTAAAAAAATCGGTGATGCTTTTTTTATAACAAGAAAATTTAATATGGTCCAAAAAATCTATAATCATCAAAATTTTTTAACCCGCCTCTGATTTTATGATGACACATCAAGTGGGCTTTCATTTAAAAAAAATTTCATCCGATTTCGTGTAAAGCCTTGGATGTGCCAGATCAAAACATGTTTAGATAAAATCATCGCGCTTTCCGCTCAGAATGGCTTAAAGTAAAAAGTCAAAAAGCAAATCAGTTCTACTCGTTAAGGCACGTCTTTTGATGTATTAAATTTGGATACGATGCATTAATTGCTACTAAAAAAATAGGAAACAGATTTGCAAATTTCGCACAATTTTCAAAAATGCCATAAAATTTTTGCAATTTATTTTTTATAAACCCGCCAGTGATTTTTTTATGTAAACTCACAAAAAACTCGGTTTACGCAAGAGTCCACCAAATTTCGAATGAAACCGCGAATGTGCCTCGCGAAAAACTGGTATTTTAAAAAAATACGTTTTTTCTTTCGAACTTTGATCTGCTGAAACTCCTTAACTATTCGTGGCACATTTACGGGATTAATTCCAACATGTTAAGAATTACAACAGCTACCAACTCTAGTTCAACTTTTTTCATTTTATAGAGGGGGCCGAAATCCCTGATCAAAAAACCTCGAAAATTTAAAAACTCTTAATTTTTGGTTTCAAAACTTAACCGTCTTATAACTTCTTACCAAGCGATGAAGCATCTATCAAGCCAACATTAAAATAATCTCTTATATGTACTGACTTTGTGTTATGCCGGAAAAGATTGAAATATAAGGAGAACTTAAAAAAAAAAGCGAAAGAAGGTAAAAACTATGGATTATTTCAAGCCATTTTTATCGATTTTTCAACTTTAACCCTCTGTAACTTTTACGGATAAATTGGGGTAATCCTTAAGCATTGCTCAGTGATGGTTCAAGGTCTTGTTTACACAAATGCATTTACAGTTTTTCAAAATTCTTAAAACTGCCGGTTTTTTTAAACATTTATTTCAGTTTCACTGAGTTGAAATTTAAAAAAGATTTCCTGATATATAAATCTCAATAAATTACACTGTACAACAATTTAATGTGGACCTACTCTCTTTTAAAAAATCTCCATTAACTTGTCTTTTAGAAAAATAAAAGAAGTTAGTTTTTTATATACTTCTTTTCTATACTTCTTGAAAAAGTTTTGCTGGGAAAGAAATTTGTTTGGCATAATTTTAGACTCGTTGTCTCTTTTTTAGAGGTATATGCATGCATGTACATACACAGGAAAAAATAATTGCTGTATTTACTTTCATATTTGCTAAAAAAAAAAAACAATTTTTTACCAAAAGTGCTCCCATACAGAAATTTATAGTAACAAATAATGTTTGAAAATTTGGAAAGTTGTAAACACAACTGGCAAAATAATTTGTTAAATGCTCTAATACAGCGGTTACCAACCTTTTTGGCTCGCGTACCCCTAATTTAAAATTTTATCAGCCGCGTACCCCCTAATGAGGTTTTTGTTTTCGTTAAAAAAATTTACAAATATTACAGTTAATATTGAAATTTTTGATCTCCGGGTATTATTATATTTTTTATGGATTTAGGGGAGATCAAAGCAATGGTGTTATTTTTTGGAAAAATTTTTGCTCCTTGGTGATTCAATGCATCTGAAAACCCGGATTTTGAGCTGATTTTTCTGCAGAGCAAAAACGACTGAAAATGTTACAAATCTGATTTCACCAATCGATTCTACACCAAAAATTAAAACAACGGACGTTGTTTGAACTCTTAAAAAAAGTTCCGAAAAACTATTACAGGGGCGGAAATATAATGTTTTTTAATTTTTTTTTTTTTTTTTTTTTTTAATACGAGGGCAGATCAATAATTCCGTGACTCTTCGAATGAAACACCCTCGTGTATACTATAAAAGGGCATTTTGAGCTTAACAAAGTAATACCAAAATTTCCACTCTATCACAACCCGTCTCAAAAATGCCCAAAAACCCGTTTTTTGAGAAATTTGACATAAGTTTTCTCAAAAACCTGACATAATAGAAAAATTTAGGAACCATAATTCTCCTAAATTGCATAAAAATACGTTTTTTGTGAACTTTGACCTCAACTTTCTTAATACCCTGACGCACAGTGGGTTCGATGGTACCCAAAATGGCGATTAATTCAGATAAGCAGTAGTTTTAGAATATTATATTTTTTTATTGATGACATAATATAAACCCGTTAAAATACACATTTTGGAAAAAAAAAAATTGCAAATTTTTTTTTTTTTTAACCTGTTAGGCGTTTTTTTGTTTTTCGGAAAAAAGGGTTATAGTTCACAATTTTTGCTGTAACTTTGGAATGAAAAGCGATAAATTAATAAAAAAAAATGTAAATTAAAGTGTACATAATGTGCTGTCAAAGTAGTTAAAGAAAGAACGCATAATATGTATTTATATTATTATAATTTTTTTTTTAAAATCCAATTTTTGTTTTTCACAAAATCTCATAAATGTACAAATTTATCTGAAAAAAGTGATTTATGGGAATATTATAGTTTTTTATTAAGAAATTATCATAAATTCATAAAAACACAGCATTTTAGAAAAAAAAAATTAACAAAAAATTTTTTTTTTTAATCTTTTAGTCGTTTTTTATGTTTTTGGAAAAAAGCACGAAACCCTTGAACATGTAATAAAGCTACAAAAAACAAATGGAGGGGACGTTTTTTTCGCGTAGGGGGGAGGGTTTACCGGGAGACTATGGGGGACACCTTCCCCTCGCTATAAACGTTGCCAAAAAAATAGATGTCAATTTTTGCACCTAATTAATACAAATTTATCATTATTTAAATTATTTTTTCTATACACGCCCCCAAAAAGGGGCGGACCGAAAAAATTGGCATTCCTGATCCCCCTTGGTTCAAATTCAGGTCGATGAACTTCATATCGCATTAAGATGTTTCAATTATTGAACAAATATACAAATAAAACTTGTAAAAAAAATATTTTTCTGGGGTAGTTTTAGTTCTTTAAGGGGGAACTTTTTCCCCCCTGGTCCGATTTTGCTCGTTCAAGAACTTAACCAGCCTATGATCATTATACATATTTGTGACAAACTTCAGGATTCTAGCTCTTGTTTTATGTACTTTATGGTGTGCTCAACAACAGACGGACGGACGGACACACGGTTAGTCACAGAATGTCTTAGAATCGATCAGTGATCAATAATATACACTTTATTGGGTCCTAGACCCATATTTCGATGCGTTACATACGGAATGACAAAGTCAGTGTAAGCCCATACTGTAGTTGAAGGGTATAAACACACATATAATGGATTTGTTTAATAAATGATACCCAGACTTTTTACACAAAAATGGGAATAAAAAAAAAGGGCCGGGCATTGTCCGTACTTTTTTTTTTTTTTAATAAAAGCTGATATCCTATACTTTTTGAAAATCCACAAAACTAAATCCAACTATTACTAACTTAATATGTGTGGCCCATTAAATATGGAAAATATCCCAATTTTGGACCCTTTTTAAAAAAATTATTAAAAACGTTGAGACACAATTTTTATAAACAAAAAAAATTTAAAAATTTAGCTTAAGCCCTGGTGATTAAGGTTCCATTATAAAAGATTTTCTTTTAAAAGACTTAATACCACTAATAATCGCTTGAATTGTAAAAAAATTCAATTTTTTTACTTTTTTCAAAAACTGCAATAATTTGTTAACTTTGACAGCTCACCGAAAAAAAAGTAAACAACTTATTTGATTGATTTTGATAACTAGTGTTGCAGAATTTTATCTACTTTTACCCCATACCAAATTTTATAACAAAAACTTCATTTATAAATTTCAATTAATCGCCACTTTGGCAGCATTTGAACCCAATGTGTGACGTTATGGAAAAATTTGAAAGCCAGATGCGGAACCAGCATTGAAGGGTTAATCTAAAACGAATGTCCAAATTACTAAAATTTTGCGTACCCCCGCGGACTGTTTCGCGTACCCCCTAGTGGTACGCGTACCATAGGTTGGTAACCGCTGCTCTAATAGATTCATTGTTTTAGCTCCAATTCACAACTTGTGAATCACAAGCATGCACTTTTAAAAATATTTGCCAACTCACAACGGTTTATTATCGATTTTTGAGAAATATCGTAAATAACGTAATTTTGAGATTAATTTTGGACAGTGGACCTCAAATGTTTAATAGGGGCTCCTCCAGAGGCCCTTAAATTACACAGAGAAAAATAAATTTCCAACTGAATTTTTCAGTTGTATTAACTTGCTGCTACTACGTTTTGATGTGGCTAACGAATTTTATAGTTGTTTCAATTAAAAGACAGTTGTAATAACAAAATTTTGTTGTAACTACCGATATTTAGTTGTGTCAACCTTAATTCAAATGCATCCACCGATTTTTTGTTGCAACAACTGAATTTCAGTTGGAATTTAGCAAATTTGTTTTCTGTGTGTAGGATACCTTTTCAATACAAAGGCTTTAAGTGTCTAGGGGCAACCCTGGGAGAGTAAGAGCGGTATCTAATATATAAAATTAAGTTTTAAATTTGCACGAAAAAGTTAATTACAGAGTTTGTATATTTTAATGTGCTACTGAAGTCTAATTAGCAGGTGCTGCCATCTAGACTCAAGTAGAAACATTTTTTTTTCAGTATTGCCATAGAAGCAATACCCTGATTAAGACATTTAAAATTATTGACTGCTGCTTGTTGACTTTATTGACAAGTTTTTTTTCTGTGTATATGTGTCAAAAATTCCCTGTGGTAACAATAATGTCGGAAAAATACAAAAACTTTTACTTACCTCCATACATACAAAACACATACAGTATAACTTGCTTATAACGCAATCGGTTATAACGAACTGTTGGTTAAAACTAACAATTTATCATGGACCCACGACTACAATTTCATATGTTTTTATCCTTTTATAACGAACTACTATAAATATTTCTTAAAGTGCAGCAGGTGTGTTTATCAAACTAACATGGGTTTCCAACGGAGCCGCCTCAAAGTATGTCGGGGCCCAGCTGGAAAGTAAAAAGTGGCATGCCAAAAAAAAAACATTCTTTTGATACAAATTACATTCATGTTATTACCTGTTTTAAGAAAAAGAAACTAAAAAAAATATTTTGTGTAGGGATATTCTAGCTCGAGGTCATTTTTCTTTACTAATGAAAACCATGATATTCGTGAGGAACAATTTGGCTTTAATCAGATATTTTCTATCTCAGAATCCGAGAAAAAAAATGTCTCAGAATCTGAAACTTTTTCTATACGAAAAATGTCTCAGAATCTGCAACTATTTCTTTACGAAAAATGTTTCAGAATCTAAAAAATATTTTTATACGAAAAATGTGGCAGAATTTTAGACTTTTTTAATACAAAAAACGGTTTAGAATCTGAGACTTCTTAAATACAAAAAATATCTTAGAATCTGAGACTTTATCTATGCGAAAAATGTCTCAGAATCTTAGACTTTTGCTATACGAAAAGTGTTTCAGAAACTGAGATTATTTGTAAACGAAAAGTCTCTCATACGAAAAATGCCGCCGCATCAGAGATATTTTCTATAGGAAAAGTGTCTGAGAATCTAAGACTTTTTCTATACGACACATGTCTCAGAATTTTAGAATCTGAGACTTTTTCTACATGTTTCAGAATCTGAGACTTTTCTATACGAAAAATGTCTCAGAATCTAAAATTTTTTCAATTCGAAAATTATGACAGAATCTGAGACTTCTTCGATACGAAAAATGTCTCAGAATCTGAAACTTTTTCTATATGAACATGTCTCAGAATCTGAAACTTTTCCTATACGAAAAATGTCTCAGGATTTTCTTTACGAAAAATGTCTCAGAATCTGCGACTATTTTTTTTTTTTTTTAATATCTTTGTTAATGCCAAAAGGCCTTAAAATCTATTTCCATTAATGCCGTATTCTTGCAATCCGACAATTCCCATTTAAATATCTATATAAAGGCTGAATGATATAAATGATAGAAAGTTAGTTAAATAACTTTCTATCTCTTTCCCTCCATTAATGCCTTAAACAAATGTCATAGTCTTAGATACTATTTTCCGGTCTTAACAATAAATTTTTTCCTTCTTGTCATCCTAACACTTGTATTGGTAAGATCATTTTTCTGCAGAATAAAATATCATTGTCAAAATGCTAATTCCAAACCTTTGTTTTATTTCTTTCTTTTCGGTTTTTGGGTTTTTGGGATATTTTATTCTCATATTGAATGAGCCATAAAATCAATTTGGATTTTATCTGTGCTCAGCTCCAGCATACAATACTCCAGAGATTCACCCCAACAATCTTAGATTCTGAGAATAATTTAATACGAAAAATGTTTTAGAATTTGAGATTTTTTTAAAAGAAAATCGTCTCAGAATCTTAGACTTTTTAAATACGAAAAAAATGTCTCAGAAGCTGAAACTTTTTCTATACGAAAAATGTCTCAGAGTCTGAGACTATTTCTGTACGAAAAATGTCTTAGAATCTGAGACTTTTTCTATACAAAAACTGTATCAAAATGTAAGATCTTTTCTATATGAAAAATGTCTCAGAATCTGAGACTTTGCTTACGAAAAGTGTCTCAGAATCTGAGACTTTTTATTTTGGAAAAACTGTACGAAAAACATTTCACAATCTGAAAAATTTTATGTTGGAAAAATTTCTATGAATTTGAGACTTTTAATATAGGACAAATTTATTCTATAGAAAACGGGTCAGATTTAGATTTAGATTCTGAGACTTTTTCTGTAAGAAAATGTAAAATTTTCTTAAAAAAACTAATTTTGCTCCATTTTCGTATAAGCGAATTTATTGGCATTTCAGGGACCCCTAATGTTGGGTTCCCTGGGTACGTGCCCAGTGTGCCTGGTACTGGTTGCCAATTTTTGGTTAATATTATATTTTGTATTAATTTATTTCAATTGTTAATATTTCTTTCTGAATATGGATTTTATTTGCAATAAAAAATTAACATTTATGTAGTTCAAATGAAATATTATTGATATTTTTTTTTTGTTAATAAGATTATTTTGCTATAAAATATACCCTGCTTATTGAGAACTTCAATTATAATGAAATTTTTCTACTTGCACCATGGAGTTCGTTATAAACGGGGTTTACTCTGTTTATAAACGTACACTCAAAAATGTATGTCATTAACTTTTTGTAGTTTATTTAAAAAGTTTTACGTTTAGTTGTTTTTATAAGAAAAAACATTTGTTCGATGTTCACTTTTTATTGGTGACTATTTCTGCCCTTTGTTTCAAAAATAACACACTAAAAAATAAAAACTTTCATTAACATTTAATTTTTAAAGTTATTCATTTTTATTTTGTAAGTAAAAACTACTGATTATTCTTTTAATTTTTAATGATTTGTGTAAGTAATTTTTTTTTTTTGTTAAATTGTTGGTATTTTTTAATGAGATATCGTTAGTTTTTACCTACACAAGAAGGTTATTTTTTTTTGTAGAAAAAAATAATTCAAAAAATTACTTATAGAAATATAAAAAACATGTTTGTATCAAGTGACTTTGGCACAATTGGTAGAGTTTTTAAAAAAATATTTCAATAGAAAATTGTAAAAAATAATCTACGAAATCATTAATTTTTAATGTTTTCGTAGGTTATTTTTTTGGAATTTGTTGGTAAAAATAACAGAACTATCATTAATTTTTTATGTTTTCGTAGGTTATTTTTTTTTCGAATTTGTTGGATGAAAAAAACGTAATTATACCCTACACCAGCGGTTACCAACCTTTTTGGCTCGCGTATCCCTAATTTTAAATTTTATCAGCCGCGTACCTCCTAACGAGTTTTTTGTTTTCGTTAAAAAACTTTACATATAAATATTAGAGTTAATTTTTATACCCTCTAACTACAGTATGGGGGTATACTCAGTTTGTCATTCCGCAAATGAAACAATTTGATGTCAGAAAAAGTTCAAGGCCCTCACTTGGACTTAGGAAATAAAAAAATCGTTTTTTGATTTCACCAGTCGATTGTACATACAAAATTATAGCTACGGACGTTTTTTGAACTCTTAAAAAAAGTTCCGAAAACCCATCACAGGGGGCGGAAATATACTATTTTTAATTTTTTTTAAATGTTTTTTTTAGTACGAGGGCAGATAAATAATTCGGGGACTTTTCGAATGAAACTCGTATATACAATGAAAGGGCATTCTGAGCCGTATCAAAAATGTCCAAAAACATGTTTTTTAAGAACTTTTTTTAGAAAAATTTGGGAATCAAATTCGGAATCAGCATCGAAAGGTTAATCAAACAAAATGGCCAGATCTCAAAATATCATCCAAAAATCTTGCAAAAAATGCTCTCTAAATTGCAAAAAATACCATTTTTGTGAACTTTGACCTCAACTTTCTTAAAAACCTGACGTTATGGAAAACTTTGGAAGCCAGATGCGGAACCAGCATTGAAAGGTTAATCTAAAACGAATGTCCAAATTACTAAAATTTGGCGTACCCCCGCGGACAGTTTCGCGTACCCCCTAGCGCTGCCCTACACCACACTGTTGTACATGGTTTAATGAGTTTGTGCTGATGTTTGTAACTACCCGAAATATTGGTCCTAGACCCACTTATAAGTATACCGATTGACTTAGAATTACTTTTTGAGTCGAATTAACGATGTCCGTCCGTCTGTCCGTCCGTCCGTCCGTCCGTCTGTCTGTCTGCCTGTCCATGTAAACGGTGTAAACACGATACAGGTCGCAATTTTTAATTAATTGACTTGAAATTTGAAACTTAAGCCTCTTTTGGCCCAAGGCCGAAGCCTATTGAAATTGAAAAAAATCGGTCCATATTTAATCCTAGCCCCCGTACAAAGGTCCTCTTTAGTTTTGACTCAAATGACTCTAATAGCCGCATTTAAATAGGTATCTGTTATGTTTGCTTCAAGGTTACTTTATTAATTGACTTCTTTTTATAGTTAATACATTTCATGTTCTTAGTTTAAAGTTTACCGTTAGAAATTAATACTGGTTATTCTTGTTTATGAAAGTATAATATTGTTGTAAACAATAACAATATTTATAACTATACCGGGTGTTCAATTTATTATTAAAATTAGTATAAGGGGTATTCACATTACATTTCTTTCCCTTTTTAAAATTTTAGGTTAATTACTCTTATACAATTTTACAAAAATACCAGTAATATAAATATTTTATAATTAATTTAAGGTTTGTAGTTTATATTATTTTTCTTCCTTAATCTTTCTTTTAAAGGTAATTCTTGAACTTCTTGTGCAATATTATCTTCCACTGGAGGATTTTCGGCGTCGAAAAATTCCTCTTCATCACTATTATTTTGATCCATATTATTAGTTTGAACAGTGTCCGATAATACTACTTGTTTACCACATAATTTTAATTGATTTCTGTGTGCCACTCTACGGCGCTTATTTACTTCTATTAAATACAATGTGTTATTTATTTTTTTGCAAATAGTGCCTTTAACCCATTTAACATCAGTATTTTGATTAGGATTCAAATAAAGTACAATTTGACCAACTTTGAGATTAAAGTTTTTGTATTTAATACTTTTTTCAAACACTCGTTTTTCTTCACTTTTTCTCATTTTGTAAGTTGTCGGAATTGGTTCTATTTGTGAATCTTTTTTAGTTTTACAATATGACAATAATGTTATTGGTTTAAATGCGAATACTAATTCACTTGGGCAAATACCTGTGACAGTAGATGGTGTGTTACGATATTTAAATAAAAAATTTAGTACAACATTTTGCATCGATATTTTTTTTTCCTTGTTAGACAAAAAATATGCTTTTAAACTACGTTTAACGGTTTGTACCCCTCTTTCTGCCAACCCATTACTTGGAGGATGATATGCAGGGCTGAACATTTGATTTATTCCGTTTGATTTTAGAAATAACGAAAATTCTTCACTTCGGAACTGGGGACCATTATCACTCACTAGAGTGTAACAGAAACCAAAATTTGAAAATAACCATTTTAGTTTTTCGATTACCAAAATTGTAGTAGTCTTTGATAGCACATGAACATCAATCCACTTTGTAAAATCATCAACTACGATTAAAAAATCGAAAGTTTGGAATTGAAAAAGATCAACGTGAACACGTTCAAAAGGGTACGATGTTGGAGGCCATGTAAAATTTGGACAATCTTTATTTTTATTTTGTATCTTTTGACATGTTGGGCAAGCCGAAACATATTGTTCAATATTTTTATCAATTGCAGGCCACCAAAGTGTAGTACGAGCTAACAATTTCATACGAACGACGCCAATATGCGTTTCATGTAATAAGGATAAAAATTTTTCTCTTAAGATTGTTGGTATTATTAGACGATCTGCATAAAACAAGCATTTGTCCTTGTATTCTAAAGAGAATTTTATGTTATAATATGGAGTTAATGAGTTATTAGATTTTGCAGACTTAGGCCAATTATCATCTTTCACACAATTGATTACTTCCTGGATTATTTGGTCCTTTTCCGAAAATCTAATTATCTCATTTAAGGATATTGGTGCATTATTTTCAAAATTAAAAAAATTAACATTAAAGTTTTGTACATTTGTCTCACCTTCCTGTGGAAGACGTGACAAAGCATCAACATTTTTCTGTTTTAAACCTGGACGGTATTTGATTTTGCAATTATAATTTGTTAAAAACAAAATCCATCTGTGAAAACGAACAGAAACAATGTTGGCCAAAGCTTTTTGATCTCCTAAGAGTTTTTCCAGAGGCTGGTGGTCAGTATATACTATAAAAGGGTAACCATACACAAATTTGTGAAATTTTTTTATAGCAAAAACCACTGCTAATGCCTCTCGGTGGATTTGAGAGTAATTTTTCTCTGCTTTACTTAAAGTGGACGAAACCATATAACAAGGTCTCTCCTGACCGTCAACAACAACGCTTAGAATAGCACCAACTCCGTACGGAGAAGCATCGCAAGCGATTACTATTGGTTTACTAGGGTCAAAATGCACTAGTAAATCAATATCACACAACAATTGTTTACAGCTTTTAAATGCTGTGGAACATTCTTCATTCCAATACCATTTTACGTCTTTACGTAATAAGTAATACAAAGGTGATAATACTGTAGAGCTATTCGGTAAAAATTTTGAGTAGTAATTTAACAACCCCAAAAAACTTTGCAGCTGATCAACATTTGCGGGTTCTGGAGCTAGCATTATAGCTTCCATTTTGTTATTTGACGGTTTTATGCCTTCGCATGTGATAGTATGACCTAAATACTCAATGGTATTCACTAAAAGTTTACACTTTTTCCAATTAATTTTCACATTGTATTCCTGTAATCTATTTAAAACTTTATGTAAATTGCTTTTACATTCCTGTTCACTGATACCAGCCACTAATATATCATCTAGATATTCAGCGACGCCATCTAGGCCTTGAATAATTTGATCCATAACCCTTTGAAAAATCATTGGTGCCGTGGAAACACCAAAAGGTAACCGGCAAAACTGAAACAAACCCATATGGGTATTTATGGTCAAAAAACTACGACATGCTGAATTTACAGACAGCTGTAAATACGCTTTACTTAAATCAAGAATACAAAAACACTTTTTGCCTCTCAGGCTTGTGAGAATATCATCAATCAACGGTAACGGATATACATCCATTTCTATAACAGGATTAATTGTTATTTTAAAATTTCCACAAATCCTTACATTAGAATCTTTCTTCATTACGCACACAATAGGCGCTGCCCAATTACTACTACGGACCGACTGTATGATACCTTCTTCAGTCATACGATTTAACTCAGCCTCAACTGCGCTTTTTAAGCTTATTGGTACGGCATAAGCCTTAAAAAATTTTGGTGGGGAATTGGGTTTGATAAAAATGTCAGCCGAAAATTTTTTTATCGGATCTAAACTTTCCAAAAATAGATTGGGAAAACTACATTTTAATTCATCCATAATGTGTGATTGGCAGAGCTGATTAACCGTTAAAATTTCATTTGACTCACCGCTTGATTTGAGGAAAAAATTTCTCCAACAAGGAAACAACACATCGATCCAATTTCGACCCATTAATGGTGTAAATTGGCGCTTGGATTTAACTACCAATAGTTTAAAATCGTTTTTGTCGTTTACTTTCACAGATATTTCTCCAAGTACATCAACATTATTTCCTGTTAAAACTTGTAAAGGTGGACAATTAATAAAATGTAATTTTAAATTTCTAAAATAATACTCATAGTCTATATTAGATATAACCGATACCACGGCGCCGGTGTCCACTTCCATAAGCAACTTTTTACCATCAACCATCACTTCATTAAGCAAGGGCGTCCCAATATTATTCATCCAGTTTAACGATCCTAGTTTATACTCCAAATCATTTACATGATTATTTTTACTCGGGTTCTTTCGAAATGATTGTTGACCTTTTTTACTTGCACGAGACAAACAAGCTTTAGCTGAATGACCCTTTTTGCCGCAGTGGAAACAAGTCCATTCTTTAGCAGGGCAAGCTCCGTTTGCATGTTTTGTTGTACATTTGGAACATTTATCAAACTTTTTGTTTTGTTGATGATGATATATTTTGTTAACCTCGTACGACGACGACGGCTGCATACCTTTTTGTTCATTATTTACTAACTCAAATGACTGCGACAACTTACAAGCGTCCTCCCATGTCAAATTTGCCGTTGACAATAATTTAGTCTGGAGCTGACTGCTGCTTACACCGCAAACCAAACGATCACGTAGAGCCTCTTTGAGGAACAAACCAAAACTGCATTCGGCTGCTAGCAATTTTAAATTAATTATGTACTCTCCGACTGCTTCACTTGGTTTTTGTGAACAATTGTAAAATTTGAAGCGTTCCGCAATTATATTTTTTTCTGGCACAAAATGTGGTTTAATGGTTTGTACTAAATCTTTAAAAGTTTTGTTTGTTGGTTTTTCCGGTAGCAAAACTGATTTTATTCTCTTGTACGTCTCCGGACCCACAATGTTAAAAACAGTGCAACCTTGTTTTCTTCGGTTGTTGCGTTTATCTTAAACAGTTGGTCAATTCTATCCAGATATTCCGAAAAGTCATCTCCAAAAGCGAATTGTTCTATTGAACCAATGAACGACATTTTTTTTTTTTTTTTTATAAGACTATTAATTTACTTGATGAAAACACGTTTTTCTTTTTTAATTTTATTTTTTTTTTTCTGCACACGGGATTCTTCACACTCGTCGCCAAAATATGTTATGTTTGCTTCAAGGTTACTTTATTAATTGACTTCTTTTTATAGTTAATACATTTCATGTTCTTAGTTTAAAGTTTACCGTTAGAAATTAATACTGGTTATTCTTGTTTATGAAAGTATAATATTGTTGTAAACAATAACAATATTTATAACTATACCGGGTGTTCAATTTATTATTAAAATTAGTATAAGGGGTATTCACATTACAGTATCTTTTCGAAATAGAAAATATTTAATTAAAGTTCTGTTTGTGTATGTTAAACGCGTAATTTAATAACCTTATCAAATCTGATTATCATCGGACCATTTTTGGACTTAGGTCCCATGTGAAAATTTAGCCCGATATTCAGTTGAAGCGGTTTATTGTCAACAAAAAGAAGCCTATTCCACCAAATTTGATTTGTGACTGCTTTTTACACTTATTAAAGATTTGAAAAAATATAGATCTAATCAGTCCATGTTTGAACTTGGGACCCATTTTCCGGGAAACTCTGGTGTAGGGTATTATACGGTCGGTCTTGACCGACTATAATTTTCTTACTTGTTTTTTAATGTTTAATGTTATTTATTGTAGAAAATTTTGTCAACAGTAAAAAAAAAATTACTGGGATGGTTTTCAATTGTTTATTCACTGGTTTTAAATGTGTTTTTCATTTGTTTTTGCCTACAAAATATTTTGAGTGTTGGCATTAGTTTCAATATAATGCCAATTAAATCGTCAATTAATTAGACCATTTATTTAAATAGTCCCATGTATGACATTTATGTAGTTCAAATAAAATATTATTGATATCGTTTTTTTTTTTGTTAATAAATTTTAAATTAATTTTTTTTTTTTTAAATAAATTTTTATAACGAACTTTTTGTACTTGACCCGCGGAGTTCGTTATAACCGGGGTTTACTGTACTTATAAACGTATGTTTATGTATGCAGGTATTTCTTTTTTTTTTTTTCTTACTCATCTTGTTTATTGGTTTTACCGCAACAGTCTATACATACGTATTGTTAATATTACAAATATGTTTTTATGTATGTGTTTGTTTGTATTTCGATATTTGTTAGCTGTACGTGCAAGTATTAGTGTAAATTGTATGCTAATGTATGTTTGTGTGTGTGTGCGTTTTTCTTTTATGTAAATTTTTCTTATTGTTCCACACAGAAATAAAGGGTTTTCTGTTGTTTTTTTTTTCTATTCGTGTGTCTTATTTTTTTATTTCTTCTTCTTTGTTACAAATGACTCTTGATTTCCCTTCAGGTTAAGAGCGAATTTTCCAATATACAATTCAAATCAAAACTTTTTAAAGACATAAAAGAAATTTTCAAGTTAGATACACACACACACACGAACGCAAACACATACACTTACGTAGTTACGTTCACATGTTGATTTTATTTTATTATGTAGGTTTATGGGGCAAAAATGTTTTCAATTTCGATATTTTGTATATTGGTTCGCTATGTAGATTGTAAATAAAGTACTTTAAGTTTAAACAGCTTAATTTATTTTGCATATTGTAGAAAAAGGAGTAAAGTTTTTTTTATCTGTATTGTTTATTTAGTTTTAAGAACATAAAATTTTCCTTAATTTAGGTATTCAATGCGTATGAGTAACGCATCAATCACAATATTATTCATTCGCCATGGTTAACATTAGTAACAATATTACCAGAATATTGTCAATTTCTACAAGTATTTGGTTATAAACATAAAATAAGTATATAAATATTATTGATTGGTTAAGCAAACAAAATTTTATAATTATTCGTTTAACCGGAATAAAAAAAAAATATTAAATCAAAATTATTAAATTTATTTATTATTTAAGCTAAATTATTTATTATACTAGTGAAATCAATCATGAATATTTTTGACCCCCTCCGATATTGATGAAATTTGGTTTAGTTCTTACACTACGTAAAAAACTAACAAATGCAAATTTTCAGCCCTCTAAGTCAACAGGGGCCGAAAATACGGAGGGTCAAAATTTCCCCCAAAATCTCCCAGTCGCGACAGTTTGCACCGTAAAAACTTAATATCGTTGGTTCTATTATAGCTAGAAAGCCCATTTTTGGTTTGTTTTGAAGCTCATAATATGCTCTACAAGACCTACCATAACCAACAAATTTTCAAAAAAAAAGGGTTACCTCCCTTATTTTAAGGTCGTGATAAAGGGAAGAGAAAATGGGAAGGATGGTATCCCCGGATTTTTTATTTTTACTTGATAATCTTATAGAGAAAGTCCTAAAGAATATATTCTAAAATTTTTAATTTAGGACAACAATGGGATCGCTCAAAATCAAAATTTTTCACAATTTCCCCCAAAATCTCCAAATCGCAACACTCTTGAACTTTAAAAATTTAATATGATAAGTGCTTTTGTGGATATAGAGCTCATTTTTGTTTGTTTTAAAGCTTATAATACGCTCTACAATACCTACCATAACCAAAAAAATTTCCAAAAAAAGGAATTGGTGCCCCCCTTATTTAAAGGTCGTGACAAAGGTGGAGGAAATGGGGGGAAGTATCCCCCGATTTTTTTTTTACTTAGTATTCTCAAAGTGCAAGTCCTAATGAAGCTCTCCTAAAATTTTTATGTTGGCACAAAAATGGGATTGACCAAAATCAAAATTTTTCACAATTTCCCCCAAAATCATCAAATCGCGACACTCTTGCACATTACAAATTTAATATCGTGGGCTGCATTGTAGCCACAGAGTCCATTTTTTGGCTTGTTTTAAAGCTCTTAATATGCCCTACCATATTACTATCACAAAAAAATTAGGGGTGCCTCTTGTATTAAAAGATCGTGGCAAGATGTGGGGGAAATCGGGGGATTTTATCTTCCAATTTTTTTTAACTTGGTTTTTTTAAAAGGGGTGCCTGTTGTATTAAAAGATCGTGGCAAGGGGTGGAGGAAATCGGGGGATAGTATCTTCCAATTTTTTTTAACTTGGTTTTTTTAAGAGTAAGTTCTAGAGAGCATATCCTGAAATTTTTCTCTTGGGACAACAATGGGAGGCGCAAGAGTGTCGCAATTTGTTGTTTTTGGGGGAAATTTGTAAAAATTTTGATTTTGGTCGATCCCATTGTTGTCCCAACATAAAAATTGTAGGATATGTTTATTAGGACTTGCACTTTTAAAATACCAAGTAAAAAAAAATCGGGGGATACTTTCCCCCATTTCCTCCACCCTTTGCCACGACCTTTAAATAAGGGGAAAATTTTTTGGTTATGGTAGGTCTTGTAGAGCGTATTATAAGCTTTAAAACCAAAAAAATTGGCTCTGTAGCTACAAAAGCTACGGTTCAAGAGTGTTGCGATTTGGAGATTTTAAGGGAAATTGTAAAAAATTTTGATTTTGAGCGATCCCATAGTTGTCCCAACATAAAAATTTTAGAATATCTTCCTTAGGACCCTCTCTATAAGATTATCAAGTAAAAAAAAAAATCGGAGGATACCATCCTCCCCATTTTCTCCTCCCTATATCACGACATTAAAATAAGGGTAACCCTTATTTTTTCCGAAAATTTTTTGGTTATGGTAGGGGTTGTAGAGCATATTTTGAGCTTTAAAACAAATCAACAATGGACTTTCTAGCTATAATAGAACCAACGATATTAACTTTTTAAGGTGCAAAGTGTCGAGACTAGGAGATTTTGGGGGAAATTTTGACCCTCCGTATTTTCGGCCACTGTTTACTTAGAGGGCTGAAAATAAGTGTGCTTCAGTTTATCACTTAGTGTTACAACTAAACCAAATTTCTTCAAAATCGGAGGGGTCAAACAAATTTTTAGCTATTTTCGATTGATTTCAGTAAGAATGACCCATACCTTATTTCAATAAATTTGTTGGTAAAAGCGGATTTTGCAAAATAAATTTTTTTAAGACAGGCCCTTTTTTCATGAATTTTTCTTTGTTGCCGTGTATTCACGGAGAGCCTCAGGTTGAACTTAAGTGTCGACGAAAAGTGTAAACACAGTATGGTTTTTACATGAGAAAATGTCACAAAACTGTTAACAGCGAAATCGTATACAGTTTTAATTGTATTTATTTGCAGGTCGCGAGAAATCGCAAAATTCAAAAAAAAAAAGTAAATAATTTTGAAAAAAATGTGTTTTTGCGTAAATTAGCAATGAAGATATTAAATTTAGCAGTTTTGTCACCTTTAATCACGTAATATTCAAACTGCGTACCACATATTTATCGTTACTTGATTTTTTTGTATTTATTTTAGACACCAAAGAAAAAATAAATTTATATAAAAGTTTGAACAGTAATTTCGCCATATTTCTGGAAATTCATCATTTGTAATTTTTGTGCTTGCTGTTTTGTCACCTTTTACAACCTCGAATTCAAACTGCATACCACATTATTTTCATAAATTGAAGCAAACCTTACATGCCAAAAATAACATAAAGTACTAAAGTAGTTTAGCGAGTTTTTTTAGCGATATCTCGAAGAATTCAGCAGCTAGGATTTTAATGTTAACAGCCTCATGACATTTGATTAATAACAAGTCAAACTGCATTTCGGATTTTTCAACAATCTATTAGAAAATTCTAACAAAAAAAAGCAGTTTATTTGCTGTTTCTCGCGAAAGTGAGCAGCTAAAATATTTTTGTAGGCAGTTTTTAATTTCTTCGATCATGCTTAAATCATCGATAGAAGTTCATGTCAATAAAGGCGGTCGCGTTTATTTGGACTTCGTCAAAAAATACCTTAAAAGTCGGCGTTATCTCCAGATAAAAAGTGCTATACTGGTGCAAATTGTAATATAATTGTTATTAAACTTTATAGACCCAATAGTTCATGAATTATTGCGGCATATAAGAAAATATTCTTTATTAAATAAAACTAATATAAACCCGATTTTAATATAAATACAAAAAAATAATCTGATAGAGACAGATAATATTGTGTTGTGTGGTGTTTTTTTTTTTTTTTTAATATAAATAAATAAACACCAGCTGATTGTTTCTCACATAATAGTGGTATATTAACCAACTCTGTTTTTACAAATAGCAGTGTTGCATTTTATTAGCATAACTGATGGCAATGCCATGCATGGTGGTGAATATACCTCCACTGCATTATTAGCATTTGTACACGGTAAAAAATAATCGTTACACGAATTTAAAAAATGAGTGGTCCAAACGATAAACCAGAAACACAAATAAATATACAAGAGTTATTAAATGTAAATGCTGAACTTCAACAAGAAAATATTAAATATGAAAAAATATGTAATCAACTAAGGGAAGATATCCAATTCTTGAATAATAAAGTGGAAAATCAACGCCAACCATCCTATGAAACGGATGAAGATGAACTTGCGAGAGAAACTGGCTTCTTTAACAGGCCATACCAAATGGAAAATGAAAATTCATCTCTTAATGAAAAGCCCCCGCAAAATGAAAACTGGAATAAAGTAGCCAACAAAAAACGGACACGTGAAAGTCCTTAACAAACCAACCCCAATAAAAATAAAAGACAAAACACAATAGATTCATATTGGCTAAGCAACCAACCCACTACATCAAACCGGTTTTCTCTTCTCGACGATAAAGTTGCCGAGCAGGAAAATTCCAACACAGTGCCGTATATTGCCAAACCACCACCCATATTCGTTGATAAGGTTACAAATATTCAACCATTGCTTTCTCTTCTCAATGAACATGCTAAAGAGCAGTTTGAATTAAAATCTCTTAGGAACGAACAGGTTAAAATCCAGCCCAAGACAGAGGAAAGCTATAAAAAGATAGTTGAAGAATTAGAAAAAAAGAACACTGAATTTTATACATATAAACCAAAAAGTGAAAGAGGCTTTAAAGTTATTTTAAGAAATATGCACCCATCTGTAGATATTGAAGACCTTACAAAATAACTTCTTGGCCATGGACATGAAGTCATTAACATTTGGAACATCAAAAAACGCGGTACAAACCAGCCACTCCAATTGTTTGAGGTAGAACTAAAGACAAACCCCAATAATAAACACATATACAAAATCAAAACACTCATGTATAGTCAAATTAGGTTTGAGGCACCAAAGCCTAAAAAGTCTATCCCTCAATGTTCAAATTGTATGCAATATGGACACACAAAATCATTTTGTAGACGAAACCCCAAATGCATCAAATGTGCCGGTGATCATCAATCAAAAACTTGTGAACGTAAAAACTGGTCAAATGAAGTCAAATGCGGCCTCTGTAGTGGAAACCACCCAGCAAACTATAAGGGTTGTACAGTATATAAACAAATATCTAAATTACACCACCCCCCGCTTAGAAATACGGAAAACAGACAGCCACATACACATTCACCCACAGAAAATATTAGAAATACTGAAAACCGCCAAAATAATGCAAATAATGCTAGCAATTTAGAAAACCGTCAAACAAACAATTCTTCATATGCTCAAGTAACTAGAGCTTCTCGCCGCCCTCAAAGAAGACAAAATGAAAATATAGAAACAGAAGTTTCTGAGTCACAACAAACTGAACAACATCCAGATGAAGTTCCCCAGATGCTAAACGCACTTAAAGAGCTTATGCAGCAAATGTCAAATCTTGTTGTCAATATAATCTCAAAACTTACCCAAAATGTATGATCTGAAAATGGCTTTCTGGAATGCTAACGGATTAGCACAACACACTTCTGAAGTAAAAATATTTCTAGAATCAAAACAAATAGATATATTTCTTATCTCAGAAACACATTTTACGGTTAAAAGTAGCTTCCATATTCCCCAATATAAATTTTATCAAACTATGCATCCTGATGGAAAAGCACACGGCGGATCAGCAATTCTTATTAGAAACAATATAAAACACCACCAAGGTAAACATTTTTGTACGAATGAAATACAGGCAACTAATGTTATCATTGAAAATTAGCATGGACAAGTACTAATATCATCTGTGTACAGCCCTCCCAAACACAAAATAAAGAAAGATACATATGAATACTTTTTCAAAACTCTAGGAAACAGATTTCTAGCATGTGGTGATTATAACGCGAAAAATACCGTGTGGGGGTCGCGCCTAAATACAACTAAAGGTAGGCAACTACTGATGGCAATAAATAGTCTGCACTTGAACATAACTTCACCTTATTCACCCACATATTGGCCTACAGACTTAAACAAAAAACCAGACTTGATTGACTTTTGTGTATCAAATGGCATAACACCCGATTCTCAAAAGTGCTATACATGTCTAGATTTATCTTCTGATCACTCCTCGGTCATACTATCTATAACTGCAACCCTTAATCGTATATCTCAGCCATGTAAATTACACAGTAAAAAAACTAACTGGCAACAATACAGTCATATAATAAGTTCGTCTCTGAACCTTAAATTGCCTCTCAAATCGGACGAAGAAATTACTTACGCCGTTGAATATCTTGTAAACATTATTCAACAAGCAGCTTGGGAGTCCACGCCACAATACAGTTACAATACACCTAGATGCTCTGCCAATGTCCGAGAGAAACTTTCAGAAAAGCGAAAGGCTAGAAGACAATGGCAAAAAACTAAGTCCCCAAATGATAAAACAGAGCTAAATAGACTTACTAAGGAACTAAAAACCTTGTTAAAATGTGAAAAAGATAAAAAGTTTGAAGAAGAAATGCAAAGACTGGGTCCTTCATTAACTACAGATTATTCTCTGTGGAAAGTGACGAAAAGAATAAAAAAACAACCGAAGTTAAATTACCCGATTCGTAAACCTGATAACACCTGGACAAAAAGTGATTTTGAAAAGGCTAATACATTTGCAGAACACCTTAAAAACGTCTTTACCCCTAATGTTTTGAACAATGACATCAATACCCCCATTTATATTGAAAATTTCCTTAATGAAACTAATCAACTCGAGTTACCAATAAAAAAGTTTACGAAATCAGAAGTATCTAATGTAATAAAAAAATTAAAATTGAATAAAGCTCCAGGCTATGATTTAATAACATCTAAAACATTAAAAGAATTGCCAAAAGAAGGAGTAGCTCTGTTAACATACATTTTTAACGCTTGTTTAACACGTTGTTTTATACCTCCACAATGGAAAGTTGCACAGATTTCAATGATACAAAAACCAGGAAAACCAGCTGAACAAGTAACATCTTATCGCCCCATTAGCCTTCTACCTATTATCTCAAAAGTCCTTGAGACACTGTTTCTTAGTAGATTAATGCCCATAATTGAATCCAAATCGCTTATTCCAAACCACCAGTTCGGGTTCCGAAAACATCATGGAACAATAGAACAAGTCCATCGTTTAGTTGAAACTATTCACCAATCTTTTGAAAACAAACAATACTGTACTGCCGCATTCCTTGACATATCCCAAGCTTTTGATAAAGTGTGGCATAAAGGTTTGCTCTACAAAATTAAACAACTGCTCCCCACAAACTACTATTTGTTTATCCGATCTTATCTAAATAACCGTTATTTTTATGTCAAGGAAGACAACGAAATGAGTGCCCTTAACGTTATAATGGCAGGAGTACCACAAGGTAGTGTTATGGGTCCTACGCTATACTTGTTGTTCACCAATGATCTTCCCTCCACTGAGGGTGTCTTAATAGGCACCTTTGCAGACGATACAGCAGCATTATCTGTACACAAGGATCCAACTCAAGCCAGCGTCATACTACAAAAATGTATTAATAACATCTCTACATGGCTTACCAAATGGCGAATCAAGGCAAACGAATCAAAATCTGTACAAGTTACTTTTACTCTAAATCAGGAAACTTGTCCCCCGGTAAAATTAAATGAAGTAGAAATACCTCAATCAGATAATGCAAAATACTTAGGTATGTATTTGGATAAACGACTCACCTGGAAGAAACACATAAACACAAAACGAAAAGCATTAGATATGCAGGTCAAAAAAATGAATTTTCTCATAAATCAAAATTCCCGACTGTCACTTGAAAATAAACTTCTGATATACAAATGCATCCTCAAACCAATTTGGACATATGGTATTCAGCTGTGGGGTACTGCAGCCAACTCCAACATTGATACCCTACAACGATTCCAGTCAAAAACAATTCGAAAAATCGCAAATGCTCCTCGCTACATGACCAATAATCAACTACACCATGATCTCAATATCCCGTCAATTAAAGATGAAATACAAACACATCTAGCAGCATATAAAACTAGACTCGAACTCCACCCCAACTCATTGGCCTCTAATCTAATGAGAAATTTAAATGATATTGCCACCGATTACAGAGTGCCCAAACTTATTTTCGACCGGAAATACGACGTAGAATTTCCGACTCGAGAATTTTGGTCAAACTGGCAAAACCCCCCAATGAACGCTATTAACATATTCACAGACGGCTCCAAACAATCCATGGGAGTCGGTGCAGGTTTTTCAACGAGTTTGCGAGATTTAGAGAAGACTTTTATCCTTCCATTGGACTCTAGCATTTTCCAGGCCGAAATAGTTGCCATAAGCAGGGCGGCTTTACAGTTCGGTGATGAGACAAACAGAGAATTTAACATTTACGTTGACAGCCAAGCTGCTTTAAAAGCTCTCAAAACCTTTTACATCAAGTCGAAAGTAGTTTTCGAATGCTTCGAGAACTTACAAAGTTTAGGGAGTACGAATAAGGTGAAACTAATATGGGTACCAGGTCACATAGGTATTCAAGGAAACGAGAGAGCGGACGAGCTCGCGAAACAAGGTGCTGATGGTATTGGTATTTCTGTACATATTGATCCACCAATCCAGCACTTTAGATCGCTACGCGACATTCAAAATACTGCAATGGCTAATAGAAAGTGGAGAGAGCTAACGACAAGTGCGATCAGTAGACGATTGTGGACATGCTACAATCTAAGAAAAACTGAATACTTACTCTCACTCACTAGATGGAACTGCCGTGTACTTACTGGAGTAATCACCGGGCACTGCCTAATAGGTTATCATAGAAAGAAGATGGGACTTATTTCTGATGCAAGCTGTAGAAGGTGTGATGAACCTAACACTGAAGAAACGGTCGAACATATTCTTTGCCAATGTCCTGCTTTGGCCAGATCCCGACTGCACATTTTAGGCAGACATGACTTCGAGAGCTTGGAAACCGTTTCGAATGTTGACCTAAGGCAAATAGTACAATTTGCGATGAGGACAAACGCGTTCTATCAGCGTCGCTGAGGAATTATTGTGGTTTCGCTATGGACCATCCGGTCTATGTGAGGAGTCTTTGACTCCGCCACCTCTAACCTAACCTAATGAGAAACTCTGAAACCTTCATAAGACTACGAAGAAGAGCCCCTCAAGATTTACTCAGTTAAACTGGGTAAACATGTTCCACTAATGTTTTACTTATATACCTAATGGAAAACATACTACGGCTTGGGAAGATCACTGGATCATCGCCAAAATACATTTAAATGAATGCCATAAATAATGTTTAATATCAATAATAAATAGATAGATTGCATTAATAAAGTACATTACAAAAAAAAAAAAAATCAAACTGTATACCTCGTTTTTTTAACATTTGCAAAGAACTGCCTTTAAAATAATAAAAAAATATATATAATAACGCGATATTTCGCGAAATTTAACACCTACAATTTTGATGTCAACAGCTTTGATCAAGTACAAGTAAAACTGCAAACCATGTTTTCACGAAATTTAAAAAAAACCTTTAAAAAGATAAAAAAACATCAAAAAATAAATTTCACGATTTCTCGTGATTGAGAAGATAGGATTTTGATGTTTACTGTTTTGTGTAAATATGTAAGCACAACTTAAACTCAGTTTTTGAAATTATTTAAAAAACATCAGTGTCAAAATTAAAAAAAAAAAAAGTCAAAAACACTAATATCTCGATATCTCCCAAAATTGCTGCTAACAATTTGTAACATTTAAAATAAAACTGCGTTTACACTTTTCGGTGACACTAAAGTTCAACCTACACCCAAAAAAAAAGTCGTGGGTATTCAATACTAAAAATTTAACTAATTTTTGTTCAAACCAATACTAAAATTTTTTACTAATATTATTTAAAACTATTATTATTATATTATTTTTTGTGTTGAGCTTAGTCAAATAACATTTGATTTTATGTTTGTTATGTCCAGGCGTGCAAGGAATAGTAAGTAAACAAAATATTTCTTTACCAAAGATTTAAAAACATACTTACATACATACTAGAAAGGGCCAAAAACACTTTTGTGAAACATGATCATGTCGTTGACTGGCTCTCAAATACATACACTCAAAACGAAAAGTTTGTCAAATCAAAACAAACAGATATGCAGAAGCAGCAAGAAAGTAAACTTATACAGAAAATTAATTCGCAAAAAAGTACTGAAAATTAATCTCAAAAATATCAATAAACAAATTCAAACGATGTTTGTGTTGCGATAATCGAACTTCTGTTTTATCACAGCAACATTTTTGATTGCAAAGAACCGGTTCACTGTGGTTTCCCCAATAGCCCAAAAATCAAAAAAGTTATTGTTTTTTTTAAGCTTTATTGCACAAAATTTATTGATAACACTCTAAATATTATGATTTAACAAATTTTGTTGTTTTTTTGGCGAGATTTATTGTTTGTGTTAGTTGAAAGTGGAGGTATGTTTATATTGCATATATTGTGGTTGCATAGTCATAAAAAAAAACTTAGGTTTATCCAAAAAGTTATTCGCGATATTGTGGCAGAAGTTTCCAAAAACCCTACAAACATTAAATTTTAACATATTTTCTACCAAATTAAATAACAAAAGCTGCAAAAATATGAGCCCATAAAAAAATCCCTGAAGAGTACTTTTTTGACCTTTTTAAAACACACGTTTTTCAAAAACTTCTTTTTCACGTAGACTTTTAGTGATATGGCCCTCATCTGCCAACAACGTCTTATGCATCAAATTGTAGGTTTTTTAACCCTATTCAAATTAAAAAATATTGTGGCCGCGGGTTTTTGCATATTTTCGCATATGGGTGTGATTTACAAAGTCATCCGACGAAAAATAGTGAATCGCATTTTGTTTTGTATTTACTATTTCTTTTTAAGAATATGAGTAAAGAGAAATTATTTTTTTTTTTTAATTGTTGTTATTTTAAACTTTATATTGCAATTTTATGGTATTTGATTTACAGTTATGAATAAAGAGAAACATTTTTTTTAAGAAATTGTTGTATTAAACTTTATATTGCAATTTTAAGGTATTTGACTTTCAGTTTAAGTGAAACTTACTCATTGCATTTGAAAAGTGTCAAAACAAAGGTCAAATTTTAATTCTAATAATTAATTGTTTCGCGATAGTGATAAAAGTTTAAAAAATATCAATATGGAAATTAAAATAGAAGGGTTATTCTGTCAGTGCAAATTTTCAAGAATGTATATGCTTGATATTTGGAGTTCTACAGTTGGTAATTATCATTCGAAAGCAATCAAAATATTTCAAATTATGGAGGAAAAATTTAATGCAGAAAAAACTAAATTCGACCTTAGCAATTTAACAAAAGTTTTAAAAAGCCTTTGTAAGCGGATTGGAAAGCTTTGTGACCAAAAATCATCGAAGCAAATTAATTATTTTTAAGGAAAATAAAAAATGGTTTGAAAGTTTTGAAACAATTCAGCTAGAAGCAAAATCCCTTGAAAAATAGCAACCTGCACCTAGCCAAAAGCGTGGGCGTCCTGCTAAGGAATTTTTAAAGTGTTCAGATAGAACAAAGAGGCGTAAAATGTGTAAAATTAGTCAAGTTGATAATTCTTTAACCGAAGTTTTAAAAAATCGCAACTTTCCCCCGACACACAATGTGGAGGATTACGAGGTTTTGGCTATTTTCTTTGAAACAAGACTTACTAAGCGACAGTACTTAACTATTAAAGATTTTGTGAATAAAAAAATATCTAAAAATTTTTTCCAAGGCTATAAAGGTATCTTGGCAGCTAAGAAAACTTGTTATCCAAGCACAGAAAACATTACTGTTACAGAGTCGAGTGCAGAGGTCGATCTACAAGCTCTCCTTGATCTTACGGCTAATCGAATTGTGCAATTGCAAGATCAAGTTCTTGATGAAGCATTAGGCCCAGGTGAAAAACACCCAACACTGATTGAAAAATTGAGATTCGATAGCAGTTCTGGTCATAGCCAATTTAAGCAGAAATCGTCGAATAAGCTTATGGATGACAGTTCACTCTTTGTGACATCCTATGTTCCTCTTCAACTTGTCACGGAAAACAAAACTATAATTTGGAAAAACCCGCGCCCGTCATCCACTCGTTATTGCAGGCCGTTGAGGTTTCAATTTAAAAAAAAAAACTTCGCAACTGTGTTAAAATGAGGAACGTTATTTTAAACCGAAAATTTTTGCACTTTCTCCCACCGAAATAAATAAAACAAAACAAAAATTACATATAAAGCATGACATAAAACTGACCATGGTTGACGGTAAAGTTTGTAACGCTCTAACGGAAACTTCTTCTGCAAAATGTCACATATGTGGTGCCTTACCTACAGAAATGAATGACATTGAAAAATGCCTCGAGAAAAAAGTAGATGAAGCTCGTTACGAATTCGGACTGTCACCATTACATGCCAACATACGATTTTTTGAATACTTCATTCACTTATCGTACAAATTAGAGCTAAACAAATGGAAGACCAGTTAGAACGAAAATCATGTGTTTTGAAGAGAAAACAATTTATTTAACAACGATTTCCGACCGAAATGGGACTTTTGGTAGATAGGCCAAAAGCTGGTGGTTGCGGAAATTCGAATGATGGCAACACAGCTCGGAGATTTTTCCAAAATGTAAACCTTTCATAAAAAATAACAGGAATCGATAAGGATATTCAGGGGCGTATCCAGGATTTTATTTCGGTGGGGGCCCAACATTTTTTTTTTTTAATTTTTTTTCACAAAAAATTTTCATAGCAGCACATGTTTAAGAGTTTTTCTCGATTCCTTGAACTGAATGTAACACAATCAGGTTCTTCATTTTTGTGTAAGTTTAAAACTGTTGGGGAATAAAAAATATATGTTGTTAAGAATCACCTATACTACTTAAGTTTAAATTTTCAGGATAGAGACTTCATTGGAACTTTTTATATTAATAGAAACATTGTGACAGGAAAGAAAAAGCTGTGTAATTTCCCTTAGAAAAAAATATTTTTTTGTTTTTGAAATTCTAGTTCCAAAATTCATTTTTCTGAATGTTTTTGACGTGCTGAGTCCAAATATGACCTTTGAACTGGTCTATCGCTAATACTTTTCAAGATATATGCACCTAAATATTAAAAAAAAAACACACAGCAATAGCATTTTAGCAATTTCTAAACATTTATGTGCAGATATCTTGAAAAGTAATAGCGATAGACCAGTTCAAAGGTCATATTTGGACTAAGCACGCCAAAAACATTCAGAAAAATGAATTTTGGTACCAGAATTTCAAAGACAAAAAAAATATTTTTTTTTTCTAAGGGAAATTACACCGCTTTTTCTTTCCTGTCACAATGATTCTATTAATATAAAAAGTTCCAATGAAGTCTCCATCCTGAAAACTTAAACTTAAGTAGTATAGGTGATTCTTAACATATTTTTTTCCAAAATTTTAAAAAATATCGTTTTTTGAGATATAGCTCTCCAAAAATTAAGCTTAAAACCAATGACCTTTGACCTTTTTCAAAAAAATCTTGGGGAACGCCATTTTAAAGGCTGTCTCATTACCTATTATTTGCAACCTGACTGAGACCTGTATTGTTATTACTTTTCGAGTTTTCTTTATTTATCTCAGAACACTTTTGTCAAGTATATACGATTTTGCCAATTTTCAAGACCCCATATCTCGTGAAGAAAAACTACCAGAAGAACAAAATTTTGGCACTATGATTTTTTTGAAAGGGCCCAACTATATTCCAAGTTTCATCAAATTCGAAAGGGGTAAGGTCAAAAATGCTACTATTTTCGGTTGAGTTGAGGTGTTTAAACTCTATAGAAAAAGTCTAAGATTCTTAAACAATTTTTCTATAGAAAAAGTCTCAGATTCCTAGACCTTTTTCCAATAGAAAAAGTCTCAGATTCTTAGAAATTTTTCTAATTTTGCGACATTTTTCCTAAAGAAAGTCTCAGATTCTTAAAGAAAAAGTCTCAGATTCTTCGACATTTTTCCTCTAGAAAAAGTCTCAGATACTTCGACATTTTTTCTATAGAAAAAGCCTCAGATTCTGAACCATTTTTTCTAAAGAAAAAGTCTCATATTCTGAAATATTTTTCCCATAGAAAAATACTCAGATTCTGAGACATTTTTCTATAGCAAAAGTCTCAGCTTGTGTATCTGAGACATTTTTCCTATAAACAAAATCTTAGATTTTGAGATAGTTTTCCTTAAGAGAAATTTGTTGATTATGAGACATTTTACGTAAAAAATGTCTAAGATTCTGAGACATTTTCCTAGATTGTAAGAAAAATTCTCAGATTCAGAGACATTATTCCTATAGAAATTTCTTAGATTCTAAAACATTTTTCATATAGAAAAACCTCGGATCCTAAGAATTTTTTTATAGAAAAAATCTCAGATTTTGAGACATTTTTTAGATTTAAAGACATTATTTCTATAGAAATTTCTCAGATTCTGAAACTTTTTTCATATAGAAAAGCCTAAGATTCTGAGAATTTTTTATAAAAACAGTCTCAGATTCTGAGAAATTTTTCCTATATAAAAATGTTTAGATTCTCAGACATTTTTCTTATAGAAAGTTTTAGATTCTGAGACATTTTTTTTAGAAAAGTGTAAGATTCTGTGACAATTTTTTTAAAAAATAGTCTCGTTCTGAGACATTTTTCTAAAACACAAAGTCGCATTTTACGATTTGACTACATTTTACTAACAATAAGATCAATTTTTGTATATATAAAATTTCGGGTTCTAAGATATTTTTTCATTAGAATCTTAAGTTGAAAAGTTTCATATTCTAAGAAAAAATTTTCAGAGTTTGAGATTTGTTTAACAGAAAAATATTCAGTTTCAAAACATTTTCTTCAAAAAATTTTAGTTTCTTCAATGTTTTTTGATTTTTTTAAGAAGTTTACTTGGTTTTGATACCAAATCCTGAAATTTGTGATATCATTTCGGGGAGGCCCCCGGGCCCCCCCCCCCTGTATACGCCACTGAAGATATTTTGCAAAGATGTTCCACAATTCTCCAAGCTATAAATTCTGGATTTCAAATTGATGCCGAAAATTTTGAGGAATATGCTGTAGAGACAGCAAGAAAACTTGTGAAGGAGTATCCCTGGTACTACCTCCCTCCATCGGTACACAAAATTCTTATCGATGGAGCTGAGGTAATCAAGCATGCATTAGTGTCAATAGGTGAATTATCGGAGAAAGCAGCTGAAGCGAAAAATAAAGATATAAAACAGTTTAGATTGCAACATACACGAAAAATATCGCGCATAGCTACAAATACAGATCTTTTAAATCGCCTCTTTTTAGGTTCAGATCCATTTATTTCTGGAGCCCGAAACTTACCAACAAAGAAAAGAAGTAGTTTAAGTCAAGGAGTTTTAAATTTGCTTAATATTTGATATATATTACTACTATTTTACTTTATTACCTTATAATTCTTAATAATACCCAATATTGCATTATTTAACTTTGTTTAACTTTTTAATTTAGTTTTTTTCAGTGTATATTTCGAATTCACGAATTAAAATGAAATAAAAATTTACAAAACTTATTTAAAACAACCAAATTTTCATAATAAAATACTTTATTTCAAAATTTTTTAAAACAGATCTATAAGCCAATCAACCCTTAAAAGATCAAAAGGCTACTGTGGCTACAGTTGTTAATATTTTTTCCTAAAAATTTGCCAACTTTAAGTTCTTCGGGCATGAAATGAGCTGAAAAATTTTGAAGACCCTAGCTTTTTTATTTTTGGAGATATTGATTTTTGACCGCTTTTCCATATAAGGGAAACCACTGTGCGGTTGTGGAACAATTATTATTTTCACGGAACCTGTTATAATTTTGGCGCTACACCAAAAGCAACTGGTGTTTGTAAGCAAAATTGGAACATATTTTTATTGTTCGGAATCGGTTTTTGATGTACCTACAATTTGGAATAGGATTTGCAATTAAAAAATAAATTTATTTTATAGTGCACTCACATTGACCTCAAAACCTTGTTAGAAGCCTTGTAAAACACCATAAAATTACAAGAAAATCTTGTAATATTTATTTTTTGCTACTTCATATTTTACGAGAACTTTTAGTAAAAATTACGATCTTTTTTGTAATTTTAAAAGCTTTTTACCTATAAAATTGTAAATTTTTTTTACTAAATTTTTTGCTTCATCCTAAACTTTCAACCTTTCTAAGCCAAGAGCATTTAAAAAAAAATATATAAATTGAAATTTGAACAGATCTTCTTAATTTTAGATGAGGTCTTGTTAATCACATCTATTTAGATTTTAAATATCAGCTTTATGGGATAACGCTTACCTCCGAATTTTTTGAAACTAATTTGTTAAAATTATAATGAATTAAGATCGGACCACACGCCGTTTAAGAATTTCGTATTTTTTGGCTCTAACAGTTTTGGAATCCTTGGATAGATAGCCTATTTTCCAAGTCAGGAAGAAAAAAATTCATGTTTTGCAATTTTAATGTAATTAATTTTAATTTATTGCAAAAAACTGATTTTCGTATTTCTTTTTGGAGGTAAACGGTATTCTATAAGCTAATATGTAAAGTATAAAAAGATGTGATTAACTAGACCTCATAAAATCAAAAATTTAGAAGATCTGTTCAAATTAGAATTTTTGACAGCTTTTCTTTGTCTAAGAAAAGTTTTGACTTCAGCGCTGAAAGGGGATTCTATTTTTTATCAATCCTGTAGCAAAATTTATGTCTTGAAGACAGGAAAATTTCATAAAGCTGCATACGAACTTCCATTTACATACATATTAGGGTGCAGCAAATTTAGCTTTTTTCGAACTTCGAAAACGTCGGGGTCGTGAATGTTGCCTTTTAGGGTCGATATTAACAAACAAAAATATTGGATCTGTAGGACAATGGATTTGGGGTTCTTTTTAACATGATAATATTTTAAGGCTGGTGTTTAATTTTAAAAAAGTTCCAGGACTCCACCTCAGCTTGACTATGTAAGCTAACAATTAACGAAAAAGAAAACAAGAATTACTATTTTCATTTTATCAAAACCAAAAATTTTAATAACTTGGGTTTGTAACTTGGATAATAATTCACCTCGTGGTGAATAAAACCGTTTTTCACCAGCTGGTGAATAAAAACTGAATAAATTTGACATTAAAAGTTTTTCTGATGATTATAATAACTGGATTATATGAAACTAGTAAAAAACGAACCAGGATGTCTTAAAAATTTTTAGAAAAATAAATTTTTCTTTCACACCTTTCTCAATTCAAACCATATATAACATGATTAAAAAATTATAATACATAGTTATAATTAGAGCCTGAGATCAACTGTTTTTACAGAAAAACAAAAATTTGAAAATAACGACTTTAAGTCGGCCTAAGTGGCAATAATAGTATCTTTGGAAAGTGGCAACACCTAACATTTGTGTCTACAAAATATAGGCCATGTTCTGGCAAGGTTGCAAAAAAAAAAGTACTTAGATCAGAGTTGGTGAAGGAGAGGAGGACGAATGATGATTACTAAAAAATTGAATTTATTCACCATAATGCAATTTCAGCTTCTTCTGTACGAAAAAACAACAGCAACAACCACACAAGAATTGAAAAACCATGATTGAGTTGATACTTGTTTAACAGCCAACTTAGCGTATCGGTCTAGAGTGATCGTACCTAAGAGGCAGTTAATAGCAAAAACATTACAGATTCATGGGTTCAATCCTTGGCGGCTGCGATCTGTTAATAATTTTCACATATAGAATATAATTGACTATTAACTGAATAAATTTGACATTAAAAGTTTTTCTGATCATTATAATAACTAGATTATATGAAACTAGTAAAAAACGAACCAGGATGTCTTAAATTTTTAGAAAAATAAATTTTTCTTTCGGCGGCTGCGATCTGTTAATAATTTTCACATATAGAATATAATTGACTATTAACTGAATAAATTTGACATTAAAAGTTTTTCTGATCATTATAATAACTAGATTATATGAAACTAGTAAAAAACGAACCAGGATGTCTTAAATTTTTAGAAAAATAAATTTTTCTTTCACACCTTTCTCAATTCAAACCATATATAAAAAGTGACATAATTATTTTTCAACAAAAAAAAAATTTTTTTCATCAATTTTATTTTTTTTTATCAAATTTTCCTTTTTTTCATCAATTTTTTTTCCATTAAATTTTTTTTTCATCAAATTTTTATTTTTTTATGAATTTATTTTTTTTTTTCATCAAACTTTTTTTTTCATAAAATTTTTTTTTTATTATTTTTTTTTCATCTAAAAAATTTTTTTATCAAAATTTTTTTTCATAAATTTTTTTGGTATTTCATCATTTTTTTTTTTTCATTATTTTTTTTTTTTTCATCAAATTTTATTTTCCATCAAAATTTTTTTTTTTATCATATTTTTTTTTCATCAAATTTTTTATCAAATTTTTTATTATTAATTTTTTTCTCACCAAAAAAATTTTTTTTTCATCAATTTTTTTTTACATCAAAAAATTTTTTTTTCATCTAAATTTTTTTTCAGCAAAAATTTTGGGTTCATTAAATTTTTTTTAACATAATTTTGTTTTTCGTGAAAAAAAATCCTTTTTTTTTACCAAAACTACTTTTTCACAAAGTCTAAGCTAAAGTCTAAATGAGAGTGTTATATTCTTTGGTGCCGAATCTTTTATTCTCTCCAAAATGTAAAAACACTTTTTTGCACTTATTTTTGCACTCACTTAAGAAAGGTACAGCTCTTTTGGTTTTTTAATGGGTCCTCGACTGATATTTCATTTCGTTTTGGATGGAATAGCAAAGTAATATATTATTATTATTATAAGTTTCATAATATTTATAATAAAATATGTACCCAATGAAAATTATGTGTGTATTCACATGCTATTCTATAAATAAACCATTAAAAAATTAAAAATCAACTAATCTTTAGGAAAAATGGTCTCATCAGAAACGTTTTTTTTTTAACTAAAAAATGGGAAATTCTTTTACATTTTCTAGTTCAAATTGGTCCTTATTTGTCTTGTCTACAATCGCAGTCATCATCTATTATTGTTTCTGAAAACAAGATCTGCCCTTAACTGCTGCTATCTTTAAATGAGATGGCCAACCAGTTTTACATACGACTTATATGGGTGCCAGGGCACAGATACATTCCAGCGAATTTCAAAGCCGATGAGCAATACTAGGAACTACATTACAGGCTCTAACAAAATTGGAATGTGTTGATGTGCCTCTAGAAACTTGCAAGTAAAATACGGCTTTGTTCAGCGACGGAGACTAATCAGAGATGGGCAAGTGGATGGCCGTGTAAGACAACACAACAAATTTGGCCTTCTCTTCTCAGAAGCGCAAAGGTGAGCTGATATCGCTTCCAAGAGGAAAGATTTCGAAGGTGGTTGCTATAATTACTGGGCACTATCTTATTGTGAAGCACGGAGAGCGGTTAAATAAATAAAAAGTATCCCAAATTGGTATAACGGCATGGACAGCAGCCACTTACAACCTAAACTACTAAAATAGTAGAAAAAAAACTTACTCAAATTAAATAAGATAAATATGATGAACTAATTGGTAGTAAATTTCGTTCTAAAATTAAAGAAGAGAAATATCTCGTAAAAATAAAGATTTTTTTCTTATATTTAGAACAAATTTCTTTGGCGGTTAGAATTTCATCCATGTATTATGGAGTTACACTTATGGAAAATTATGGTCTATTTATATTCTATAAAAAATTTTTCGTAAAAGTTAGGAAAATTTCCAAACTTTTAGTTAAATTTAATTAAATTGTTGGAAAATTATGAACGTAGGTTACCAAAATTTAGTTATGTCTTTTTTTTTTGAGCGCAGAATTAATAGTAATTTATCCGAAATCCGAAATATTAAATAATCTTTAAGATTATCCTTCTTTTATTTCTGTAACTGAGAACACTTTAAATTTATTGTAATATTAATAGGTTTACATATCGCTCCTTTACTTGTATAGTGTCACAACTCAAAATATTTGATTTTGCAGAAAACACGTTTAAAGTTTACTATTGAAACTGGTTTTTAATTGAAAAAGGCCGGTACATAGAAAATGTAATAATGGCGTGTACTCTTCTCAAACGGTGAGTTTAAAAGATATTAATACGAATTTTTGACACAATATAAAGCACGATATAACGAATAATTCTGCATCATTAACTCAAAAAACGCATTTTTTGAGTTATGACACTATACAAGTAAAGGAGCGATATGTTGAAAGCCATTTTACAGAGTAATTTTTTGAGTGCTTTTATCTGTTTGTATTTAATGTAAATTCGTAACTGTTATACATTATTTTATTTTATAACTATCATGTTTACGTTTCATATGTTTCACATTTTTATTTGCATTTTTTCTATTTCTTTATACTCAAATCTCAATTCATAAATTCGTATTAGTTAAACGAATTTATATTCAAATAGGAAAAATAAAATGGTGAAAAGTTTAGAAAGATGGAAATTAGAGAATACATAATATATAAAAAAAATATTATCAAAACTTAAATTTTCATATGAACAGTAGGATGAAGCAAAATTAGATTTTTTTCGAATTTCAAAATCATGGGGGTTGGAAAAGTTATCTTTTAGGGTCAATATTAACCAGGCATGGATCCAGCT